>PVHT020000140.1:6870757-6925571 GCA_004024745.2 Catagonus wagneri | reverse complement strand
GAGGCTGTCTTTTGTCCAATGTATATTCTTGCCTCCTTTGTCATAGATTAGTTGACTGTAGATGCGTGGATTTAATTCTGGGCTTTCTATCCTGTTCCACTGATCTATATTTCTGTCTTTGTGCCAGTACCATACGGTTTTGATGACTGTAGCTTTGTAGTAGAGTCTGAAGTCAGGGAGCCTGATTCCTCCAGCTCCACTTTTCTTTTTCAGGATGTCTTTGGCGATTCTGGGTTTTTTTGTGTCTCCAGACAAACTTTAAACTATTTTGTTCTAGTTCTGT
This sequence comes from Catagonus wagneri, assembly GCA_004024745.2. Classification (NCBI taxonomy): domain Eukaryota; kingdom Metazoa; phylum Chordata; class Mammalia; order Artiodactyla; family Tayassuidae; genus Catagonus; species Catagonus wagneri. The sequence goes on along the minus strand of PVHT020000140.1, from coordinate 6,925,288 downwards.
GAAAAAGGTCCTTGGTAATTTGATAGGGATTGCATTGAATGTGTAGATTGCCTTGGGTAGTATTGTCATTTTGATAATACTGACTCTTCCAATCCAAGAGCATGGTATGTCTTTCCAACTGTTCAAGTCATCCTTGATTTCTTTCATCAGTGCCTTATAATTTTCAGAGTACAGGTTTTTTGTCTCTTTAAGCAGGTTTATTCCTAAGTATTTGATTCTTTTTGATGCGATGGTAAATGGGATTGCTTCCTTACTTTCTCTTTCTGATCTTTCATTGTTAGTATATAGAAATGCAGTTGATTTCTGTGCATTAATTTTGTATCCTGCAACTTTGCCAAATTCATCGATGAGCTCTAACAGTAGTAGAGTCTTTAGGATTCTCTAGGTATAGTATCAAGTCATCTCCAGACAGTGATAGTTTGACTTCTTCCTTTCCAGTTTGGATTCCTTTTATTTCTTTGACTTCTCTGATTGCTGTAGCTAGGACTTCCAGAACTATGTTGAATAGTAGTGGCGAGAGTGGACATCCCTTGTTACTGATCTCAGCACGAATTCTTTCAGCTTTTCACCATTGAGAATGACGTGAGCTCTGGGTTTGTCATAGATGGCCTTCATTATGTTGAGGTAGGTTCCCCCTATGCCCACTTTCTGAAGGGTTTTTAGGAGAAATGGGTGTTGGATTTTGTCAAAGACTTTTTCTGCATCTATGGAGAGGATCATATGGTTGTTATTCTTCAGTTTGTTAACATGGTGTATCACACTGATTGATTTGCAGATATTGAAGAATCCTTGCATCCCTGGGATAAATTTCATTTGATCGTGGTGTACAGTCCTTTTAATGTATTGTTGGATTCGGTTGGCTAGTATTTTGTTGAGAATTTTTGCATCTATATTCATCAGTGAGATTGGCCTGTAATTTTCTTTTTTTGTGGTATCTTTGTCTGGTTTTGGTATCTAGGTGATGGTTGCCTCATAGAACGAGTCTGGCAGTGTCCCTTCCTCTGCAACTTTTTGGAAGAGTTTCAGTCAGAAGGATAGGCGTTAGTTCTTCTCTAAATGTTTGATAGAATTCACCTGTGAAACCATCTGGTCCTGGACTTTTGTTTGTTGGAAAGTTTTTAATCACAGTTTCAATTTCAGAACTTGTGATTGGTCTATTCATATTTTCTATTTTATCTTGGTTTAGTCTTGGAAGATTGTACTTTTCTAAGAATTTGTCCATTTCTTCTAGGTTTTCCATTTTATTGCCATATAGTTGCATATAGTAGGCTCTTATGATCCTTTGTATTTCCGTGATGTCTGTTGTTACTTCTCCTTTTTCATTTCTAATTTTATTGATTTGTGTCCTCTTTTTTTCTTGATAAGACTGGCTAAGGGTTTATCAATTTCGTTGATCTTTTCAAAGAACCAGCTTTTAGTTTCATTGATCTTTTCTATGGTTTTCTTCATTTCTATTTCATTGATTTCTGCTCTGATCTTTATGATTTCTTTTCTTCTACTAGCTTTAGGTCTTGTCAGTTCTTCCCTCTCTAGCTGCTTTAGATGTAAAGTTAGGTTGTTTATGTGAGCTTTTTCTTGTTTCCTGAGGTAGGCTTGTATTGCTATAAACTTTCCTCTTAGAACTGCTTTTGCTGCATCCCAGAGGTTTTGGGGTGTCGTGTCTTTGTTGTCATTTGTTTCTAGGAATTTTTTAATTTCCTCTTTGATTTCTTCAGTGATCCATTGGTTATTTAGTAGTGTGTTGTTTAGTCTCCACGTATTTGTATTTTTGGCCATTTTTTTCTTGTTGTTGATTTCCAGTCGTATAGCATTGTGGTCAGAGAAGATACTTGAAAGGATTTCAATTTTCTTAAAGTTACTGAGGCTTGATTTAAAGCCCAGGATGTGAGCAACCTTAGAGAATGTTCCATGCGCACTTGAGAAGAATGTGTATTCTGTTGCTTTTGGATGGAATGTCCTATAAATATCTATTAAGTCCATCTGATCTAATGCTTCATTCAGGGCCTGTGTTTCCTTATTGATTTTCTGCCTGGATGACCTGTCCATTGCTGTAAGTGGGGTGTTAAAGTCTCCCACTATGATGGTGTTATTGTTGATTTTTCCTTTTAAGGTTGTTAGCAGTTGCCTTATATATTGTGGTGATCCTATGTTGGGTGCACAGATATTTAAAGTTGCTATATCTTCTCCTTGGATTGATCCTTTGATCATTATGTAGTGCCCTTCCTTGTCTCTTAAAATGTTCTTCATTTTAAAGTCTATTTTGTCTGATAGGAGTATTGCTACTCCGGCTTTCTTTTGATTCCCGTTTGCATGGAATATTTTTTTCCATCCTCTCACTTTCAATTTGTATGTGTCTCTAGAAGTGAGGTGGGTCTCTTGAAGACAGCATATATATGGGTCTTGTTTCTGTATCCATTTGGCTAGTCTATGTCTTTTGGTTGGGGCATTCAGTCCATTAACATTTAAGTTAATTATTGATATATAGGTTCTTACTGCCATTGTATTAACTCTTTGGGGTTTTTGTTGCTCTTTTTTTTCTTCCCTTATTCTCTTGTTGTCTCCTCTCACAAGATGGCTATCTTTAATGCTGTATTTGAGTTGATTTTTCTTATTTGTTTGTGTATCAATTGTAGAGTTTTGGTTTGCGGTTACCCTGAAGTTTTGATGTAAGAGTCTATATATAACTGAGATTGCATTAAGTTGTTGGTTTCTTAATTGCCTGTGCATCTCCAGTGACCTGCATTTGTGCTCTCTTCTCATGATTTCTGATTTTGGTAGTATAATTGTGCATGGATGATTTAGTATCTTTACTGTATATATGCCTTTATTGGTGGGCCTTGTCATTTGTGGTGTTTTCATTTCTGGTTGTGGCCTTTTCTTTTCTGCCTAGAGAAATTCCTTTAGGATTTGTTGTAAAGCTGGTTTAGTGTTGCAGAAATCTCTTAGCTTTTGCTTATCTGTAAAGGTTTTGATCTCTCCTTCAAGTCTGAACGAGAGCCTTGCTGGGTAAGGCAATCTTGGTTGGAAGTTTTTCCCTTTCATCACATTTAGTATATCATGCCACTCCCTTCTGGCCTGCAGAGTTTCAGATGAAAAATCTGCTGATAACCTTATTGGGGTTCCCTTGTATGTCATTTCTTTCTTTTCCCTAGCTGCTTTCAACATTTTCTCTGTCTTTAATTTTGGTCATTTTGATTAATATGTGTCTCGGGGTGTTCCTCCTTGGGTTTATTTTATATGGTACTCGTTGCACTTCCTGGACTTGAGTGAGTGGTTCCTTTCCCATATTAGGGAAGTTTTCAGCTATAATCTCCTCGAGTATTTTTTCTGTCCCCTTCTCTCTCTCTTCTCCCTCTGGCACCCCTATAATACGGATGTTGGCGCGTTTAACATTATCCCAGTGTTCTCTGAGACTCTGCTCATTTCCTTTCAATCTTTTATCTCTTTTCTCTTCTGCACTAGTGATTTCCACTAATCTGTCCTCCACCTCGCTGATTCGTTCTTCTGCCTCCTGTATTCTACTGTTGGCTGCTTCTAATGAATTTTTTATTTCAGTTATTGTATTTTGCATCTCCTTGTTTAATTTTTACAGCTTGTATTTCTTTGCTCAGTGTTTCCTGTAAATTATCAATCTTTGCTGCCAGTCTATTGCCATGCATCATCTTCAGCATCATCAGTCTAAAGTCTCTTTCTGGGAAGCTGATAATCTCCTCATCACTGAGCTGTTTTTCTGGGCTTTTCTCTTTCTCCCTTATCTGAGTTAGAGTTTTCTGTCTTTTCGTTTTTGTAGGTTTTTGGTGTGGTGACCTTTTTGCCAACAATAGAATTGTAGCCTCTCTTAGTTCAGGTGTTTGCCTCCCCTGTGGCTAAAGTTGGTATGGAGGGGGCTTGCTGTAGGCTTCCTGATGGGAGGGAGTGATGCCTGCCCACTAGTAGGTGGGGTTGATTCCTATCCCTCTGATGGGTGGGATTTTGTCTCTGGATGAGATTAGAGGCTGGCTGTGTGCCTGAGGGGTCTTTAGGCAGCCTGTTTACTGATGGGTGGGGCTGAGATCCCACCTGGATTGCTGTTTGGCCTGGGGCTTCTCAGCTCTTACGGGAGGGACCAGATTTTCCCAAAAATGGCCACCTCCAGAGAAATGCAGGCTGCTGAATGTCCCCAAGAGCTTCACCTCCAATGCCCTTCTCCCACAACAAGCCACAGTCACTCCTGTTTTCCCAGGAGATCCTCCAAGAATTGCAGTCAGGTTCCACCCGGATTTCTGTGGAGACTGCTTTGCCCTGAGACCCAGTGCACGTGAAAGTCTGTGTGTGCCTTTCAAGAATGGGGTTTCTGTTTCCCCCAGTCCTGTGGAGCTCCTGCACACAAGCCCCGCTGGCCTTCAATGCCAGATGCTCTGGGGGCTCTTTCTCCCTGTGCCCAATCCCCAGGCATGGGCTTTTGACGTGAGGCTCAGAACTCTCAGTCCTGAAGCTGAGTCTCTGTGATGCAGTTACTTTCCAATCTGTGGGGCTTCCCACCCAGGAGGTATAGGGTTCTATCACGTAATCGCCCCTCCTACGTCTTGATGTGGTCTCCTCTTTGTCTTCTGGAGCAGAAAATCTTTTTTGGAAGTTTATAGTCCATTTGGTTGAAGGTTGCTCGGCATTTGGTTGTAGTTTTGCTGTTTTTCGGGAAAGAAGTTGAGCTCCAGTCCTTCTATTCTGCCATCTTCCCAGCTCCCTCCCCTAATCCAACTTTTATCGAAGAAATCACAACACCTAAAATTACTGCTATAAAATTTTGTTGTGATGAATGTTGCACAACTACAAATGTAAATAAAATTCAAAAAAAAAATAAAATTACTGAAGCCAAAATTAATAAAGGCAGATTCTGAGCCAGAAAATTAATAGTGTGATAAAGGAGCATTCTAAGTAGTCTGAGAGGCCAAATTTAACCTCTCCTCATTTACGCTAAGGAACAAAAACACTTCCTAAATTCAAACTGTGTAATCACGTATATAGATACAGTAATACAAATTACCTCCTATGATGAAAATATAGCTTAGCAAGTTGAAAAGGTTTTTAAGCTTTCATTGTAGTTTTTAACCTTTCACAGGATTCCTATGGCTATTGTAAAAAAAGTGCTTGGAAATACCTTAGGAACACCTGTTTCTACCCATCAGTCTGTGTGCACCTTGATAACAAACAAGGATTTGGAAAAGCTTTCAATGATAGTTTCTAGTCATCCTTAATGACTTTGACAGTATTTTTAAGTCATGGGTTCTATTTTATTTTTCCCCCTCTTTTTAAAGTTTTATTGACGTATATTTGATTTACAAGGTTGTAATAATTTCTGCTGTACAACAAAGTGATTCAGTCATATATATACATACATCCCATTCTCTTTCGGATTCTTTTCCCACCTTTTTTTTGTTTTTGTTTTTTTTTGTATTTTTAAGGCGGCATTCATGGCATATGGATGTTTCCAAGCTAGGGATCGAATTGGAGTTGCAATCGCCTGCCTACACCATAGCCACAGCAAGGCCAGATCCGAGCCACATCTGTGACCTACACCACAGCTCACAGCAACACTGGAACCTTAACCCACTGAGTGAGGCCAGGGATTGAACTTGTGTCCTCATGGCTGCTAATCAGATTAGTTTCCACTGGGCCATGATGAGAACTCTCCCACTTATTTTCTTTATTGTCTATTTTCTTTCCCTTTGGCGGCAAAACTGTTGTAAGATAGCAAAGAGCTTGCTCTCTTGTTTTTGTCATGTATATTAAAAGCAGCATCACACTATACTGGTAAACTTTAATTTCACTATCCAGAACCTTTTCATAGCAAATAAATACATAATCAGTGCTTATTTAGTTGTTTAATATTAAAGAAAACCATCTGAATTTCCAAGAGGTAGCTCATCTCTTACCACGAGGATTAACAACCAAGGTCAAATGAACCTGAGGAAATACCCCAAACCCCAGATAAGCTCCAAAAGATTCAAGGTATTCGCTGTATTGTAGTAAAGACATTTTCACGGACAAGAGGAAAGAAGGAAAAAAAATTGTTTACTTTTAATAAGAGTTTACTTTTTTTAATAAAAGGGTTTACTCTTAACAAAAGGGTTTCCTCTTAATAAGGCAGAAAATTCTGTTAAACCAGGCACCTTATTTCCACACTCTTGAGGTTTTGCTACGTTCCGTAAGGTCCTGAGTTGGAGGAAGAGACTGGCATTGTTGCATCCAGGAGAGAAGCTGAGCGTCAGAATCCTCAGCAATAAGGACCACAATGCTGCTGTGACACGCCTCCCTCTAGGTAAATTATCAGTTCCTTATTTCCCTAAGCTTTTCACCATGCACCTGGACCACCTTCGCCTCAGGGATGACATTTGTCCTTGGAGTAGGTTCTGCCCCCTCACTGGCACACCTAGATGGCCTACTAAGATTCAGGTCTTCTGTTGTCCAATCCATAAGTACAGAAAGAACTTAAAGACAGGCTCATCCATGGCTTTCTGGGATTCTAACATCTTCCCTAAAAATGTCCCTATACCCTAGAAAAATCATCTGTGTGACTTACTGGGCTGATGTCTAAATGGTTTCCTAACACTTTACTTCAGATGAGTGGGGTAGTCACCGTGATAACACTGAAGAGAGGCATTGAGAGTAAATATGGACTTGCCGAGTGAGTGCTCAGGTCCCAGACATGGGGTATACTCCAGTGTTTGAGAGGCATATTCATTGCATCCCCTATCCTGCAAATTTCCAACTACATGTATGAAAAGCTGGAGTTCCGGGAGTTCCCTGGTGGCCTAGCGATGAAAGGATCAGGCGTTGATGCTACTGTGGTGTAGGTTCGATCCCTGGCCTGGGAACTTCCGTACGCCATGGACGCAACCAAAAAAAAAAAAAAAAAAAAAAACCAAGCTGGAGTTCTGACTCCTTCTTCTGCATCCTCAGCTCTCTGTGAGTACTCTGCTAACACATGGCACCTTACAATAAATTGTCTCCCTGTCAATGACTCTCTATGGGGCTGTGAGATATCATGGGGAAAAGCTATTTACCTCTGTATCTCCTGAGCCCAGTACACAAGCTGGACCAGCAAAGGGGCTCAATGGGCCAAAAGCAATGGCTCAAGTCAGGTCAAGCACTAATTCTGTGGGACAAGAGCCTGGGTGGGAAACCTACCCTAAGCTCTTAAAGGGAAAGCTGTTCTCGAGATGATAAAGGACCAGTAATAGCCAGTCCCCCTGGAAAGCAGGATCATGTTTTGTTCTGGGAGACTGTCACCTTCTTAATTTATGTTCAATGATGATCTGACCAAGAAGGAATGCAATTTAACCATTCTCTGAAAGTTCACCTGGCGCTCTGTCCCAAGCACCCTGTCCTGGAAGTGTTATGTCGACCCCTCACCATGTTGGTCTTGGCTCCTTGGGCTTCACAAGTTCTATTCTTTTACCCTCTTTTGTCAAATCTTTTGAAATCCTCCTTTAAAACCCTCCATAAATAATAGTATGTTTTAAAGGCAAGCTGGGAGTTTCAGAACCAATCAGAATTTTGGTAGAATTTCCTAAAGTGCTATCTGGAAATGAAAATGGAGGTTTAAGAAGAAAAGGACAAATTCTTAGAAAAGTACAATCTTCCAAGACTAAACCAAGATGAAATACAAAAGATGAATGGACCAGTCACAAGTTCTGAAATTGGAACTGTGATTAAAAAACTTCCAACAAACAAAAGTCCAGGACCAGATGGCTTCACAGGCGAATTCTATCACACATTTAGAGAAGAGCTAACACCTATCCTTCTGAAACTCTTCCAAAAAATTGCAGAGGAAGGGACACTCCCAAAGGGCCTCCCATTCTATGAGGCCACCATCACCCTGATACCAAAACTAGACAATGATATCACAAAAAAAGAAAACTACAGGCCCATTTCACTGACGAACATAGATGCAAAAACCCTCAACAAAATACTTGCAAACTGAATCCAACAAAACATTAAAAGGGTTGTACATCATGAGCAAGTGGGATTTATCCCAGGGATGCAAGGATTCTTCAACATCTGTAAATCAATCAGTGTTATACACCACGTTAACAAACTTAAGAATAAAAACCATATGATCCTCTCAACAGATGCAGAAAAAGCCTTTGACAAAATCCATTTCTGATAAAAACCCTTCAGAAAATGGGCATAGAGGGAACCTACCTCAACATAATGAAGGCCATATAGGACAAACCCAGAGCTAACGTCATTCTCAATGGTGAAAAGCTGAAAGAATTCCTGCTGAGATCAGGAACAAGACAAGGATGTCAGCTCTTGCCACTGTTATTCAACATAGTTTTGGAAGTCCTAGCCACAGCAATCAGACAAGTAAAAGAAATAAAAGGAATCCAAATTGGAAAGGAAGAAGTCAAACAATCACTGTTTTCGGATGCCATACTATACCTAGAGAATCCTAAAGACTCTACCAGAAAACTGTTAGAGCTCATCAATGAATTTGGCAAAGTCGCAGGATACAAAATTAATACACAGAAATCAACTGCATTTCTATACACTAGTGACGAAAGATCAGAAAGAGAAATTAGGGAAGCAATCCCATTTATCATGGCATCAAAAAGAATCAAATACTTAGGAGTAAACCTACCTAAAGAGACAAAAGACCTGTACTCTGAAAACTATAAGACGGTGATGAAAGAAATCAAGGATGACACAAACAGATGGAAAGATATACCATGCTCCTGGATTGGAAGATTCAATATTATCGAAATAACTATACTACCCAAGGCAATCTATAGATTCAATGAGATCCCTATCAAATTACCAAGGACATCTTTCACAGAACTAGCACAAAATATTTTAAAGTTTGTTGGGAAGCACAAAAGATCCAGAATAGCCAAAGATATCCTGAAAAAAGAAAAATGGAGCTGGAGGAAGAAGGCTCCCTGACCTCAGACTCTACTACAGTCATCAAAACCATATGGTACTGGCACAAAGACAGAAATATAGATCACTGGAACAGGATAGAAAGCCCAGAATTAAATCCATCCACCTACAGTCAACTAATCCATGACAAAGGAGGCAAGAATGTACACTAGAGGAAAGACAGCCTATTCAATAAGTGGTGCTGGGAAAACTGGACAGCTACATGTAAAAGTATGAAATTAGAACACTTCCTAACACCTTGCACAAAAATAAACTCAAAAGGGATTAAAGACCTAAATATAAGACCAGATACTGTAAAACTCTTAGAGGAAAACATAGGCCAAACACTCTCTGACATAAATGATAGCAACATCTTCTCAGATCCATCTGTTAGAGTAATGACAATAAAAACAAAAATAAAATAATGGGACTTAATTAAACTTAAAAGTTTCTGCACAGCTAAGGAAACCCTAAACAAAACGAAAAGACAACCCACAGAATGGGAGAAAATATTTGCAAATGATTCAACTGACAAGGGATTAATCTCCAAAATGTACAAACACCTCCTACAGCTCAATACCAAAAGAAACAAATAACCCCATCAAAAAATGGGCGGAGGATCTAGGCAGACAATTCTCCAAAGAAGACATGCAGATGCCAAATAAACACATGAAAAGATGTTCAACATCTCTCCTCATTAGAGAAATGCAAATCAAAACCACTATGAGGTACCACCTTACGCCAGCCAGAATGGCCATCATCAAAAAGTCTACAAGCAATAAGTCCTGGAGAGGGTGTGGAGAAAAACGAACCCTATTACACTGTTGGTGGGAATGTAAATTGGCTCATCCACTGTGGAAAACAGTTTGGAGATTCCTCAGAAAACTAAAAATAGAATTACCATTTGATCCAGCAATCCCACTCCTGGGCATCTATCCAGAGAAAATCATGACTCGAAAAGACACATGTACTCCAGTGTTCACTGCAGCACTCTATACAATAGCCAAGACACGGAAACAACCTAAATGTCCATCGACAGAGGAGTGGATAAAGAAGATGTGGTACATATACACAATGGAATGTTACTCAGCCATTAAAAGGAAAGAAATAATGGCATTTGCAGCAACATGGATGGACCTAGAAATTATTGTGCTAAGTGAAGTCAGTCAGACAAGGAGACACCAAAAACATCAAATGCTATCACTCACATGCGGAACCTAAAAAAGGACACAATGAACTTCTTTGGAGAATAGATACTGACTCACAGACTTTGAAAAACTTATGGTTTCCAAATGAGACAGGTTGGGGGCTGGGAGGATGCACTGAGGGTTTGGGATGGAAATGCTATAAAATTTGGTTGTGATGATTGTTGTACACCTATAAACATAATAAAATTCATTAAGTAATTTTAAAAAAAGAAGAAAAGTGGTACATATAAAAAAATAAAATGGAGGTTTAGAGAAAAACCGATATTTAAACACGTGAGGGACCTGCACATAGAATATGCATGGAGTCAACACATTCCTACCTTGATTTTCTCTAAAATCAATCAAGGTTTTATAGGCAGCTTTAGAGCTGAAACACAGAGGAGGAGAGTTTAGCCACTGATTCCTTGACACTTAAACAGCCCCCGCCCATAGAAAAAAGAACTAGAAGCAAAAGAGAGCTTTTCTTTCTTTCCTCTAATTTGTATCACAAACAGCAAATGTGAGGAGGAAGTGCTTCAACCCCTAGTCGTGGTGATTTATAAATTAAAGACACTGATCGGAGTTCCCGTCGTGGCTCAGTGGTTAACGAATCTGACTAGGAGCCATGAGGTTGTGGGTTCGATTCCTGGCCTCGCTCAGTGGGTTAAGGATCCGGCGTTGCCATGAGCTGTGGTGTAGGTTGCAGACGTGGCTTGGATCCCCCGTTGCTGTGACTGTGGCTTAGGCCGGCGGCTACAGCTTCGATTAGACCCCTAGCCTGGGAACCTCCATATGCAGCGAGTGAGGTCCTACAAAAGGCAAAAAGACAAAAAAATAAAAAATAAATAAAAGACACTGATCATTTCATATATTTCATGTAGACTTATGTTACCTGTCCCTAACTATTATGAGCTAATATTTTATACCCTTTAAAGTGAGTGCAGAGTCTCAGCCAATCAAGCCTTCCATAAAATAAAATTTAAATTACAACCAAATTGGCAGTCCTCATATACCAGTCATGAGAAAACAAACGTCAAAGATTTCCACTACTGACACTCCGAAAGCCCGGTGACTAAATGTTCACACATGCCTTAATTTTGCTATAATTTCTAGATTTCTCAAGTGATATTATAAGTTAAATGTTAAACTTAGAGCAATAAGAACAGGGTCCCAAGGAAGCTGCAAAATGCCATACGATGAAATAATGTCTTTTTCGGTGCAAAAATCTGTTAGATTCTCATATTCCTTTTGTACCTACCTCAAACAAAAATACTGAGAAACCAAAGAGAAATCTTACAGATCAGATATTAAATTCAGAATGAGAATAACAATCCGATTCAAAACACAGAGCTGCTCTAACATTCTCGCAGTTGAGCATGAAGGTCACTCGTCACACCTGAAGCATTGTCAGGATGTTGGGTTCAGGTTTAATCTGATTAAGAAACAAAAGGAACAACAGGGGGGAAATGAGAGCTCCTTGAACTTTGTTCCTCTGCTAGTGATGATTATGCACGTGCTCATAGGAAACAGTGACAAAATTCCAAACAGTAGTAACTTATAATCTGGAAAAAGAAACCATAATTCTACGAAAATGACAAATAGCACGCCAGAAAAAAAGAATACAAAGATGAATCTTATCTAAAGGCGACGTTTCTTTGGGAGACCCGCCCGTCCCCCCTCTTCATGGCTCCACGACTTCCAGCAAAGTTCTACGCTTGTCAGATCATCCTGAAAGGAGCCAGCCCAAGCCTGCATCTTTCTCAAGGGTTCGGTCCTGCAGCTGAAACCCTCTCTCTTACTGTCCTGTGCGATGGCTTCCTGGAATGGCAAAGCTGAAATCACTGCACTTGTAAGGAACAGGCTTAGGAAGGTCAAGTAACAGGGCCAAAGTCCCAGAGCTTGTTCAAGTCAATGCCAAAACTGAAACTCGCTCCTTCTGATTTCCAAGTCACTCCACTTACTCTACTGTGTCCTACAAACCCAGTCCACCTGGCAACCTTTTATGTTATTTGTATTTTTCATGGGGATTTCTGGAAAGGAAAGGGATAAATGCAGTGGGAAATACATCATTCCTCTCTATAATTAGTTAAAAGCTAGCTAGCTAGATATACAGATTTCTTTTAGAAAAAATAGCACTAGCAGCATCTTTCCGCAATGTAATTAATGTGGACATGACCTGAGTTAAGGTAATATGATGGAACATCTATGATCACAGACTGAAGACAGACTGCTTGGGTTCCAATCTCAGCTGAACCATTCGTATGACCATGACCTCTCTTTCCGTTTCCTAATCTACGCCATGGTGCTAACAACCCCAGGATCTACTTCACCAGGTTACTAGAAGAGTTAGACGAGTTTGTACATGTCTGCCACATAGAATGATTTCTTGGACATGAGAGCTAGAGAACTGTTAACTAACTTTATCTTGAAGGGAGGTGGCCTGGGCATAAAATCAATACAGTAAAGAAGACAGTAACTTTTATGTTAAAAAAAAAGGTCTGAGAGTTCCCGAAATACAAATTGTTGCAGTTTTAGAAACACTGCGGAGAGGCTTCAAAACTTTAAGCGAAAGAGCAATTAAAGGAAGAACAACAATGGCAGCAAATAATACAAACACATCACTGCCTGGGTCTCTGGCAGTTAGACAGTAATTCTGATCTAGTGAGGAGTACACAGTATCTCCCAGTTCCCTCCCTCCACATCATCCTTCTCTCCCTAAATCATACAAAATGCCTGATTAAAACAGATGCCCTGGAGTTCCCGTCATGGTGCAGCAGAAACGAATCCAATGAGGAACAATGAGGTTGCAGGTTTGATTCCTGGCCTCCCTCAGCGCGTTAAGGATCTGGCATTGCCGTGTGCTGTGGTGGAGGTCACAGAAGCGGCTCAGATCCCTCGTTGCTGTGGCTGTGGTGTAAGCTGGCAGCTGTAGCTCCAATTTGACCCTAGCCTGGGAACCTCCACATGCTGCAGATGCGGTCCTAAAAAGCAAAAAAAAAAAAAAAAAATGCCCTGAAGCTCTGAACTCTGAACCATCCCACCCAGAACACCAGGAGGAACAGGATCTTGAGACTGTTGCAGCAGTCTCTGGTTATCATAAGATATCATGGAAGTTGAGGGGAATCAGCAGTCTGGTGTTCAAATTCAGGACCAGCTCATCTTCTTGAACAGGCTAAGCGCTTATTACCGGACAGCAAGCCAGGGGCGGCCCCTGGCAGGTGGGCAGGAGAGCTGAAGGCACCTGCCTGCACCACCCACTTCCCTGCCAGAAGCTGAACTGGTCCCAGGCATGCACATCGTTCTCTCCTCCCGCCCCAACGAGGCTATAAGAAAATAAAATATTCCAGATTTGCTAGGAAAGATCATTGGATTCATGGGGCAGTGAGAGGGAATATAATGAGAAGAGACTAAAACTAGGGAAAGGTGAAGTTTTTCAGGAGGACTATAAAATAATTCGGGACAGATAATCAAGGGGGTAGTGAGACATAATGCTGGATAAAGGTTAAGGAAAATACAGATGGAGAGGTCTGGGTTTGATCCAAAAGGGATGTGCAGAATAACATTCCTACAAGATGCCATTAAAGGGGTCGAGGTAGTCCAATAAGTTTGTACAACTAAAATACAAATTTTATATAAAATATTTTCTACCTCTCTTCTGGAGATTAGCAATGCATATTAAAATATTAAAGGCACTGAGACGTCTTGCAGCAAAAAGTCCCATCTACCTCTGTGTTTCTTCATATTTCAGGAACTTTTGTTTTGAGAACCTAATTTAAGAAGGGCTGAACTCCAGGCAGTGTATTAAAATAAAGTAATGTTCACATTTTTAAAATGTAGACCACAGGGCTAAAATGAAGAAGACGGCACAGATGGAGCTGGAGCTAGGAATCAGAGTGAAACACAAGTGTTAGGAGAAGTGAAAACCTGCAAGGAATTACAAAGTTGAAGCTCAGAGTGAATCAGGCACTTTCCCACAAACTCTGCCAGAGTTCAGGAGGGTTTCTGTGAACATCTATCAAAAACATTTCCTGCAACTTCAGATAGAGTTGTGTAAATGCCTAGGTAAGAACAAGAACAAAAATTGAACGCAGAGGAATCTGTATGGAAACAGGTACAGAAGATTGCAAATGATCTATAAATGGCCTTTTTTCCCAAATACAACCCTGCAGATAATAATCCAAAATCAAAGCCACACGCGGTTTAGAACATTTATCTCTTAAAGCAGATAAGACTGGTTGAGGCTTTGACACCCTAGAATCCAGAAGTTCAAGCCAATCATGGCATAACAGGAATGGAAACGCTGTGAGTTCAAAGGGCAAAGTAATTAACATTAGTATTCAAAGCAGGAGTGGGTTTATGATTTTCAACACTTTGAATCTCCATTTATCCAGATTCTTCATGCTAAGCATATGGAAGTGCTTTACAAATGTGGTTTCTAATCCTTCCATAGAGAGAGGACTTCCAGGCTCCGGAAATAATTGAACTCTTTCAAGGGACCATATAGTAAACACGAAATAGCAACTCCAGGCAGGTATTTTCCAAATGGCATTCCCAGAACTGGCGATCCTGGAGACAGCCATGATGCTGCACATAGAAAGGGGTTCTGTGGCCAGCCTTGGGAAACGGCAAGGTCAGTGTATTTCACTCCTGCAGAACTTCTCAGAGCCTCTATATCATTTACACTGGGACTCCAGGGGGAGGAGGTGCTGTCCATGTCAACTCAACAGAGACCCCATAAGCACTAAATGTGACTGATGCTCCACAAATAAGCTGTTGGAAAACACATGACTACCCCCTCCCGCAGGAGTTAACTGGCTTCTTCTTCTTCTTTTTTTTTTTTTTAAGCTTTTTAGGGCTGCGCCCAAGGCATATGGAAGTTCCCAGGCTGGGAGTATAATCAGAGCTGTAGCCACCAGCCTACGCCACAGCCACAGCAACACCAGATCCGAGCCACGTCTTCAACATTCACCACAGCTCACAGCAACGCCGGATCCTTAATCCACTGAGCAAGGCCAGGGAGCAAACTCACATCCTCATGGATCCTAGTCAGGTTCATTAACCACTGAGCCATGAAGGGAACTCCCAGGAGTTAAGTGGTTTCTTAAGTGGTATGATTCTGAGCCTTTGTGACATTCATGATGCAAAGAGGGGAGTTCCCTGGTGGCTCGGCAGGTTAAGGATCCAGTGTCATCATTCCTATGGTACAGGTTTGATCCCTGGCCTGGGAACTTTCACATGCTGCAGGTGTGGCCAAAAAAAAAAAAAAAATAGTAATAATAATAATAATAATAATAATAATAATAATAATGCAAACAGGAGGGTCAGTGGGCTCCTTGGGTGGCAAAAAGAGTTCTGCCACAAGGCTTAAGGCCTCACAATTTCAACTGCCTCGCCTCTAAGAGGAAATAATCAGATCTTTCTTGTGGGCCTCCCAGGATGGTCATAAGCCTCAGTGGAGGCCCTACACGAAGGTGCTTTACGAGCGGAAACCACGTCACTCCATGCTCAGCAAGACCCTGCGAGGAGGGACGGGTGTGGACGTAATTCCTGCCTCCTCTGAACTTCCCCACTACTTCCTTCCATGGCATCGACTGGGTAGTTGACCCGAAAACCCATTTCGATCAAAACAAAACCCAGTTTCCTGCCATGCGCCGCTTTCTCACGCCACTCCGGCTCGTCTCCTGTTCCTTAAACACATCCTTGAGACACCAGGCCTCTCCCTCCTCCACGGGCTGCTCCCCCCAGGTCTTCCCCCAGGTCCTTTTTCAGGAAGGGCCCTCCCCGACCACGTTTCAGAAGGACCCTCTGATGGCCATCCTTCAGCCCCCCCAACCTGTCTTATTTTCTTCAACACTTCACATTAGCTCAACTCATCAGATTAATTTTTTTTTCTTTTTCTTTTTTTTTTTTTTTTTTTTTTTTTTTTTTTTTTTTTTTTTTTTTTTTTGTCTTTCTGCCTTATCTAGGGCCGCACCCGTGGCATATGGAGGTTCCCAGCCTAGGGGTCTAACAGGAGCTGTGGCTGCCGGCCTTCACCACAGCCACAGGAACGCGGGATCCGAGCCGCATCTGCAACCTACACCACAGCTCACGGCAACGCCGGATCCTTAACCCACTGAGCAAGGCCAGGGATGGAACCTACAACCTCATGGTTCTTAGTCGGATGCGTTAACTACTGTGCCACGACGGGAACTCCCCAGATTAATTTATTCAGGTAAGTGTTTGCAGTCCAGCCCCTGCCTCTAAAAAAGAAAGCTCCCTGAGGACAAGCATCCTGGTGGCCTTGGCCGCTGTGATCCAGCACCTGGAATCCAGGAGGCCCTCCCTACCTTTTCACTGAATGTTGCAACCTTAGGGAAACAGTTACTTGGGAAGAAAGAAAATGGGGGTCAGGCAATGGGGAGGGATGAGGGGGCTTCTAGGAAACTGCTAACGTTCTCATTTTTACCCAGATGGTCCTTACATGGGTTTGTCCACTTTGTGATAGTTCTTCTAGCTGTCAATTTATATTTCAGCTCTCTCTGGCTGAAGTGGGCACCCCAAACTAATGGAAGTCCCACAGTCATCAGGGACCCAGACACCTATTTTTGGCCACACCCACAGCATGTGAAAGTTCCCAGGGTCAGGGATCGAAGCCACACCACTGCAGTGACCAAAGCCACTGCAGTGACAACACCAGATCCTTAACCCAGTAGGCCACCAGGGAGCTTCTCAACTCTCTTTGTTTTTTTGTTTTTTCATTTTTTTTTTGTCTTTTTGTCCTTTTATGGCCACACTCACGACATATGGAGGTTCCCAGGCTAGGGGTCTAACAGGAGCTGTAGCTGCCGGCCTTTGCCACAGCCACAGCAACGCGGGATCCGAGCCGCGTCTGCAACCTACACCACAGCTCACGGCAACACTGGATCCTTAACCCACCGAGCAAGGCCAGGGATGAAACCTGCGACCTCATGGTTCCTAATCGGATTCGTTAACCACTGAGCCACAACAGAAACTCCTCTCTTTGGGGTCTTGATTTAAACTAAAATGTTTTTTTGATGTACTGGTGTTTATGTCATCATGACTACAGTAATAATGGTAAGTGTCCCGACTTTTGAGGACCCACAAGGAGCCTTACAATGTACTAGCCACTTCATCTGTTATTAAACTGCAGCCAGGAAAAAAAAAAAACAACAAACCTGTAAATCCCCATTTTACAGACAAAGAAACTGAGGTGCCAAGACAACAAGACACTTATTCATGGTCACACAGGTAGTAAGCAAAACTGGGAACCCAAAACCAGTCTGTTCTATTTCTAAAATTCATACGTGTTCTACTAAACCCTGCTTGAAAGTCACTTCTGAAGTCAGGACTGAGCAGCAGAGGTGGGGCCCTGCGGAGGGGACGAGGTGGCTCCCTCTCCCCTGGGGGTTCTCCGGACTCCCCAGAGGTGGGGGCGCCTCCTCCTCTCACCTGGGGGCGGCTCACGCTTACTCTTAAACTTGAAGTCCGACTCAGTTCCGGTGTTTCTCTCCATGGCACTTAGAGCTTCTTTGGAAGAAACAGCCCGTGGAGATAGGGGAGGTCTGGGAGAATAGGTGGCCATGGGGACAAAATACACTTCGATCGTTCCTCGCCACCCCACAATCAACAACTTGCATCTCTGGATTCACGTTCTATAACAGCAAATGAAAAAATCTGTTTCTCTAAAGAGTGGGTCACCTTGGAGTGATTAGCACGGCTGCCAAAATATAATCCCTCCACAAACAACTAAAGGTGGCCCAGACGCGTTTGTACAGGAAGGAGTTTGGCTGGTGTGCACGGCAGGAAAGGCCCTCGCTCACAGCCCAGGAAACTCAGATGGAAATAAAACTGTTTGCTTTTCCTTCCACGTGTCTTTCAGATCCCCCCTTCCTCCCACTTTCTACAGGCTTTATTATAAAGGTGTCAGACCCTATCAGAAATGTGATGGCAGCCACACATTATCAAATAAATAAAAAAAGAACACTCTTTTGTCCTGCCTTTGAAGTTTTATTAAGTTACTCTGAATAGTACCCCCCACCTCTGCCAAGTTCCCAGTTCCTTGCATAATGAGATACTTTCTAATTAGCATATCACAAATATTCCTGATCTTCTTTACAAGTCCGGATACATTTTTAAATGTTTCTTTTAAAGTACATTGGGATTTTTCACACTCTGGAAAGAAGCAGAGGAATTAAAGCAAGGTGTCAGCTCAATTCTCCGTTCTTTTTCCTTTTTCTTTTCTTTCCTTTCTGTTTTTCTTTTTCTGTTTTTAACTAGGATGGAGACATGGAGCAGTGGAAAGGTCATAGGTCTTAGAGCCAGAAATCCCGGATTCTGGTTTTGGCTAAGCTGGCTAATTAACCCTGTCACTTTGGGCAAAGTGCTTCACCTATGATGCCTCAGTTTCCTTTTCTGTAAAAATGAAGAGGCTGGACCCAGTGGAAAGTCCCTCATAAAACACTGTGAAGAATGTGAAACTTGAGTAATTCCTTGTCTCCTTATTCAAAAACCAGAGCAAATTTTTTCTTTGAGTTAAAATTTCACAGTTAACTAAATACAAATTGGGTATAGACATCAAGAAAAAGGGATTTGATTTTAAAAATACAGATATTTAGGAGTTTGCTTCATGGCTCAGCGGTAATGAACCCAACTGATATCCGTGAGGTTCAATCCCTGGCCTCACTCAGTGGGTTAAGCATCCGGCGTTGCCATGAGCTGTGGTGTAGTCCGCAGACGCGGCTTGGATCCCGTATTGCTGTGGCTGTGGTGTAGGCTGGCAGCAAGAGCTCCAATTCGACCCCTAGCCTGGGAATTTCCACATGCTGCAGGTGCAGCCCTAAAATTACAAAAAAAAAAAAAAAAAGATATTTAATTGTAGAATTGTGAACTACCTTTGAATAGCAAGAAGAGTTTTTGCTGGTATAACTATACCAGAGAGGTACAGCTATGGTTTTGCCTGGGTTTAATGTACTGACAAATATGTAAACACGCACACACTCTCTCTCTTTCTAATCTACCTTTATATCAGTGAATAAAACTGATATGAACTAATCCTAACAGAAGAAATACTGAGACAAGGAAAATAAAATCTTAGACATCGTGAAGGCTTTTTAGTTTCTTGCCAGCCTAGAAAAAACAAATCCAGTCAGTGCAATAACATAATCTGGATTGTCCAGCCACACTTGGGTTTCTGGTTTTGACTCGGAATAGCAAAATCATAAAAACACAGAACTTGATCTTGGTTTCGATGGTAATTTCCTGGGGCGCTAGGGCCGTGCTGGTTCTCTGTGCTTCACCATTTAATTAGCCTGATCAAAACCATCTGCTGGGCGGATTAAGACTTCCTTGACGAGGCCCTTCACCCCCTAGACCTGCCATCTCTTTCTGGCCACGGCCACACCAACACCCGCAAGCCGGCTCCCCACTTTGCCGCCAAGGACTGGATACCGGGCCCATTTTCCCATGGCCCCCCCTCCCCCACCGCCCTCTCCCCCTGCCCTCTTTGATCACCGACAGCTCAACTTGGTAAGTGCCTGTCGCACTTCAAGAGCAGCTCTGAGGCCACCCCATCAGAGCCCTCTGCCCCCAGCAGCACGGTCCTGCCCGCCCGCATCCGTGTGTTGACACAGCTGTCTCCGCTCTCACTGCACAGGAGCTGAGGCTCGGGGATGCCCTGTCACATCTGCAGCCCCGGGACCCTGCAGGGCAACGAAGGGAAAGAGAAAACGGACAGAGGGAGGAGCCAGGCACTAAGTGAGGTGCCAAGGACACATCAATGACTGTCCCTCCATCGTCCCCGAGGCCCCACCTTCCTGACAGACATACTATAATAGAGTGTTCTTGTACGATAACCACCAAAATCTGGTCTAAATCATCTTATTCCTAATGAGGGAAGGAATATACTGAAGCCTGAGAAAGTCAGAGGAAAACTTCCTATATAAAGAGGAAGGGTGTGTGCGCGCGCACATGTATGTGTGCGTGTGTGCATGTGCAGACAGTAGGAAGCCACCGATGTTTTTTTGCACAAAAGAACAGCAGGAATGAAAAAATGTTTTAAGAAGATTATCTTGCAGTGGTATATATAGGCAGTGAAATGGTGTGCAGATTAAAGTAAAAATTATCTCAAATCATTATGCAGCTATGAAAAATTATTACAGATAATTATATTTACAGATGTGGGAGAGCGAACATACAGGCAAAGTACGAAAAAAGTAGGCTACAAAACAAGGAGCAGACAGAGTCATCTTCTGTAAGAAATTTTTCACATTTTTATTTATGGGAGTATTCAGATATGTAGCTACCGGAGGGTAAAGTTGGGGAGGTTAACTATCAGAGCCGTAACAGGAATGCTATCTGAGTGTCGAAATGTGATTCTTCTCTTCTTTCTGTCTCTTTGTTTATATCTGTATTTTCTAATTTTTTTCCCCACCGTGAATATGAGCCACTTGGGTAATTTTCGTAAACCTCCTCCAAATAAGTAAAGAGCCCATTTATCAATATTAAAGAGGACAGGAAGTGGTGGTGAGGGTTTGGCCGCAGGCAGTGGCAGTGAGGATGGAAAATAGGAAGCAGAATTGAGAGCGATTATGGAGGAATTGCTGACAGAAAGGGGTGGGTGACTGGGAGAGGAACCGAAGGGAAACCAGAAATCTGGGTGACACTCCCGGATTTCCAGCCTAAGTCAGTGGGGGACATGCTGGTCACCATTGCTAGAAATGAGACAGGGTGGAGGGCACTTGGCTTGGAGGAGAAGATCATTTCCTCTTAGACCCGGTGTGTTTGAGATGGTGGCAATAATCCAAGAGAGACTGAAGTTCAAGGGAAAGGCTGGGGCTCCAGGACTCATCCCCACCCCCCAGGTCAGGTCAGGTTCCCCCTTGTGGGTTCCCATGGGCTCCGTGTCCCTCCCCAAAGGGTGGCTTCCTGACCATAGTGACACAAAGTGTGTACATCCCTCCTCCTTCCTGGACCACAGCCTCCAGGAGGCAGGCGCCCAGCTTCCTGTCAGCGTTCCACTCCCAGTGCCCAGACCAACGCTCTTTGCACAGCAGATCTTTAACGCCTGTCTGGGAAGTGGAGGCCCGAGCCCTCTGCAGTCACAGCTCAAGTCGGTGAGAGGATGGAACACCCAAGGGGGAGAATGAGACAAGCGGGCCTGAAACTTGGGAAACACTCACCAAAGCGTGGGCGGGAGCAAAACAGATGCAAAACAAGAACAGTGCAACCTTCCCAAAACCAAGGTGGGGGAAGGGTTGCAAAATAGACAAGCGGACCATCAGTGACCCTGGGGGCCCGGCGCTAGGGGAGGCAGGACTGGAAGAAAAAAACAATTCATCCAGCACAAGGTTACTGAAGATTCAGGGGAGAATAATCTCCGGAAGAAAATAAATCCAATGAAAGCACAACCGGGTCTCAAGCAGGGTGGGGAAGAGGTAAGATAACAGAGCTCAAGGAGAAGCTGGGTCGGGGCAGGACCTGGGCCAGACATGTTAGTACCAGGAGGCAAAGCGTCCAGGCCATGGCAGGGGCTGGCTTGCAGGGATGACCTCGGAGGAGGCGGAAGGATTGCTGCTGAGACGGACCAGGAAAATGGGTCAGCCCTCTCTCTCTAAAACCCTGAACCACACAACTTGGCTCTAATTATACATTCATATTATCACGGACCACCCTGCCATTTGCTGCAGGTAGTCAGGGACAGGTGGCTGAACACAGCTGCTGCTCCAGTGACGGCGTTTGCAGATCCCCAGGCTGCCCTTGACATGGAGACTGACCTAGGACTGGCCCGGCTGGATCCCAGGGTGCACGCTTAGGACGTTTCGGTGAGAGGTCTGTCCCTGCAGCCCGACTCCGCCAGAATCTCTCAGGGAGCCGCCCCCGAGGCCAGGTGTGAGCCTCCAGATGGGAAGCTGACTCCCAACACACCTGCCAAGGCAGCTTCGGGCTTGGGCTCAGCCTGTCCTGCTCCTGACCCACACTGGAGCCGCTGAGACCAGAAGAGTCCCAGAACCTGTGTGGTGAAGTCAGGATTCCTATGGAGAGGGCACCGCTAAGCGGCTAAAATGCTAAGGGTCACTCCAAAGGGCCTGCCTTTGTCCTGCATCCCCGCACTTCCAGGCAAATCATTAACATCCCTCCACACGTCGTCATTCCTACCGCGCCCTCTGCTGAATTTGACCTTGTTGCTCACAAGCGTTTTGCAAGAGAAGAGATCAGCTGTGCCCATTTAGCACCTTTCTTCTTGAGATTGAAGACGTCTACGCGGACATTTAAAAATATGTTCAAAACATATTCACAAACTTTACCAAAGATGTTCCCACACTGAGCTATTTTCAAAAGGGATGCGAAACATGACCGTAAGCTCTTCTTCAGTAACGAGCTTGGGTTTCCAAGCTATGCTCGCCGTAAGTTACACTTTCCAGCAAGAAAAAGATGAACATGTGGAAATTCTATGAATGTCTTGGAGACACTGGGGTCCATTTAATATACTGAAGCAATAATTTATCAGATAGGACCCAAGGGTCCAGACAGCCTCACGAGCCCTTTCACATGTGCTAAATTACTCCCCCAAGACCAGTCTAGGAACTTAGAATCTTCATCATTAATTAAAGAAATGGATTGGACTGTCCTAACACAAAAGAACACCCTGTAAGTAGGAAAAACTCATACATACGCTGTAATTGCAAAGTGAATCAAACATAACGTGTGTGATTCAACATAGCTGCTAACTAGTGCTCAACAGGTGTGGGACCCTTCCCTCATTTTAAATTTAGTCAAACACTTCATACTAGACTGTTCTGAGAAGTTGTGACCAAAGAAAAACACTGCAGAGAAGAATTCTCACTAAACATTAAGATTTTAGAGCTTGCAGGCAAAGAACGAATCTATCCACGGAACATTTCATATCCAGGAGACTAGTCTAAGCATCAAAGACCTAAGATTTTAATGTTGCCAAACTAGCCAAGAATTGCCAAGGATTATACAAAATTCATATGTGCACTAAAAAAAAGCCCCCTGTTTATAAACAATCTTTCATATGTGTTGGAAGGAAAAGCACTAAGTGACAATTAATTGGCTGACTTCTGCAATCTGTCATTAATTGCTATTTTCAAGTTAAAATTATTCCATTAAATGTTATTTGCAGTGTTCTATATCAAACTGATTTATAAGAAAGTCGCCATTCCTCAATGAGATGTCAAATAATTGACCTGGTTCCGCTGACAAAGGATTTAACACTTTGTAAACATTTTAGTACTTTTGCCTTTCTCATGTAAACATTCTAGATCAATGGGCCTCTCTTATTCACTACTTGTTATTTTAAAACTTATATTCACTTGTTATTTTTAAAAAAATAAGCCCATCTCCCCTCTTCCCATCCTCATCTCCAGCCTCCCCCCTGCACACACACACACACTGTGAATCCAGTTTTTTACGGCTAGACTTTGTAGGTTTAGGTCTAAAGTCTCTGAACAAAGATCAGCCCTGATTAAAACACACAGGCTTGAAAACTTTTATGTTTAGTCTCTACGTAGGTCTCTTCCATACGGAATGCAGCTATTGGCTCAAATTATAATGTCAGTCAACATGAGGCAAAATAGCAATCAAGGATATTTACTGCGGGCTCATCCAAAAGTGCCTTCTTTTGGACAATAAACAGAAAAGTACTAGCTAAGCGATCTGGGGTGGGGAAGAACCAATCAATTCATTATTCCAAGCACTGAACTGTTTCATGATGATCTTTCCCACAAGTTTCTGGAAAGAACACAAAAATACACGGTACGAAGAATCTGAAATCTGAGTGCAATTTACAAAAAAAATTCTGCATTTACAGAGAAATCACGAAAGCATGAAGCCAGGTATTATAAAGGTTTATGGCCATAGTAGCTCCCACATGAAACACACAAATAACTCCTCCTGATATTCCAGATTTTAGACAAATGAATTATCGGTGACCAGGAAAAAACAAACAAAAAAACCCTCAGGTTTTACGAAGCAGTGTATTTAAAAATTCAGACTAGTTTCTGAATTTCTTCCGTCTGACAACATACCCCAGAGTTTAATATACTTACTCTCCAGTCTGGGTCCCGGCTTTCTGGTTTTGCACGGGGTCTGTAAAATGTACAGATGGTAATAATCTGTGGCTTACTTCAAATCCTGACGACTGCTGCTTTTATTCTCTTGATTTCCTTTGGTGCCAAAGATGTCGTTCTAGTCCAGAGTTACCGCATGTTACGCGAAACTGCTGTCAACATTTTATTACATTCAGCCTTTCAGGTTTCCTGATAGCTAACTCCAGCATTCAAGATAGCCATGCTCTGTATATTTTTCAATCCTCTTTTTCTTTTCTCCCCCTCCCTGGAAGGGTGCTGGGCACTCCTTAAGCAGCCCAGAGATTTCAAACTGTACGCTTCTAGACCAGATTAAAATAAATACTCATGCAATTCATTTGTACCTTCAGACATTTCTTTCCATCCCGGGTTGCTCCGGCGGCGTTAATTTTCCCACACTCTCCTAGGATGGCGAAGGCTTGTCTGGACAAGTAAGATAACACTTGGGCAGGAGCTTAAAAGCCCACACTGAAGTCATTAAGTACCTACAGGGCTGGGCCCTGAATCCACTCAGCACCGTCTCCAAACACAGTCACCTTGACTCGAAAAGCCACAGGAAAAGCCTAACGACTAAGACAATCTCATTTCGGCATTTCCAGGCCCTTGAACCACCTGTATTTTATGTAACAAAACAGCATTTCAACATACAAGCCAGAACAAGGAGGAAATGCCTGACTTCTGTTTCATTTCACCTTGACCTTGGGAACCGTGAACCATTACTGAGGTCTAGAACTAGGATGGCTGTAAGTCCTATTCTATCCCAAACACTTCCAGTGCAGAATTATTCCTAACACTGATGTTTGCTCTCAAAAGTGTCCCGGTCTCATCAATACCTGGTTACCTTACCTACAGCTTTGACTTGCCAGGTGTGTTTGAAAAACTAGTGGACACCTGGACCCCCAAAACCACAGGTTCAAATAATGCTTTAGCCATTCTGACCGTTTAGAACATACATCTTTCCCCTATGTATTATGTACATGTAGGCACTCCTTTTTTTTCTTTTTTCTTTTTTGGTCTTTTTAGAGTCGTACCTGCAGCCTATGGAGGTTCCCAGGCTAGGGGTTGAATCACAGCTGCAGCTGCCAGCCTACACCACAGCCACAGCAACGTGAGATCCATGTCATGTCTACAACCTACACCACAGCTCATGGCAACGCTGGATCCTTAATTCACTGAGTGAGGCCAGGAAACAAACCCGCATCCTCATGGATACTAGTTAGGTTCTTTAAACCACTGAGCCACGGGAACTCCACACTTAGGCGCTCTTACACCAGCTTACAGAACCATCTATCTTATACTGATCATAATTATTTTTCTTTTTCCTTATTAATATAAATCTCAAAAAAACCCACCTTGAACTTCATACAGAGAAAAGAATCCTTCATGCCTTAAAGGCATGCTCCCTCCAAGGTACAGGGTATGGTCAGATTGCTGAAGCTAGAATAATTTTGATGTGGGTGTGATAAGACCGGATCTCCCTTCCTCTAGTTTGCTGCATGATTAAAGA
Source organism: Catagonus wagneri (assembly GCA_004024745.2). Lineage (NCBI taxonomy): Eukaryota > Metazoa > Chordata > Mammalia > Artiodactyla > Tayassuidae > Catagonus > Catagonus wagneri. The sequence continues at coordinate 6,899,585 of PVHT020000140.1, read as the reverse complement.
ATGAAGGAAATGGAGTTCCCATCGTGGTGCAGCAGAAATGAATCCGACTAGGAACCATGAGGTTGCAGGTTGATCCCTGGCCTCTCTCAGTGGGTTAAGGATCTGGCATTGCCGTGAGCTGTGGTGTAGGTCGCAGATGCAGCTCAGATCCAGCGATGCTGTGGCTGTGGCTGTGGCCAGCAGCTATAGCTCTGATTAGACCCCTAGCGTGGGAACCTCCATATGCTGCAGGTGCGGCCCAAAAAAAAGACAACAACAAAAAAAGAATGAAGGAGAAAGTAACAACCAGTTCTTCTTTGGCCATGTTTTAAAGCAATGTCACTAAAGAATCTTGAGACTTATCCATCAATAACAATTATTATTAAGGGAAATCATAAAGAATAAATGCAAATTCTTCTTCTTCTTTTTTTGTCTTTTTGCCTTATCTAGAGCCGCACCCGCGGCATATGGAGGTTCCCAGGCTAGGGGTCTAACAGGAGCTACAGCTGCCGGCCTTCGCCACAGCCAGAGCAACGCGGGATCCGAGCCGCGTCTGCAACCTAAACCACAGCTCACGGCAAAGCCGGATCCTTAACCCCCTGAGCAAGGCCAGGGATCGAACTTGCAACCTCATGGTTCTTAGTGGGATTCGTTAACCACTCAGCCACGACAGGAACTCCAAATGCAAATTCTTGTTCTTGAAAACTTAAAGTCTTTCAGGCAAAAGAAAATACAGCTATGCGGAGAAACTGGGTATAACTGAAAACATTAAGAAGGAAGAATTAACTAGAAATATGAGGAATCTAGACAAGGACTTCATGGGAAATCAAATGAATAAGAAACAGAGACATCCTGCTGTACAGCACAAGGAACTACATACCCAATCTCTTGGGATAGAACACGATGGAAGATAGTATGAGAAAAAGAAGGGATACATATGTAAGATTCAGTCACTTTGCTGGACAGCAGAAATTGGCACAACATTGTAAATCAACTCTACTTAAAAAGAAAGAGAGACATCCACTTGAGCCCATTTGAGGGATGATTCTCTCTGTTAGGGAAGCTGAACTCTTCCTCCATGCCCTCTGCTTATCCAATCACACTGCATCATTATCTTGATGTGGATGACTCCAGCCTTTATTTCTAGCTGCACTCTCTTTCTCTAAGCCCAGTCTATATAATCAATTACTGACATCCCTACTTCAAGCGATTTTAGCATCAACTCTAATTGCTTCTTTGACATTCCGTATTTTGATTTTTTAAATTTTTTTGTCTTTTTTTAGGGCTACACCCACAGCATATGGAAGTCCCTAGGCTAGGGGTCAAACTGAAGCTGCAACCGCCAGCCTAGGCCATGGCCACAGCAACACCAGATCTGAGCCTCATCTATGACCTACACCACAGCTCACAGCAATGATGGATCCTTAACCCACTGAGCGAGGCCAGGGATCAAACCCAAATCCTCATGGACACTAGGCAGGATCGTTATTATTGAGCCACCACGGGACCACCTGACATTCCGTATTTTTGATAAAGCCGGGCCCTAAGGCTCAAATGCCAACACATCTTCCTCTCGCCAAGTTCCTACACCCTTTCTTCTCCCACCCAACTGGGACCACTTGATCCCCATCTGCAGCAGCCTCGGCCAAATCTTCAATTCCTATCACTAGCTCTACCCTGAGATGGGACACCTCTCATTTAACCTGAGGCAGCTCCACCCTGGGGTCTGACATCAGGGAGCACCAGCTGACAATTCCTCCCCAAAGTCCCAACTTTGATCAAGGGGCTCCTCGTTCCCAAACCCCAGCCTGCTTCCAACCCTCAAACAACAGGGCTTCACCCCTAAGCTTTGTTCCCAAGCTCTTGTTTTGGTAACTGCCCGGTAAATCTGGCTCCTCCTGAGTCTGGGGCTCTTGACAGTTCCCTAAGTTAGTCCTGAAAAACCCGTCCCCAGTCTCCAGTACAAGGCTTGGAATCTGCTAGCCCCTGTACCCTGTGCTCATACCCAGAGTTAACTAGTTGTCTAAGGGCCTGGATATTGCCACGCCTGCCAGAAACTGCGGGCCGGCTCTAAGTGTGATGGAAACTCCCACCAGGCAAAAGCCAGAGCCAGAAACGAGGCACTCGGCAGAATCCTTTCTTTTCCAACTGGGCACTGAGTCCTTGTCCCAGCTTTGGAAAAGCCACAGGCTTTGGCTTACTACGGCTGAGTCAACTCTTCTGGTTTTAAGCCCCGTATGACTCTTTGGACATTTTGTGTTTCTTTCTTTCTTTTTTTTTTGTCTTTTTGCCTTTTCTAGGGCCACACCCACAACATATGGAAGTTCCCAGGCTAGGGGTCTAACAGGAGCTGTAGCTGCCGGCCTTTGCCACAGCCACAGCAACGCGGGATCCGAGCCGCGTCTGCAACCTACACCACAGCTCACGGCAATGCCGGATCCTTAACCCACTGAGCAAGGCCAGGGATCGAACCCGCAACCTCATGGTTCCTAGTCAGATTCGATAACCACTGAACCAAAACGGGAACTCCAATATTTTGTGTTTCTGACCCTCATTTCTAAACCCCTCCCTTCCCCAATAATAATGAGAGCTTGCTCCAATTTGACCTTCTAAGCAGCCCCCTCCCACCCTCACCTTCCATTCCTCCTACTTTCTGCCTATGGCCACCACCGTCCATTGCCTACCTAACAGCTACCCTCCCTCTTCTTCCTGGCTTACAGAACCCGATGGATCCTTGGATCTTCTGAGGAAGGCCCTTCCTCAGCCCTAAGGAAAGAATCATAACTTGTCCTGGTGATCTCATTCCTTTTAGCCAGTGACTGAAATGAAATGGCACGGGACCTACTTGTGGCTAACAAGAAGTCTTCTGAGGAGAATTTTATTTTATTTTATTATTTTATTTTATTTTATTTTATTTCATTTCATTTTACTTTATTTTATCTTTGTCTTTTTAGTACTGCACTCACAGCATATGGAACTTCCCAAGCTAGGGGTCGAATCAGAGCTGCAGCTACCAGCCTACACCACAGCCACAGCCATGCCAGATCCTTAATGCACTGAGCAAGGCCAGGGATCAAACCCATGTCCTCACAGATACTAGTCAGGTTAGTTAACTGCTGAGCCATGATGAGAACTCCTGAAGAGAACTTTCTGTCCCAAATTTAAAAAGGAAGGGAAAAAAAGAAAGGGAAAGAAAGAAAGGAAGGAAGGAAGGAAGGAAGAAAGAAAGGAAGGAAGGAAGAGGGAGAGAGAGAGGAAGGAGGGAAGGAGGGAAGGAAGGAAAGAAGGAAGGAAGGAAGGAAGGAAGAAAGAAATGAAGGAAGGAAGAGGGAGAGAGAGAGGAAGGAGGGAAGGAGGGAAGGAAGGAAGGAAGGAAGGAAGGAAGGAAGGAAGAAAAGGCACCAGGAAAAGGCCTTGTGCTAATCCTCTGCGTTGAATGCACAGGAGATATCAGGGGCTGCAGCAGCCACCTTGAGTTCAAAAGGCAAGAACAAAGGACGTAGAAGCCAATACTCTAGTGACGGTGAAAGAGAAAAATCAATAGGGCCTGTGTTCCTGAGAGCATCATTGGGCTACTTCCCCAGCCCTTGCCTGTCCAACTCAGGTTCCTCGTTATGTGATTCAAATAAATTCCTGCTGTTTGAGCCAATATTAATAAAGTTTCTGTTACAGGCAACCAAACACTGTTCCCCTAATAGAACAGACACATGAACTGTATAACTTTCTAGGCAGCCTGCAGTGTGTTTGGTGCCTGAGGTGGGTCATTCAATATCCCCCCATTTCCTTTTCCTTTCTTCTCATTCAGTCTCTCTCCTCTCCAATTTGCTCTATACCAAATGTATTTGCACTCGCTCACACATATGTTTTCTTTTATAGACACAATACTTTTAAAGCACATGAGTGAAATCAGTGAAAATAGCGGAGGAGGGAATTCCATGGGCCAGCCCCTCCACAAAACAGCTAATAAAAACTGTCAGAATCAACTTTATCTGAAGTCTAGAAACTGGTTAAAGGCTTATAGCAACCAGGTGAACACATAATCGAGAAAAAAGGAGGCTAAATATCAGTAAGAGAGATCTGTGGCATTTTAACTTACCCTGGCCCCAGGTTCCCTAACCCAGCTCTATGATGGTTTTGAAGGCACAACCCTCTTTCCTGGTGTGGGTTACTGGTGCTGGAAGAATCAGAGAAAACCTTGTTTTCAAATAATTATGATTATGTTTGACCTGCCTGGTGGCTCCCTGAAGAAATGATGCAAAGGTCTTATCTTTAAAACTTCTAATTCAGAATTCTCCCTGAGTGAAGAGGAGAGCATCCAAGTGGCATTTCTCAAAAATGCATAAAGGCAAATGAATTATCTGCTGCCATTTGGGGCAAGGGATATTGTTTGGGACAAACAAACAGACCTACCAAAAAGCCTGGGAAGAGTGAGATCCTTTGGGAAATAAAAACTTTGAAAACTCCTACAAATTCCTGGTAATCTAAAAGCTCATATGCATGGTATATGCTCAGAAAAGACCATAGAAGGTCCTAATCTCCCATTTCTAGCTGACTTTCAGGCTCCGTGCAAGCAGGAAATGAAGGCTAGGGCAGAGGTGTAGACTGTGTAGCTGAGTGTTAAAGGCATGTTGCAAAACACACAGCCTAAGAGCTATTTAATTTTTGTCTCTTTTCCCCTTTATTCCTTTCTTTCTTTTTTTTTATGGGGTTTTTTTTTTGAGATGTTTAAGGAAATATCTGTCAAAATTGTTAAATGACCACTACACTAACCAAAGATATCAGTGGCTTTATATGACAAAGAAAAGGCACTAAACAAAGATCACAACCACAAAAAACAAGAACGATGAGGCCTGAGAGGGAGGGGCAATCTGATTTCCAGTGTAAATACATTTGAGTATTCAAATATCCAGTTTTCAACAACAAAAAAGTTACAAGTCATGTAAAGACACAAGAAAGTATGACCATACATGGGAGGGGAAGGTGAGAGATAATAAACATGGTTTCTAAAGAAGCCTGAATATTAAACTTACTAGACAGACTTCAAATCAATCATTTTTTTTCAATTATTTTAAATATGTTCAAAAGCTAAAGGAAACCATGAACAAAAACTGAAGGAAACCATGAAAACAATGTCTCATCAAATCAAGAATATCAATAAACAGAGATTATAAAATGAAACCAAACAGAAATTCTGTAGTTGAGAAGTACAATAATTGAAATGAGAAGTTCAACATCAGATTTGAGCAAAGAAAAGAATCAAAGATTCCTAGTAGAGAAAAAAGAATACGAAAAAAAAAAGTAACATAACCTAAGAAACCTAGGGGATAACAACAAACATATCATCATGTGCATAATGGGAGTACCAGAAAGAGAAGAGAGAAAAAGGCAGAAAGAACATATGAAGAAATAATGGCCAAAACACTTAATCTGTATATCCAAGAAGCTCAACCAACTCCAGCATAATAAGTTCAGAGGTCCACATTGAGACACATTATAATCAATGAAATCAAGGAAAGAATCCTAAAAGTGCAAAAGATAAGAGATTTGTCACATGCAAGGGAGCCACCATAAGTTTAACAGCTAACTTCTTGCCAGAAACCATGGAGGCCAGAAGGCAATGTGATGTGTGTGTTTTTTTTTTTAAAGAAAAAAAAACCTATCAACTAAGATTATCTTATTCAGCAAAACTATCCTTCAAAAATGAAAGAGAAATTAAGACATTCTCAAATTTTAAAAGCTGGGAGAGTCTGTCCTTAGTAACCTGCCCTACAAGAAATGCTACAAGGAGCACTTCAATCTGAAGTGAAAGGACACCAGCAATAACTCAATCCACACGAAGAAATAAAAACACCAGTAAAGGTAACTATATAGGTAAACATAAAATGCAATATTCATGTATATTTACTTATTTCCTCTTTCTATGTGATTTAAAAGACGACCACAAAAAACAATAACTACAAAAATCTATGTCAGTGGGCACACATGATATCAAGACGTAATTTGTGACACAAGTGCACAAGAGTATATCTACAGTACAGTGACAGGTTGCGTTCCTAAAGCTCTGAACAGCAACAGCCTCCTAGAAAAGACATCCTCTCTTCCTCTCTTTCTTTCCACTTTGTTAGTGAACTATTTGATCTTTCCAGGCATTTGAGTTAGCATCCCCTCTGTTTAAAACTGCTTCCAGATAAACCAGTTTCCACTTAGAAACCCCCAACACTTCTTGATTTTCTAGCAAATAAAAGTCAGTCTTCTTGGTCTGGCATCAAAGACCTGGAATGCATCTCATGTAACTCTTTTCCATCTTTTTGGCCTCATCTCTAAGAATTCTGTGTGGCACATTCAACACTCCAGAAAAACTGACCTGTTGACTTGCTATTAACAGTCTTCTCCAAACCCATCCCCTTCCTGGCTTAAGCTTTACTGAAGCTTTTCCGGGTCTGGATGGAATGACCTTCCCCAGCCTTGTAGGTGTAAAATCCATCCAGCTGAATCTGAGTGATATTCCTTTGTCCATCTTCCTCCCAGAAGCTATCACTCCCTCTTCTGGACTCCTGTACCACTTTTGCTATACTTCTCTGTAAATATTACTTTTTATTTTGTATTTAGCTATGGTGGACATTTCTTACTATTTTGTTTTTTTTCGGAGGGGTGTTATTGATTTTTGTTTTTGGGGTTTTTTGATTGTCAGAGAGTCATCTCTGTAACTTGAAAAGGTCATCTGATTGGGAATCCAAGGAACTGAATTACAGACAGCCTCGAGTAGACTATTACATTTTCTATGTTTCAATGTTATCATTTCTAAAAACAAAAACGAACCAACATCTGCTTTATGAGATTCTTGTGAGAATTTAATGGTGTTATTTGAAGTAACATTTTTGCCTGGGGTCAAAGACCATGTTTTAGTCATATTTATGTCTATTGCAATACTCATATTAGGTGAGGTGCTCAATAAATTTTTGTAGAATGAGTAAACCTGCTAATTCTGTGGTCAGATGAAGGTGAGTAATTTAAAATAATTTACAGGCATTTTTATCAATGATCTTAGCATCCTATCAACAATCTCTAGTAGAGGTAAGCAATACAAGAATTTTTCTTTTTTTTTTTTTTGGCTTTTTGGCTTTTAGGGCCACACCCACAGCATATGGAGATTCCCAGGCTAGGGGTCCAATGGGAGCTGTAGCCACCGGCCTACACCACAGACACAGGAATGCAGGATCTGAGCCACATCTGCAACCTACACCACAGCTCAAGGCAACGCCAGATCCTTAACCCACTGAGCGAGGCCAGAGATAGAACCTGCATCCTCGTGGATACTAGTAGCATTCGTTAACCACTGAGCCATGACAGGAACTCCAAGAATTTTTTTAATGAATACAGTTCAATGATTCACCTTAAATTTTAACACAAGCAATGGCTTATTTTCTATAAACATGATCTTTTTTGGTATCCCTCAAGGGAAAAATTCTCTGAACTCGGGTCTCTTTTCACAATTCAATAATCAAATTGTCATACAAAAGTGGGAGAAAGAAAACTGCATCAGGCAGAGCAAAAGTATACCAGTTTTTATTTAAGAAAAAGGTTTTCAACACAAAAAGATGACTTACATGAATGAAACTGCAGATTTCACGGTAAACTAGAGCAACTGATCATCTCAAATTCATTTACCTACTAATGTCAGGCAACCTAAAGAGGATAAAGGTTTCACAGATTTGATTTTCTAAGAAGTCAACTGTTGGTTGCCTTCCGGAAGACATTTCTCAGCGATCAAATATGCAATTAGACTATCAGAACTCTCTAAGACAGTGGGAAAAAAATCACCAAATTGAATAATGATTTTTTTTGTTCGTGTAAAAAGATCTATTAGACTGTTAAGATCTGAAATCGGGACTGGATATAGATAAGATTATACTATGTAAAATTGATTATACATACAGACATTAAGTGAGTAAAAACAAAAGTACAGAACTATGGGTCAACTATAATTACAATTATTAGAAAATATATTGGCATACGAAAAAATGTGGAATAAATGGATTTTGGAATTATCAGTGAGTTTTTTTTCTTTTTTGAAAATTTCCCTCATGTCTTTACCTTTAATAGTAACTAAAACTCAGAGGAGACGAGAAAATCTAGGGGTTTTGGTTTGGGGATTTCTTTTTTCTAAAACCAGGAAAAAAAAAAGAAATTTGAAGCCCTCGTTAGTACACTCTGTTTCCGAATTTTTTATATTTTAATACAAATCATATAAATATATTTGTACAAGATCTTTAGGAAAATTACTTTTCTTCTAAGATTATAAACAGTTTCTACCATTTACTTGCACCATCATCTCTAAGTTGTCTTTAAAAGTTAAATTTAAGAAGCACGAAAATAACTGACAAATCATGTTCTATATATTTTAATTTGGAACAGAAAATTCCTCAGCACTAAGTTTGGAAACAATCAAGAATTCTTGGGTTTAAAAGTAAAACTCCAAATAAAATGGGTAATTAATCTTTTCTTTTTCTTTTTAATATTGGTATTTTTCTGTTTAAGGAAAGGATTATAAGTTTTTTTTTTTTAATAACCCTCTCTAAGCAGCATTTACTTCTTATAAATAGGAGAGAAACACGCGTGCTGACTATTTTAACATGCTTACTTTGTTTGATTTTCAGGTAGGCAATCCTGATGAAACACTCCCTAAAGTCTTGCCTCTCATTTGCTTGTCAGTTTCTGCTCTCTCACAATTCTCAAAAAGTCAGAAAAAGAATATTTTAGCCACTGGACTACAGCATTATTGCCCTGCAATATTTGTGTCACTTAACATTTAGTAGTTTCAAATACCTCTTTAATTAAACATTTAAGAAATGGCTAATGTGTTTACACATACACTTTTTAAATCTGAAAGCCACCCAAGACCTTCTTGGTCTATAGATTACATACTTTTACATTTATCGATATTTATATATTTTGTCCATTTAACTTGGCTTTGGCTATCAACTGTCAAATTCTATTTAGTTTCCAGACGAAATGAGATGTTCAAAACTCCCTGTTAATAATTCCAAAAGGATTCTCTGAAATATTAAGACGGAGAGAAAGTTCTATGATGCTATTAAATAGTAGACACCAGTGGGTATGAATATGTTTAGCTGAAATTCACTTTTTTATTTTGCTATTTATAGCTGCACCTGTAGTATATAGAAGTTCCCAGGCTAGGGGTCGAATTCGAGCTGCAGCCGCCAGCCTACGCCACAGCCACAGCCACAGCCACAGCTATATCAGATTTGAACCTCATCTGCAACCTACACAATCCCCACATTGCTCACAGCAATGCCAGATACTTAACCCACTGACCAAGACCAGGGATCAAACCCGCATCCTCACGCATACCAATGGGATTCTTAACTCACTGAGCCACGACAGGAACTCCTAGAATGCACTTTTATATATACTTCTTTCTGAAAATCTTTACCTTCCCACACTTTTACATACTTGAAAATTCACTAAGACTTCAGCCCAATGAAGTGCTCACACTTTCTTTAGGAGTTATTTTACCCTGTCAATGAGAATGTGGAAAAACACTGGAATTATTACAAGAATATAAGCTCCATGAGGGCAAGAACTCCCACAATTCTGTTCAATGACTGTTTCCATGTCATCAGAGCATAGCACTAGGCACACAGTTGGCACTCAATAAATGTTTGTCCCATATCTGATGAATTTATAGAACTGAATCACAAAAAAGCTACATCGAGTAGTCAAAGAATTGCAAATAGAAATGTTAACGGTTTTGCTGTCAAGAACAAAACGTTTTTCATGATTACTTTCTAAAGTTCAATCTCGTGAACTCTGAGGCTCTTTTATAGAACCCGACAGAGCAACATTTCATCAGTGTGGGACAGCTCACCTTGCTGACATGCGGACAAAGTGTCACCGATTTAGGAAGGAGGATCCATTTGGTAAATTGTCCTTTAACTACACTTAATGACAACCTCTTCACCTGTGGGAGCGGCTTCCTCTCGAAAGGTGAACTATAGCTCTCTTTGCCGTGGAAGAAACAGACTGAGTACATCTGAGCCTTTTTACAGCCTCCCTATTTATAATTAGGAGCATTCTCTGTACTCACACCATCGCTGGTGTCATTAGCGTCTATAAATATAAATGCTTTTCTGGCGCCTCCTTTTCGTCTCTGCACTCCTTTGCAACTTCCATTTTGAACCACCCTAAGACAGTTGTTCAGAGTCCTGAAGTCTTCAAACGGCTCAAGGAAACGATATCACTGGGCATCAGAGTCTCTGCCTATGACCCCTTGTACTGCAAATGCAATTCCCTTTTTTATTCTCTTTAGATATCTCTATCTAAAAAAGAGAGCTAAAAAAAAAAAAAACACCTCTTCGAAGTAAAATTTAAACAAAATATGTGGGAGTTCCCTTCGTGGCTCCATGGTTAACAAATCCGACTAAGAACCAGGAGGTTGCGGGTTCGATCCCTGGCCTTGCTCAGTGGGTTAAGGATCCGGCATCGCCGTGAGCTGTGGTGTAGGTTGCAGACGCGACTCGGATCCCGCATTGCTGTGGCGAAGGCCAGCGGCTACAGCTCCTGTTAGACCCCTAGCCTGGGAACCTCCATATGCCACGGTGCGGCTCTAAAAAAGGCAAAAAGACAAAAAGAAAAAAAAAAAAAATATATATATATATATGCGCGGAAATCTCATGTAATGTTAGGCAAGGACTAACTCTCTTTCTGGAGACACTTTACTTTTTCCCACTGGCCGTTCCAGGTGGGTCCCCCTTGGTCCTACCTCCCGCCCTGACCATGCACGTGTTCCCATGACCATTCAGACCGCAGGCTCCTTTTCCTCAAGCATCTCTCCCAGGCTGGAAGGACACTTCCCTCCCCAATATTTTCATCTTTTCACCCCGGGGGTATATACCATTCACCTCCAATCTCAGATCTAGGGTTGTCCCCAGCTGCTGCAGCCACCCTAACCTTTTCCTGCTCTGAATTCCTATAATACACAGTGGCTGCAAAATGCCCCAGGGCGGGGCCAGTGAGTGCTCACTCCAGCTTCAACCAAACATCCCTTGCTTGTTTGTTTTATATATTGGCCTCCAGGTACATATTAATGAAAGAAAGGATCATCATTAAAAAAATAAAGCTAAAATCCAGAAACCATTAATTGTCAGTGTTAATTTTGGCAAACAATTGGTTACTGGATGATTTAAGATTTAGCCCATGGAGTTCCCATCGTGGGTCGGGAGAAACGAATCTGACTAGTATCCATGAGGATGTAGGTTCGATCCCTGACCTCACTCAGTGGGTTAAGGATCCAGCGTTGCTGTGAGCTGTGGTGTAGGTCGCAGATGCACCTCAGATCTGGCGTTCCTGTGACTGTGGTGTAGGCCAGTGGCTATAGCTCCGGTTTGACCCCTAGCCTGGGACCCTACATATGCTGCAGGTATGGCCCTAAAAGGCAAAAAAAAAAAATTTAGTCCTGTCTTGCAAACTAAATCAAGAAGCTCTTGGAGGACAGAATGTATCTTATTTTTTGCAAGTCTCACCCTTGGTGTGTAGTATAATGCTATGTAGATGGTTAAGTGTTCTAGAAAATATAGCTGAGTAAATGAATTTTAATTGTTAAAATTAAAATATATTCTACAGACACCCCTCCTCTAGAAATGAACTTTATGGGGTACCTGGAATTTCTGTATCTCAGTGTGGTTGGTTGCTACAGGGATGTGTGTGTATGTGTGTGTGTGTGTGTGTGTGTGTGTGTGTGTGTGTGTGTGTATTCACTGATTATCACTACGTTTGGAACTAGGACTGATTGTCATCTTCTAAGCTGGTGTAACTATTCCTTCTTGTTTTTTTAGCTTTTGAACTTAAAGAAGTGCTTCTGAAGACTCCCATTTTGAGCACTGCGAAAATTTTGCTACCAAAAGTCTTCACCACAGTTTCTTAAGTGAATGCTAATTTCTGAGGTTTGGGATTTTGTGTGTTTTTTTTTCCCTTTTCTTTCCTTTCTTTCTATTATTTGCTGTAAATACTGCACATCCATATTGTGTATCCGAAGGGCATTGGCTATTTACGCTTTCTGTTTCTAACTGCTATCAGAGTGCCAAGGCCGTCACCCCCTGTTTGCTCTCCTGCAAATCAGTGACTTCTCATTTCAGTTCAGCAAGTTTTTTTCAGTTTTGGCTGTTGTCTTTCTACCCATTATAGTCTTTGGAATAAAAATTCAACTTCAGTGGAAAAAAAAAAAGAAAACACACACGTGTGTATATATACATATCTTGTATGTGTATTTATGTGTCAATATAAATATAAACATATGTCACAATACATATATTGCGTATGTGTGTATATTTATGTGTCAAGGAATCAGTGGCTAAACGCTCCATCTCTGTGTTTCAGCTCCAGAGCCATCTTATAAAATGCACTCCGAATGAGGTGTTAGCCCTGGCTTAGACGTCTTAAGGGTTCCTCGGCCATGAGGAGAAGATTCAAGTTCTTTACTGTGCAAGGCCCTAAGATGGTGTTTATCAAACTGGGTGTCATGATCCATTTATGCATCATGAAACCAATTCTGTTGGTGGGAAATTGGCATCAATGAAAAAAAAAAGAGTGAGCAGAACAGAATATGTTGCAATGCACTGCGTGTATTATGAGCATACTTGCTGCCTTCGGGTGTCTGTGTCCTAACGCACCAGTGCTCCGGGTCACAAAGTGTGTCCACCCGTGTGTCCTGATCCTCAGTGTACGCTGTCCCCTCTCTGTGGACTGTAATGGAAAGAGCTTGATCGCCCCTGCCCAGCGGTCCTCAGCGAGGACCCTGCTCCCCTGCCCATGCTCACCCCTCCCCCCGGCTCTCCCTGGAAACACCGGATCTCACCCCCCCCGCCCCAGCCCAGTGCCCCGGCCCCTGAGTCTCTGACTCCACCCCTTCCCAGGCCTCCTAAGCACGCTGTTCTGCCCCTTCACCCCCCCGGGGGGGTGCTCACTCACGCCTCCTAGGGACCACCCCCTGCCCATCCCACGTGCCCCGGCAGCACGGCTGCCCGCTCTTGCCCGGCACCTATGATGCTGCGCAGCGACTGCTGGTTAAACTCTCAAAGCCTATCCCTGAGACAACGTCTGTCAGGAGGGAGAGAGAAGACACTGGGAAGAAATCAAGTAGTCAATCAAAAGTAAAAGCGTTTGAATTTGATACATAGCAGTTTAGCCACTTCGTAGCCTAGGTCCACAGCCTGTGGTCCAGTCTGTACTTAACTGCGTCTGAGCACAGCGCCCTCAGGCGAACATTTGCACCAGGAACTAGCAGCCTGGGAAACGCAAGGCAGTCATATATGGTGGCAGCCTCAGAAACGGGAAAAGAGGTTGTCAGAGAAACCAAAACGACAAATGCCTCAATTTGAACTTCAGCTCAACACATACAATTTTTGTTTAAGTCATCCCTATAGAATAACTACATCAGGACTCAGCAAACTATGATCCACACACCAAATCCAGCTAGCAGCTCTGTGGCCCACAAGCTAAGAAACGTCTGTTTTTAAATGGTTGAAAAAAAATGATACTTCGTCATAATGACAATTATACAAAATTCAAATCTGGATGTCCGTAAATAGCGTTTTATTGGAACCCTGCCACGCTCACCCATTTACAAGTGTCTGGGCTGCTTTGGTGCAACAAAGGCAGAGCTGAGAGTTGTAACAGAGCCCACATGGCCCATAAAGCTGAACATATTTACTATCTCGCCCTTTATAGGAAAAGTTTGCCAATTCCCGATCTAAAGTTCAGTTCCCATGAAGGCAGACAAAAGCTTCTGTACACAGATGTGCCTGAGTAAGTATAAAAAGTGAGTGGAAAATACGGGGCACCTAGATACAGAAGCAATTCCATCTCCCACGTCAGTGTTTCCCACACTGAGCTCCGAGCAGTTCTAGAGATGGGGCCGTGTCCCCTGAGGAGGACACTGGGCACAGTTCTGAGAGGCTCATCCCCCCTCCTCAAAAGAGTCGCCCCTGCTTTCATCCTTACATACTGGGGTGACACAATCACTTTATTAGAAAAAAAGTGGGTCTCTCCCCCTCCAGAGTAACAAAGAAGTTTGAAACTCACCGTGACTTCTTCTGTCTAGGGCAGATGACTGCCAGCTCAAGCACGTTGCAAAGGCTGTGAATGCAGAGGGACCATTCTACATGTAAAACTACACAAACCCAGACTAAAACCCAACTGGCTGGTTCTGCTAAGAACAGAACACGGGCGGCCACACGATATGTTCTCAGAGGACGTGATTTTTGTCAGAAGGCACTTTCTTCCACCTCAGCTTAACCCCTTCTGCACACGGCCCTGTAGTGCCTTTTACGAAACAAATAAAACCACCAAGCGATGGGAGTCACAGACCCGTGTGCTGGCCACACACCCATTTTCCTGGTGGCAGCCAAGTCGAAAACTTTAAAGAAACTCCAAAGAGGGTTGCAGAGCACCCATAATTTATTTTTATAAGTAACGAGTCATTAACGGGTCCTTCAGGAGGTAATTAAAGGGAAACTGATAACAGCTGACTATAAGGCTCGGCGCTTTCCTGTTTGCTTTTTTAGTAAAGTGATAGTCTTCTATACTCCACATCTGAAAAATTAGTTGAGTCGTGTAGTATGGAACTAGTAAATGGATATAGGCTGGGTTCCACCTAAAAACAGCAGCTCTGGTACGTATTTATTAAGATGGAGTCTTGCAGAATGCCTGGGGCGGTTGATATTTCTTCAATACTCAAATCAAGAAAGGCAGTAGAAGCCACTAAGGAAATGGGGAATCACCTGTGTGTTATATTTTAATAAATACGTGTTGCAATGAGCATAGAAAAATCAAGTGACTTCATTATTCACCTAACTTTTTCTTTTAATAGGGATTAAACAAGGTAATTAATTATACAGGCCGCACACCGGCAAGAACAGTGCTTGCTGAAAGCAAGGCCAGTATTCCTCATCCCCCAGTCAAATCTTTTTCCATATAAATGACTCTTGGAAATTGTATGAATCTGTGGGAAAATAAAACTCTTAACGTAAGTATTTATCTTACCCGTGATTCTTCAACTTCCTGGCTAACGCAAGGTCAGTTCTGTATTCGTTTTCATTGTTCATCCAATAACAAGTCCGTAATTAGCTGTTTATTTTTCCTGCCCCTGTTTTCTAGACTTCTTACCTATTCTCTAAAGTTGTTCTATATTTCTCACTACAGGGGTATCGAATGATTATGCTGTATACCTCAAGCTTGTACAGTGCTGTATGTCAATTATATCCTAAAAAACGGACAAAAACATTTTAAGTTATTTTAAATATTCTAAAATCGTGAGCGAGGCAACTTCCAGATGAATCTCACTTTAAAGTAAGAAGCAGTTTGGGTACTAAGAGACTGGGAAGAGCCCCATCCACATGCTATGGAGGGTTCTGATTATTTAATAACATATGTTGAAAATGCTCTCTCTCAGATCTAGTCTGCTCTGTCTCTAAGAACACACTGTCATCACATTCCTGAGCACCTCTGCAGCCAGATGAATATTTTAAGACCAAATCTCAGGCATGGAAGAGGGACTCTGACCAGTTAGAAATATGCATATTAGACAAGCCCCATAGTGTAGAATTCCCACTGAAACTGCCACTTGGTATTATAATCAATTTAAAAGGATTTCTAAGAGGCTAAGTTGAAAGCATAGCAACTCTGTGCAGGCGCATATATAAATATAGCAAACACACACACACACACACACACACACACAATCCCTCCTTGCTATAAATATGCTCGAAAAAAGCATCAGTGCAGTGGTTTTACAGCGATGAAGTCTATGTCAGATTGATTTTGCTTTTCTTCGTTTGCCCCCTGGTGGGGAGACTGGACATAATCCATTCAGATAAAAGGGAGACAAAAATATCCAGGAGTTCCCTTTGTGGCTCAGCGGTTAATGAACCTGACTAGTAACCATGAGGATGCGGATTCGAACCTTGGCCTCGATCGGTGGGTTAAGGATCCAGCATTGCCGTGAGATGTGGTGTAGGCCCACAGATGCAGCTCAGATCCCGCAGCTGCAGCTCTGATTGAAACCCTAGCCTGGGAACCTCCATATGCCATGGATGTGGCCCTAAAAAACAAAAAAAAAGCCAAAAGAATTCATTCTTCAGATAATGAGTTGACTATAAAAGTACAAGGACAAAGAAAAGATATGTAAAACAAGCACAGAATTTTCCAACTGGCTAAGAATCATTATTATACATCAGGTGTATAACCTCCAACCTCCACAATAATCAGCCTTTCATGACCACTGGCTCCTTCTAACAATAAGGTATTCGAACATTCCAGTCAAGGTCCAAGTGCCTTGACTCCCAAAAAGTAAAATCATTACTTGTGTCCCCTTTTCCCTGATCTCTCCACCCTGACACACACACACACACACACACACACACACACACACACACACACACACACTTCCAGGAAAAAGAAAGGAAGCTCTGCAGGCTACCTTCACGCACCACTAGCCTCCTCTGTGCTCCTCGAAGGGAATATTACACAAGAAGGGAAACAAACAAAAACCTTTGGTGTTTGCCTAAATTAGCTAGAGACCCAGGACCAACTAATTTGGGCATTTTGAAAGTGAATCATTTCATAATTCATACTTAAAAGTTATAAGAATTCCTAACTTGTGCAGTCTGCATAATATGTGTGTGCCATTTCATCACATGTAGCTTATAAGGACCAAGATAACGTATATATTCAACTTACTTCCACTAAAGTATTCATGATCATTAATTATTAATTTATATTAATTATCAGACAATTAATATAAATTTCTAGAATCCTATAATAGAAAGAACGTGAAATGTAAAGTCAAACCAACCCACAGTATGAACTCCAGCCTCTCTCACTAATTTACTCTTAATCTTGCAGTGTAAACATCGAGGCAGTGAAAGTAACTTTCTCAACTGTAAAATTAGGGACTTGAGTGGAGAAGACCCCTAGGGTTTGCAGTGCTGAGGTTGGTTCTTCTCAGAAAGAGCCACATTTTCCATTTCCCTTGATCAGAGTGCCCTCCAGTGGCTCCCAGGAAGAATTACATAATTTTGAACTTTTTCAAATAAAGTCTCATATTTTAAACTTTTTCAAATAAAGAATTACATAATTTTAAACTTTTTCAAATAAAGTCTCACATGTATATATAAATGTGTGTGTGTGTATATATATATATTTTTTATATATATGAATGTCAAACTCTGTAGTACCCAAACTTCTTACATCAGTGTGATGGCTAATTTTATATATCAACTTGGCTAGGCCATGGTATCCAGACATTTTGTCAGACACCAGTCCAGATGTTGTGATGGTATTTTTTTATATGTGATTAACCTTTAATCTGTAAACTTTTGAGAAAATCAGATTACTTTCCATAACGTGGGTGGGCCTCATCCAATCAGTAGAAAGATTGAGCTCCCCGAGGAAGAAGGAACTTCCGGCTCACAAGCCCCCAAGCAGTATGAGCAAATTTTGAAAATTAAGTCTCAATCTCAATCAATATCTCTCTCTCTTCATATATTTATAAACACACACACATATATACAGAGACACACCCACACAGCCACACATCCAACTGGTTGTGATTCTCTGAAGAACCTTGACTAACACAACCAGTGATTCCTTTTTTTTTTTTTTGTCTTTTTGCCTTTATCTAGGGCCACACCCATGGCATATGGAGGTTCCCAGCTAGGGGTCTAACAGGAGCTGTAGCCGCTGGCCTACACCACAGCCACAGCAAGGCGGGATCCGAGCCGCGTCTGCAACCTACACCACAGCTCACGGCAATGCCGAACCCTTAACCAGCAAGGCCAGGGATCGAACCCGCAACCTCATGGTTCCTAGTTGGATTCGTTAACCACCGAGCCACAAAGGGAACTCCACAACCAGTGATTCTTAAGTGCTTCCCAGAAAATGTGTATGTACTTCTGTCCCCAGAGTGAAGGTTTCTGCAAGTTATGAGACTTCTTGGTGCTGAGGGTCTGTGACTGTGAGGGGCTAGAGGCAGAACAAAATGCTGAGCTGCCCTCATCTACAAGTAAACAGGCCCCCTCATCCGCCAAGTGGGGTCAACATGAGCTGTTCCAAGTGGGGTCAACATGAAGAGAGACTGAAATCTCTGAAAATTCTAGCAATGTAATAAGCAAGAGTATTACTGTGCTGGCCTTAAAGAGATAGCATCTCTTCACACACTGCTATGGCCTAGGAAAACTTCAGAAAAAGCAATCTGGTCATTTATGATACTCTCCTTGATATCTTTGATGCAGTCGTTTCACTTCTCAGTAAACAACAAATAGACTTATTCAGCCAAGATTTATGCAGGTATGTTCATCTCAATGTAATTCACATTAAATTTCAAAATGACCTATAAGAAAAATGAAATAAACAATGATAACATGCTCAAAATTACCTTTTGGTCATTAAAAATATTTTAAATAATTCTAATGATCACAAAACAGTGACCAGAGAAAAAAGCAGGATGTGGGATTTAATATATAGTTTTTAATATGTGAAAAATACCACTAAATGTGAAAAAAATCATTAAATATATTTCTGCGCAGTGGCATTGTATGTGATTTTAATTTCCTATATTTTCTAAATGACTCCCAGTGAATGTTATCTAATAATTTAAAATAAAATGTGTTTATACGGTGTATGTTGCTCAGACAGGCATCTGTACACTCATGTTCATAGCAGTATTATTCACATCAGTCCAAACATGAAAACAACCCAGCTGTCCATCAACAGATGAACAGATAGACATAATGCGGTACAGGCACACAGTGGAATATTATTCAGCCACACAAGCGAGTGACATTCTAATGCCTGCTACAACACGGATGAACCTTGAAAATATTATGCTCACTTAAATCAGACACAGAAGGATAAATACCAGATGATTCCAATTACATGAGCCACCTAGAAGAGGCAAATTCATAGGAAGTAAAATAAGGGTTGCAGGGATTGGGGTACACAACACTGTGTATTAAAATGATAAATATTATGTTACACACATTTTATCACAATCAACAAAAAGTAAACGCCCTCAGATGCTTTTTCCTGCTGCTGCAGGAAATACTCCTTCTCTGCTCTGAGTCCTTTCCTCCCACAACTAACGTACATACAGCTTCCCCCAACAGCACGATTACTTGTCTATACATTTGTCTCCACTTTACTACAATGAGTCCTAATACACAGGGATGGGTTCCTATTAATCCCTGTATCTCCAGCACGCAGGAGGGCACCTGGCGAACGGCAGGTGCACAAAGAAATGATTATACGAAAGACAGAAAAGACAGCCCACTCAAAGACTGGCTGAACCTCTTTCATCAAATGAGAGGCAGATATTCCAGATCAACTGCAATGTCCCCAAGTAAAGCCTCACAGGTTCATGGGGCCAACTAGAATAGTCTCAGAAAGCTGCAGCAACATGGATGGCCCTAGAGATTATCATACTAAGTGAAGTGAGTCAGTGAAAAGCAAGCATCATATATCACTTATATATGAAATCTAAAAAAAGGACACAAATGAACTTATTGCAGAACAGAAACAGACTCACAGACTTTGAAAACAAACTTACGGTTACCAAGGGGCACAGGTGTGGGGGTGGGAGGGATGGACTAGGGGTTTGGGGCTGGCATATGCACAGTATATGGTATATTGAATGATTGAATGACTGGCCAACAGGGCCCAGCACAGGGAACTCTACCCAATAGTTTATGATAATCCACATGGGGAAAGAACATGAAAAAGAATGGATGAGTGTATATGCGTAACTGAATTGCTTTTTCATACAGCAGAAATTACTGGAAATCAACTGTACTTCAATAAAAACTTTCAAAAATGAGAAAAAGATAAAATTAAAAGGAAGGATGACAACAACTGTTGGTGAGAATGCGAGAGATGGGAACACTTACGCCCTACAGGTGAGACTGTAAAATGGGGTGACCGAGCTGGAAAACAGTTTGGCGGTTCCTCAAAATGTGAAACCCAGAATTACTCTATGACCAAGAGGTTCCACTCCTAAGAACTCAGCCCAGAAATGTGAAAACATATGTCCACACAAAACCTTATGTAAATGTTCCTACAGCATTTCTCATGACAGTGAAAAAGAGGAAATAATATGCATCCTCTCACGGGTCCCACAAAGGTTGGCAGAGGGGCGTAACCAGCTCCACACCCTGGAGTCACACACAAGTTTGGACACAGAGCCAGGACTACCAAACCTCCCAATTCCAGGGCTCTTTTTACTATAGCAGTTTTTCTCCAGGAATGATGCAAAGGGCAGTGAGAGGAAAGAGTGAAAGCAAAGGGGTGCTGATTCATTCATTCAGAACTAATATATTAAATGCTTTTGGCTGCCAAACACTGTGCCAAGGTCTTTGGACACTATTCCCTTCTTTGCCTATTTTCAGATGAAAAGACTATGGTTAAAAAAAAAAATGAGGAATACCGTTGTGGCTCAGTAGGTTAAGAACCTGACACTGTCTCTCTGAGGACGCAAGTTCGATCCCTGGCCTCGCTCAGTGGGCTAAGGATCCAGCGTTGCCATGAGTTGAGGCGTAGGTCACAGATGGGGCTCAAATTCCACACTGCTGTGGCTGTGGTGTAGGCCAGCGGCGACTGTGGCTCCGAGTCCACCCCTAGCCTGGGAATTTTCCATATGCCACAGGTGTGGCCCTAAAAAGAAAAAAAATAAAATAAAAATGAACTTGCCTGAAGGTCACACAGTTGTAAAGAGAAGGAGCTGGAATTCAAAGCCAGCTACGCTCTACTTCTGGACGCAGACTTTCCTCTTCACGCCACTGTGAGCACCAGACTCTAAAGGTCGCTTGCTCTGTGCGGGCCTCCCCTCCACTCCAGCCCCAACACCAGATCCAGCGATCAGCCACCGCTCTCCACTGCCCCAGGACTCTGGGTCATAAAGACTGCATGTCTCTTCCACCACAAACTCGAAGCTCCTAGAGGCAGGGCCCTCAGCCCCTAGGAGAGTGATGACACAGTTAAGAGCTCACTATGGTTTGTTGAATGAATAAGTGCATGACTGTCTCAAAGGAAATTCAGAGCGAGCAGCTGATGCTCAGGAGACTGTTCCACTCGCCTTATATGAATAGCATCAAAAGACGAAGAGAACGTGGAATACAGGCAGGATCTTCACGGTGATTTGAGATCATGGGGACACGGTGATTTAAGACCATGGGGACCTGTAAGAAATTCTGCAGCCACCGGCGCCATCCCCCTGTGTGAGGACGCAGCACCTGCATGTCCATGCAGCTCATTCAAACAGGCCGAGCCAGCAGCTCGGCCACCATCCAGGCTCCACTCTGCAGACTGCAGGAAGCAGGCCTGCCTCCCACCCCAGAGATCACCAGCTGATCCAGGCTGCTCCCCACTCAGAGGGAGGAAAAAAAAAAAGGTCACAGGCTGACCCAGCACCCAAGCACTTTTGCTGCATTAAACTTGGGAGAGCCAAAATGATTCACAGGAAGCTGGCAAAGTATTCAGAAACCACAATGAAGACGACTATTCTGGCATCATACTAGGCCGTGACAGGGAACTAAAACACAGGCTGTGAATGTTTTACTGCTTATGACATGCTCCTCTGCTGTGGAGCAAATAACGCTATGGTAGCCATTCTACAGACGGGAGAGCAGAGACGAGAAGCATTTTGTGACTTGCCCCAAGAGGCTCAGCTGTGACATGTGGAGGAAGGACCTTCATGGTTGGATCCTGTAACAACACATTCTCCCATTCTTTCTGTCCGCTTTGGTCAAACTGCTACAGAGCTGCAAGGGAAAAAATCCTAGAGAAATATCAAGGTTTTCTTCTGCCTACAATATTTTCATTGGTTCTAGGGCCACCCTCTACTAGCTACTTCTCTGTTGTGGCAATCCGGAACAATTTTTTTCTGGTGTACCACGTCTCTCTTTGGATTTCTTCAGGATACTCCCTACATGACCTGAAGATTGTACAGACCTGAAGGAACATTTGACCAAAAATCCTATTCCATGGAAGAAATACCCACACTGTGAACTTAACCTGGGGAAACAACTTTTTAAGAGTAACTCAACTGGCTGCCCCAGCTTCATCATCACTGAAACAGAATTTGGTGTTGTTTGATGATTCTGGTCCTGAGTCCTCTGCTGAGGAGCCATGAAGATAGTTCTGATACATCACCCAATAAACATGAATCAGGCTGCAAAGCACCAAAAGTCCCCATAAAATCAGAAGGAGATTTTTCGTCCTTTAGTCTTAGACAGTTATTACATGCAGCAACAGTAACTTACACTAAATTAGAAAGATTATTAAGAACTAAACTCATCCATGTTAAAACTTACTGAACCAGGAGTTCCCTTTGTGGTGCAGTGGAAATGAACCTGATCAGTATCCATGAGGATGCAGGTTCAATCCCTGGCCTTACTCAGTGGGTTAAGGATCTGGTGTTATTATGAGCCTGTAGTGTAGATGCAGCTTGGATTTGGTGTGGCTGTGGCTGCAGCTCCAATTTGACCCTAGCCTGGGAACTTCCATATGCCACACCTGCATAGGAACTCCTAGAAAATATTCTTCATAATGGACTAATCTTCCAAAGTTATGTAAGACTGGGGAGTTCCCATCGTGGCTCAGCGGAAACAAATCTGACTAGCATCCATGAGGACACAGGTTTGATCCCTGGCCTCACTCGGTGGGTTAAGGATCCAGCACTGCCATGAGCTGTGGTGTAGGTCATAGACACGGCTCGGATCCCATGCTGCTGCGGCTGTGGCATAGGCCAGAGGCTGCAGCTTTGATTTGACCCCCAGCCTGGGAACCTAAAAAAAAAAAAAAAAAGACAAAGATATGTAAGACTGGAAAAAGGCAGCATGGCACAGCAAAAAGCTTTAAAGTAACTGAAACTAGTGTTTGCAGAAGCAAAGTTAAAAAGAGACTCAGTATTACCCCTTAAATGTATTTAAGGGTGTTATGTGTGAAGTTTATCTGCTCTTCATTTTAATCAAAGAAACATTCAGAGAAAAAGTATAATGATCATAAGGTAAGAAACTAGTAATAAGTTCCAGAAGTGCTAGACTTGACTTCAGGGAGGAGATAAGAAGATGGATAAGCTTGGAGACTGGGGAAGATTGGGACAGAGTAGTTTAAAAAAAAAAAAAACAGGCAAAGCTAAACTCAGCAGTTGGGGCACGGCACTTGGGGCCATAAAGAGAGAAAGTAATAAGAAACGGGATTAACAGAATGGATTCAAAGTTTGGGTTTACGGTAGAGTTTTTAACGCGATGGTCGATGAACTCTTCATTGCACCAGAATATTCCAACATCTAACAAAATATTTCTAGACCATCCTTTTCCCCCTAATTGAAGCCTGAGATTCACTAAACATTTACGCATTTCTCAGTTTTCCATCAGGGTCGTCAAAAACTAATTTTCATGATGACACAATTATCTGTGCTTTCAGGAACTGTCGAACCACCTGCTTCCTGACAGGAGTTGTAATTTGGCAGGAACCATAATGAGAGAGTCCAAGTTCAAAGTAGAACCAGGGGCAGAATTGAGGGCAGGCGTTTCATCTGTACAGTTTTCGGGTGAGTGTGTTTTTCACAGGGCAACCTTTTTCCTGTCTGGATCCTGCCTCTCAGATCCTCTCCTCTCCTTTGCTCTCTAACAGCAAACAGCTTCCACGGAAATCCGCCATCCAGCCACTGCCCACCCCCACCAGGAAAAAGAACCCAACGCCCCCCAGCAACTCCAGGCTGCTCAGGCCTGAAGTTCAGCCTCGTTTGGGGGCATCACCGCTGGAGAGGGTCTGACCCAGAATCCCAGGAACCTTGAAGCCAGGCTAGGGATGATCTGAACTTGAGAGGTATTTTGAACAAAGAAGAATTTTACTTCATCCATGATTTAGTTACAGGCAACTAACAAAAAAACGTATTTTCTAAAAACACAGACCTGCCTGTTATAACAACCTTTTCATATATTCTGCAGGAATTCCCTTGTGGCACAGTGGGTTAAGGATCTGGAGTTGTCACTGCAGTGGCTCAGGTCACTGCTATGGTGTGGGTTCGATCCCTGACCCGGGAAATTTCACATCCAAAAAAAAAAAAAAATTATTCAATAGACCTCTCTTACTGTGACTTTCCCAAATGTGTTGATGGTGGATCAGGTGACACTAAAACCATAACAAATTTCCTGTTCTTGAAAGAGGATCCTTAATTATTGCCTTTTAGTTGTGAGTGAAGCACATGACTAATTTCTCGTCAATGAGCCACCAGCCTGTGTTGAAAGATACGTTTTCCACCCCAGCTAATTTCAACCAACAGATATGCCTCATTTCACCCTCCCATGCCTTCATCTAACCTCCACACGAGGAATGGCCAGCAGCCAGGCCAGACCAGCCCAGTGCACACTGAGAGACCAGGGGCAAAGGTGAAGCCAATTCCAAGGTCAGGGGACAAGGACCATTATAACTGCCTCTCGCAAACCCAGAACTCAGGCCTTCACTCAAAATCTTCTTTTCTCCCAAAGGAAGACATATTCAACCACAGCTCCATTTCATTGCCCGATGGAATTTAGAAAAAAATATCATGGCCCATAACCGTAATCTCTCAGTGCCTCTAGAATGTACTCCAGCCAAGTGAGAATTTAATAAATCTCTCCGCTTGCCTTTGGCCAATGGGAGGGAAATCTTTTAATTGTAGTCAGAACATTAAGTTACATGTGGCCCAATTTTCTAGCGTGTGCAAAGAAGACAAGTCAGCATAAAAGCAAGTAAAAGCGCACCAGGCGATCCAAAGTACCTTATTAGGGGCAGAAGTGAGATTGGTTCTTCTCACACAGGCACTGGAAATGGTACTGCCTCCCTGAGGCACTGTGTCCAGGGCCAGGTAAAGTCCCTGGAAATAGTCATAGTCAGCCTAGCTCAGGTCACCGCAGGAAACGTGGTACTCAGGACTAGCTAAGAGACCTATACCCCTCGTCATTACATAACAGGTAAACAGGCACAATCATGCTCATCTTCAGGATTAACTAAGAAGCTGTCTATGGAGACACCTAGTGCTTGTGCCTGACACGTAGCAATAACTGTTCCCTTCACGTCTCTTTGGGAGCCTAAATTCCTTGATCCAGAGAGGAGAACCACCTGGTTTCATTTCCAAAAGGGAACAGATCTGTTTATAAAGTGCATTGCAATTAAGATTAGTAGTTGGGTGCTTCTGGAGGCAAGTAACAGAAACCCCAAATCAAGCTGGCTTAAAATTGCAGACGATATATTGGCTCACACGACTGTAAACTCCAGAAAGGATGAAAACTTTAATTCAAAAAGATACAGGCACCCCAATGGTTATAGCACTACTTACACTGGCCAAGCCATGAAGACAACCCAAATGCCCACCAAGAGATGGCTGGTTTAGGAAGATGGGATACATGTATACAAAGAAATCTTGCCATTTGCGGCAACATGGATGGACCTAGAGATTTCCGTACTACGTGCAGTAAGTCAGGCAAAGAAAGACAATATCAACTGATGTCATTCATATGTGGAATCTGAAAAAATACAAATGAATCTATATACAAAAAAGAAATAGATTCACAGACATAGAAAACAAACTTATGGGAAAGGATAGGGAGGTGGGGTGTAAATTAGGGGTATGGGATTAACAGATACAAGCTGCTATTCATAAAACAGATAAGAAAGGATGATTTACAATATAACAGGGAACTATAGTCAATACCTTTTAATAATCTATAATGGAAAATAATCTGTGTACATATATATATATAATAATCTGTCTGGATAGAATCTGGATAGATATCTGAATCACTTTCCTTATACACCTGAAACTAGCACAAATTGTAACTCGACTACACTTCAAGGAAAAAAAAAGAAAGAAAATTAACTAAACCAAAAATCCCGTAGTTTCATGATTCAGTTTAAAAAAAAAACTTTTAATAGTATGAAAAATGATTCAGACATAAATTAAATACAATTTCTCTAACCAAAGGAAAAAATGATATATTTTTTAAAACTATAAACCACCTCTTTGGAAAAAAAAAAAGAGTAAACATTTATTCCTAAGATCTCTTGTTTCTTAATGCTAGTTGGCAAAATATCAGTGGAGGAAATTAGTCAACTTTATAAATGCTGCTGAATAAAACAGCTGAAATAAGCAAATTGTTGTTCTAATCTCCTGGTCGGCACCCAAACCAAATTGATTCTTTCTTATGCCTGTTCCAACTTAAATATACTTGATGAAACTCATATGTCTGCAGCAGCAAGTTTCAGCAGTAGATTTTGTAGCATACATATGATTCTCCGTCTAGTTTTAATGACTGATCTTGGTTAAACACAGAGAAAATTCCATCAAACTCAAGGTAAATCACAACACTTTACTTTGAAGTTAAGAAGACCCTCAAAAAAGGGGGAGGAGGATGAATAATCTCAAAGCAAACAAAAATATACACAGAATTTCATTTTTTCCCTTCTTCTGAATGCTTTCTCATTTGACAAGACATTTTCCAGCCCATTAGAGCCACACTGAACAATAAAAGCACATATCTAAAAACGTACATCTGTCACCACTGGGATTCTGCCACTGAAACGTGTATATCTACCACCTCCCCCCAACCCCGCACACACACTTATTTACTTTACTCAAAAGACACAGTCATCATTGAGCTCACTGATCAGATTTCTATCAAGAGATCTTTAAAGGAAAAAAAAAGGCCAACATCACAACTTCCCAGTTACTTTTGAAAGAGGAATCAAGTGGAAAGGCAGAGATGAAGAATGGAATGAAGAAAATATTCACACGGGACAGAATAAGGGCTTCAGATTCTAAATACAAATCACAAGCCATAGCCATCAGCTTCTCCTGGGGCTGCTTCTTCCTTCCACCTTCCCTTTCTCCATCAAGTCCTCTGTTCCTGCTTCACTCACCCCAAGCTCACCACCTCGGAGGCAAACAAGCCAAGGACCTCTGCCATTTTCCGCATCCAGTCAGTCACCGTGGCCAGCTGTGATCCTGGGGAAGTATCTCTCATCATCCTCACACTGTGCTTTGCAATACACAGACACGAGATAAATATTCGCTGAATTAAGTTCTGTAAGGAGACATTTTCAGGCACTCTGCTTCAGAGATCGTGACAAAAAACAGGCTATCTTTTGTGTGGATCCTGATTTGAAACAATGAACTGTAAAAAATGTTAATACAACCATCATGGAAATGTAAACACAAACCATTCAGCTGATACTAAGGAGCAACCAGTAACATTTGGGGGGGTGATAATGGCATTGTGGCTATACTAAAAGAATCCATCATTTTGAGATAGATACATAAGCATTTACAGTGAAGTTATGTGTCTGGGATTTGCTTCCAAAGTGGAGATGGAGGAGCAGGTAGTATTACTGATGAAATAAGATGGAACCTGTATTGATAATCATTGAGGCTGCCCAAACAGGAAGGCATTATGTGGTTCCCTCTATTTCTGCATATGATCAACATTTTCCACATTAATAAAATGGGTTTTTTTCTTATTGAAGTGCAATTTCTTTAAATTTCCACTTTTTAAAAAATGTTTGGTTGATTTACAATGTTGTGCCAATTTCTGCTGTATGGTAAAGTACTCAGTCATACATATATGTTTTCTTTTATATATAATACTATTACATATTATATACATTAGTACATAGTATATTTTATATATATTATTTTCCATCATGGTCTATCCCAGGAGACTGGCTATAGTTCCCTGTGTTATACAGTAGGACCTTACTGTCTACCCATTCTAAATGTAAGAGTTTGTATCTATTAACCCCAAACTCCCTGTCTAGCCCATAAATGACTATTTAAGTGCTAAGTACAGAGGTCTCAGCCAGACTCTCTGAGTTCAAGTCCTGGCTCTGCTATATGGCAGCTGGGGGACCTAGGGGCAAGTCACTTCATCACTCCGTACCTGTTTCCCCATCTTATGTCAGTAACAGCACCTACTTCCAAGCTCTGTGGAGACGAAATGAGTAACGCTCTGTGCAACGTCTGACACACCACAACCACTTTATGCATCTGCTCTTGCTGTTACCCCCTCTATCACCACTACTATTACCACTTTTTGTATTATGATCACCAACTCAGCTTAATGCTGAGAATGGGGGAGGGAGGTGTAAAGCACATTCTTTATCTCTTGAGGGGTTTTTGGTCCAGCTGGGGATGAGGGACACAAGGAAAAGGAGAAAGAACATGGGAATAAAGAGCTAGGTCCCTTCCTGTGAATTATCTCACCGAACCCTGTAGGCCAGGTTTGACAGCAGGACAGGGGCGGTGAGGGTACAGGCTGCCTGGCACAAAGCCCTGGCTCCTTCGACAAGCCAGCAGCAGAGGTGTCTCCGTAACCAAGTAGCTCAGGGAAAGGCAGTGAAGAAGAGGAGTTGTTCCTTACACAGCTGGGAGCTCAGGGCAGAAGGCTCCCCAGGGGGAGGAAGGAGCTGTGCCGCCAAGGCCAGGGACAGAGACAGTGATGGGGCCAAGGAGGCACTGGGGCCAGAGGACCGGACGGGCGGCCAGAGGTCTGCCCTGGGGTGAAGAAGCAGCCGTTCTGATGGGAACTGGGCTCGGGAAGAGAAGAGTGCGGGCCGAGGCTGGGAGAAGGGCTGAGGGGCAGTGAGAACAGAGAGAGGGGCCCCACCGGAAAGGCCAAAAAAAAAGAATCCCAAATCTGAGAGAACCTGACAACAAACTGGGTCAGTTTTCTCAAAGCTCAGATCCGCTGCACTAGCATCGCCTGGGATGCATGCTGAAAATGCAGGTTCCCAGGCCCGCTCC
>PVHT020000140.1:6825747-6869757 GCA_004024745.2 Catagonus wagneri | reverse complement strand
GAGTGCGGGCCGAGGCTGGGAGAAGGGCTGAGGGGCAGTGAGAACAGAGAGAGGGGCCCCACCGGAAAGGCCAAAAAAAAAGAATCCCAAATCTGAGAGAACCTGACAACAAACTGGGTCAGTTTTCTCAAAGCTCAGATCCGCTGCACTAGCATCGCCTGGGATGCATGCTGAAAATGCAGGTTCCCAGGCCCGCTCCTGGCCCTGGGATGGAGCCCAGGAATCTGTTTTTAATACTCTCCCTGGGGGCGTCGCCTGTGCAAACCGAGAACTTTCAGGTTAGACAAAGGGGAAGAGCTGGGAGGAGGAAGTCACAGATGCCCCAAGGCGTTCAGGGACGGAATAAAGGTGGCAGTTTTCAGCTCACAACCAAATGACCCCTCACTTCTCCTGCCCCTCCCCACCGGGTGTCACCTCCTTGCCAGACTCATGAGGCACCCAGAGCAGCCCCCACGGCTGCGCCTCCCAATCTTACCACCCCCCCCCCACCGCCTGCTCCCGCCCCAGCCAAGCCGGGCCCAGCACCGCTCCCCACATCCACAGCCCTCAAGGCACCACTAGGTTGAAGCCTCGAGCTCTCCTGGCAGAACAGCAATGGAAGTATTGAGGACGTGACACCGAGGCCTGGGGCGAGGGCGAGGCCAGGAGAAGGGGGTGGCGTCCTCCAACGCGGGCCAGCAGGCAGAGGGGCTTTCACACGAGCACCCGCAAAACCCCTTCCGATGCAGACACCGGCGCCAGGGAGCACACAGACCCGGGCGAAGCTCCTCCCCTTTCTGTCTCAGGCCCCCTCCGGGCCCAGTTTGTACAGGATTCCAGGAGATGCCAGGACCTGACCTCGGCAACCCCAACACCAGCTGAACTGGGGCCAAGGGTGGCACCTGCCTTCGACCGCCCCTGGCCCGCTCCATCCTGCTCTGGAGGCCTTATCCAAATTCAGTCTCCTTCTCCTGCCTCAGGACGCCCCCTGTCTTCCTCGCCCACAGCCTCTCCACCGCCCCCATGACAAATCAACTCGAGAACTTCAAGGTACCATCAGGGGGCCGAGGATGGATGTCTTGGCTCCAGCGGGCAGATACCACCACTGACCTCCCGACAGCGCGGAGTGAGCCTGGATGCTCAGTCCCACCTTGGCCTCTTTTGAGCAAGTGTCTTGGATGCGCAGCCTCCTTGGTCTCTAAGAGCCAAGGATTAGCCACCATGTTTCTGTCCCGTCCCCCAGCCCAAGGCCATGTGAGGAGAGAAGGGAGACAGCGGGCATGCTGGACCTGCAGGCCAGGAAGAAGGCCAGCCCCACACTTAGTCCAGGGTAAGCACGCAGCCTGGCTGCACTGACCCATCCCCACCCATGAACCTGGGGTGCCTGTCCAGCTGCACGAGCTTGAACCCATCACCACCCGCCAGCCTACTATTCCCCGTGCTGCCGGTAACGCCACAAGACCCAGAGGAGCTGGAGCCAAACGCAGGTCTGTTTCTCCCCTGATGCCTCGTATCTGTGCAGTGTCAAATCTGCACAAAATGCTCTGGCTGGTTAATCTAATGTTATTTTCATAAAACTGTACATTTTTCTCTTTGCTTCCCTTGGAAGTTTATCTCACAGGTCAAAAAAATAGTTTTTACTAACCAGTGTGTCAAAAAGTGAGGGTAGGGTTTTTGGGTTTTTTTGTTTTTTTTTGGTTTTTGCTACTTTTTTTTTTTAACAATCACACAATATTTTTGTGGTTATCTGAGAGCCGTGGAATTTTACCAAGATGACTGGTTGCCCCATTTAATGCTCCCTAGTACATTTTTCTTTTTTTTTTTTTTTTTTTTTTTTGACAGTGCCTGGGGCATGCAGAAGTTCTGGGGCCATATTGTCTTTTTGCCTTATCTAGGACCGCACCCTGGCATGTGGAGGTTCCCAGGCTAGGGGTCTAACAGGAGCTGTAGCTGCCGGCCTTCGCCACAGCCACAGCAACACAGGATCTGAGCCGCGTCTGCAACCAACACCACAGCTCACGGCAACACCAGATCCTTAACCCATTGAGCAAGGCCAGGGATCAAACCCGCAACCTCATGGTTCCTAGTCGGATTCATTAACCACTGAGCCACAATGGGAACTCCTCCCTAGTACATTTTTCCATATCAAAGGTAACTGGAATTTCTCTAAGGAAATTACCCAAGGCCCATGGCCTAGGAAAAAAAAAAAAATAAGCTTAAATGAAAGCAGAATGCAGGTGAGAAATAATTTACAGTAAAATGTAGAGAATGTTGGGAGTTGGTAAAAATATTTTATTAGCTTTATGACTCAGATTAAAAAAGTAAAGCTTAATATCAGAGTACCCCAGCTGAAATTCTCCCCATTCCGGCCAGTCTCAATTTATTATAGGATTATTTTAATCCTAAATAATTTTCAAGTAGGTGACAGTTTATGGGATGAAGCTCAACGAAACTGTTCCATAAAACTGTCAAATTACTTGAACTCTTGATGCCTCCTCGCAGCTAAAAAACCACTTCTCCTGGAAAGCATGGTGGCCGGTTTTACAAAATACATGGCTGGACACGTCTGCATATCTGGGGAAAAGATCGAGGCCCGAGGCTGCATTTGAAGGACAGAGCTGTACTGTCGTCATACCTTTCTTTAATGTATGGTGTCCACCGCCCTTCACAATATTTAAAATGTGCCAAAGAAGGAAACCTTCGCCTGGGGCGGGGGTAGGGGGCATTTAAAGTCTAGGGACACAGATGGAAAGACCAAGGAAAGCCGTAGAAATCACAGGAGTGGAACGGCCTGCTCCCCGGGGCGAGTTTTCAGACCTGTGGAAACTGCCCAACAGATGGACTTAGGGAACATCAAACATCTGTGGGCATTGCTCTCACTTTGGGAGGAGAACTATAACCACGTGCTTGGCAATAAACCCCTCGTGGCAGTTGTGATCGTTTTAACAAGAAAGGGGATCCCTATTAAAGCCCTGCAGTTAAAATCATATCAAAACAAAAAACAGATTGAAGGAGTTCCCCGTCATGGCTCAGTGGTTAACGAATGCGACCAGGAACCATGAGGTTGAGGGTTCGATCCCTGACCTTGCTCAGTGGGTTAAGGATCCGGCGTTGCCGTGAGCTGTGGTGTAGGTCGCAGATGCGGCTCGGATCCCGCGTTGCTGTGGCTGTGGCGAAGGCCAGCAGCTACAGCTCCTGTTAGACCCCCAGCCTGGGAACCTCCATATGCCACAGGTGCGGCCCTAGATAAGGCACAAAAAAAAAAAAAAGGCAGATTGAAGACGCCTTGGAGACCTCCTGAAGGACCCAGGGGGCCCACAGTGGGCCGGGCAGAAGCAGCTGCATGCGAGAGAAGACGGGCACCCGGCAGCCTCTGAGGGGTCTGGCAGAAGTGGGCTGCAGTCTCAACACTGTGCCCTCTCTATCGGCCTGACCTCAGGTGGGACACGTCCCCTCTCTGAACGTCAGCCTCCAGCCTCTTGCAAAATAGAAATAAGAAGAAACTCGCTGCGTTTCTGTGCATGGTAAACGTGCTAATGCACACAATCGGCTCTCTCAGAATGGAACATGTGGCGAGCGTACGGAAAATCACAGCTTCTTTCCAGCTTGGTTTATGCCGCCAAGGGACCTGCCATCTCTGGAGGGACACAGGAGTCCCTTCCAGGCTCATAGGGCATGGGGCTGACCCTGGTCAGCCATGTCTCCACCAGCACCTGGGCGCCAGACACCCCGGGCAGGAGCCTGAAAGGCCGATGGGGCGAGGAGAGCGAAGCAGGGGCCTGGGTGCCCCTGGGCGCTGGCCTCGATTCTGGGACACCCTGGCTGTGAGACTGGACCCCAATCCCCGTCACCTTCCCACGACCTTTCCACACCTCAGTTCCTGCTGGGTGAAGGGCCACCTCGGGGGGACACGCTGGGTTCTAAGGGCCTGTCTGGACCCAGTTTCCTAAACTGCCACTGTGTGACCCGGACCCCAGCCTACGCACCCTGAGACGAGAGCTGGAGCCCCGCCCGACAGGGACAAGGACGGGGGTGCTTCACCCCCTGTGGAGGCCGTGGGCCACTGCCGGTCAGGGCCTAAGGGCAGCCCAGCGCCCGGCGGCTGCAAGGGGACGCACTACCAGCCTCACCCTGGTGAGCCACCCACCTCCCAACCTCCCTGCAGGGCGCCAGGCCCAACACCTGTGACATCAAAGCCAAGAACACAGAAATGCGTGAGGCTGTGGCCCCCGACCTTTAAAACCAGAGTCTGCATCATCCGCAACTCCCTTCAGAGTCACAGGCAAAAATACCCAGGAAACAGCACAAAGAGTGTAACAGTTCTCTGAACGGACGGACCGTGCTCAAACCACCAGTGTTCCGGCCTAAGTAATACTGGCATCATGCCTTCCTGTGCTTTATACAAAAGCTCCCGTACCTGCTAGCACAGGCTTCCACCTACTAAGACAGAGGAAAATGAAGCCATTATCTGCATTCCGTGAAGTACCATATGGTTACAGGAGGGCAGCCAGCCAAGGGAGGGTTCTCCCCAAGCCTCTGTGTACAATCAAAAGCAAAATCACATCGTTACGCTCTATTGGATTAGCATCAGGGAGGAGGGCCAGGCAGCCAGAACCGTGAGCAGGAAAAACCTCTTCAGCTTAATTGTTTTAATGTCTAGTCTCAAGGTTACTTTCTTTTCTTTTTTTCTTTTTAGGGCCGCGCCTGCAGCATATGGAAGTTCCCTGGCTCATCTGACCCACTGACCGAGGCCAGGGATGGAACCCACCTCCTCCTCACGGATACTAGCTGGGTTCGTCACCGCTGAGCCACGACGGGAACTCCTCAAGGTTACTTTCGATTATCTCAAAAACCGCAGCTGGCATCAGCCAAATTTCACTCGACCCACAGCTTGTTTTTCAATCAGCCAACTCTGAAACCAAGTGTGAGGAGTTCCCACTGGACTGGATCGGCTCGGGTGGCTGTGGAGGTGCGGGTTCTATCCCCAGCCCGGGACAGTGGGTTAAAGGATCCAGCTTTGCTGCAACTGTGGCAGAGGTCACACCTGTGGCTTGGATTCAATCCCTGACCTGGGAACTTCCATATGTGGTGGGTATGGTCATAAAAAATAACAATAATAAAAAATAATAATAAAATTTTTTTGAAAAACAAGTATAAAAAATTCAGTCCTTGGCAAATAAGACATTGTTATATATAACCTAATAAGACATGTATAACCTGATAAGACATTGTTCTATATAACCTAATAAGACATTGTTATATATAAATAAGCAGAGAGACCAAAAATAAACAAATAAAAAAGGTTACAGTGTAAATCAACTATAATAAAAAATAAAAATTAAAAAGGTTGAAGAATAAGTGACTACCATTGTATTTTTTTGCCCGCTTTTTTTGTTTTGTTTTGTTTTGTTTTAAACTCCAATAGAACAGGGACTTGCCTGAGCCCCACAGCTGTTAAATTCAGAGCAGGAATGAGAACCTAATCCACCAAGAGTTCTTGACACCACCCAGGCTTATCATCTGACAAAGGCTTATCTCCACCAGCCCAGAGAGCTGCAGGGGCTGCTCAGGCTATCCTGAAGCCTTCCAGAGGCAGGAAAGGTGCTAGGCACTGGACCTCCTTCTGGGTGAGAGCCTAATAAGCGCAACAAGCAGGAGAAAAAAAAAAAAAAAGCGAGAGGCATAAGCACAAGCAGGTTATCGTGGACACAGAGGATGATTTTAGTAATGAAGTAAAAATAACCTGGAGTTTTCAGATTTTCTTCACTGTGCCACCAGAACATACCTCAAAACAGAATAAAGATGAAATAATGCAAAATCACTGGTATAGACATACAATGGAATACTACTCAGCCACAAAAAATAATGAAATAATTCCATTTGCGGCAACATGGATGGATCTAGAGATGATCATACTAAGTGAAGTAAGTCAGAGAGACACAGATATCGTAGGATATCACTCATATGTGAAATCTAAAAAATAATACAAATGAATTCACTTACAAAACAGAAACAGACTCACAGACATGGAAAACAAACTTATGGTTACCAAAGGGGAAGGGGGGGATAATTTAAGAGTGTGCGATTAACATATACACACTACCATATATAAACTAGACAAGCAATAAGGATTGTCTAGTTTATTCAGTATTTTGTAATAGCCTATAATGGAAAATAATCTTACTATATATATGTATATGTGTGTATGTGTATATATATATATAGACAGACAGACTGGATGTGACGTAACTTTCTAAAAATCTCTTATAGGAAGCCATGAGACTGTTATGCAATTTAAAAGATAAGAGGTGGTTTTAATTCTTTAAATTAGCTATAAATCTATTAACTATAATGTTGGTCTTTACCTCTTGAAGCATCAATTGCTATGTATTCGGCTTCAATTTTTTTTTTTTTACCAAATATGCAGTGTTCCAAATGAAAACTATTCACATGTGCAAAGAAGTTGGTCTTTTCCCTGGAGTTCCAAAGTAGGAGTAGTATGTCTTTTCGCTCACAAACCTGGTGCATTATTTCCTCAGAGGATGAACCTTGTAATCAGTA
This sequence comes from Catagonus wagneri, assembly GCA_004024745.2. NCBI lineage: Eukaryota > Metazoa > Chordata > Mammalia > Artiodactyla > Tayassuidae > Catagonus > Catagonus wagneri. The sequence goes on along the minus strand of PVHT020000140.1, from coordinate 6,863,217 downwards.
TTCAACGATTTACCAAGCAAGGAACATCATCTGCTGTTTAAGACACTCTTTCAGACAGAATTAACCACTGAGTTAGTAAATTATGTTCATAAATTAGTAACCAGCTCGTAGTAGATTATTGAGCAGTTTTGGAAGCCAACGTTTTCTAAGTCAGCCTCAAAATAGTTGGGGGGTTTTCTTTGCTTCGACTGAGCTATGTGGCTTCCAAGAAGGCTGACCCCATTTCAAAGCTGCAGTGTGGGTACTGTCCTATCTTAAGAAAACAACACAGTCCTTTTTCCTTTTATCATGACTTCAGGTATATATGGCACCCAGACCAGGAACACAATTTCAGGGGTCACAGCAGACAGCAAAAGTGATCTGTGGCTAGGCTGGAAGTTCAACAGCTTCAAATGAGTCTTCAGTCCTGCCACTTCAGCACCTGCCTTAGGGCTGGATAAAGGTATCATCCAGAATTTCTTCTCTGCTTCCTCTCCAAAGAAGTTCTGACAGAAGTAAAAAGCCAGTTGTCATGAGAACATCTTTCATGAGAACTTCTTTTTCTTTTCAATTAAGAGATGATCAGAGTTCCCATTTTGGCTCAGCAGTAACGAACCCAACTAGTATCCATGAGGACGTGGGTTCAATCCCTGGCCTCACTCAGTGGGTTAAGCACCCAGCATTGCCATGAGTTTCGGGGTAGGTCACAGATGCAGCTCTGATCCCAGTTGCTGTGGCTGTGGCATAGGCTGACAGCTGCAGCTGTGATTTGACACCTAGCCTGGGGACTTCCATGTGTTGCAGGTATGGCCCTAAAAAGAAAAAAAAAGGAGTGAGAGAGAGAGAGAGAGACAGATGACCTAATTTTTCACAGCTGTTCTGGATTTCTGGTAACATGATCCAGTTCTATCCGATCTCGCATGTTGGACAAAAATGAATTTTCCAGAGGGAAAAAAGCTTCACCCTTTTAAAAATAAGGTTTTCATCACTAAGGCTAAATGACATTACTCAGCTTTTTAAAAGCCACACAAGGAGTTCCCGATGTGGCACAACGGGATCAGCAGCATCTCTGTACCACCAGGACACAGGTTCAATCCGCAGCCCGGCACAGTGGATTGAAGGATCTGGCACTGAAGCAGCTGTGGGACAGATCGCAACTGCGGCTCAGATCACATCTCTAGCCTAGGAACTCCATATGCCTTAGGCAGCCAAAAAAAAAAAAGGTGCATACAATATGTATCTGATTCTTTATAACGTACATTCATGAATCCATACATGACTAATGACTCATGAAATTATTTACTATCTTCTGAATTCACGCAGGAATTCTGAAGATTGTCTGCTAAGGCCTGCGAAGTGAAAAAGATGTTGATGTAGAACACTGGAGGTTAAAGTTACTCCAGGCATCCAACCAGGTAAGCAAATTTTTGGATCACTTCATGTATCCTAACATTTACAAAGACATAAATACAACTTTTCAATGTTTTCTTTTTAGGATATGTTCATGCGGCTTGTCTAAATTTCACATCTTCCTCTGTCTTCCAAAAATAAAAAATAAAAACCAGGAACTTTGCGGCAATGCTTTTCATTTATCTCAGGTTCTGAATTGTTACCCCTGCCCTGGGTGACCCAACATGGCCACTTACAGGGACCTGATTTAAAAGGTCTGTGTTTACCTCCCTACGCTTGTGTCACATGGCTGCACATTAACAATAAAGTCCATTATTTCCAATTATGATCTCATTTCACACCCTTTCCTCTCAACTATGAGAAAAAGCACTCTTTGGCCCTTCCCTGACAACGAAAATATTCAGTGATGGTAGTTTCCCCTCTGGCTTGTTCAAGAGCTAAAGAGACTGGTTTTTCTCTGTTGCTTTTCTCAGTTACCCAATTTACTTATTTTCCTTTTAATTGAAATATATTTTACATACCATCTGACTTAGTGGTTTTTTGTTTGTTTGTTTGCATTTTAGGGCCGCACCTCCAGCATAGGGAGGTTCCCAGGCTAGGGGCTCCAATCGGAGCTATGGCTGCCAGCCTACGCCACAGCCACAACAACGTCAGATCCGAGCCATATCTGCATCTACACCACAGATCACGGCAAAGCCAGATCCTTGACCCACTGAGCGAGGCCAGGGATCGAACCCGCAGCCTCATGGTTCCTATTTGGATTCGTTTCTACTGCGCCATGACGGGAACTCCCGACTTAATTTTTTAAATCTATAGTCCAAGTCTTACTTTCCAAAGCAATGTTGTAACTCAAATGCAATATAGGCTGTTAACTCTAATCATCATTAAATAGATAGATTTTGCTAAAAGTATGACTCTTCTGGATATGGTTCCATTTCTCCTACCTATTACCCTCAGGATGGACTTTTTTAAAGAAGTAACATACAATACCCCCAAAAAAGGAAGACTCTTTGAATAGAATATTCAACTTCCTCTTCATTAAATTTTTATACTCTAAAGTAACATCATCTCTCACTGAAGAAAATCCAAAAACTGGAGGGGAAAAAAGAAAATCACCCGTAATTGGATTACTCAAATACAACTACTGTTAACATTCACAATATTAATATTTATATTTTTTAATACAACAAATGGAATTTGCAGAGGTTTCTACATGCCGGTCACAGACTGGCACAGAACCTACTTTGTGTGTTAAAAATACAGGCTTCTGGCTGCCCAACTGGTGATTCTGATTCAGGAGATCTCTGGTAGGACATATAGGATCAATTAATTAACTAATTTCAAGTTCCACAGGTGATTCTGATGCACAGATTTGTGAATTACCAGTTTCGAGCACTGCTTTTAGATCCTACAAGACCTGGATCCAGTCTGGCTCCCTTAACTTAACATGACTGAGCAAGGTTTTCCAACCTTTGGAAGTTCAGTTTCCTCACCCACAAAATGGGCACACCAAGAGCCATTTATAAAAATCAAGTGAGAAAATATACTTGGCACAATGCCCAGAATACAATAATTATTATATTTACATAAAATAATTATCGTGTACCAACAATGAGTTATTCTTTCCCATTTTTCCCAGTGCACCTGGTTTGAGATTTTGTTCTGATTTGAACTGCTATGAAAGATTACATATGCTCTCAAGAACATTATATGTCATAAGCATTTCTCCAAGTTGCTGCCTACACATTATGGGCATTTTCATGGCTATATGGCATTCCGTTCAGTATTAGAACCATATTTACCTATTTATTTTCTACTCACGGTTTTTAGGTTACTTGCGATCTTTCTTCTTTTTAAATTGTGTAACGAATAGCTTCCTATATATAGATCTCTGTAATTTCAGATTACTACTCTAGATACAGTCCTAAAGTGAGAATTATTACATCAAACTACATGAATACTTACATGGTTTTTAGATATACATTGCCAAGATGCTTTACCAAAAAATGTTTTTTTTTCCAATTTCTAATACCACTGGTAGGGTATCAGACATATCTCACCATTACCTCCACTGACTAGTCTTTTATCCCCCCCCCCAATGCTGAAATGTGTAAAAGGGGAAAATGAAGCATATTAACTGTTTATTTGAGCAACAAGGATCCCAACAAGGCACTTTCAAAACCAAAAAGCGGTTGGAGGGGGGGCTCCCCAGCGGGGGACTAAAGCAGGGTGTAATTATAGAGAAGAGAGAGAACCAAAGCAATTATTTATTTGGCTGTAACTTAAACGCTTGCTGCCCGTGAGAAAATGTAGTCTTTCAGCTGTTATGAATAGCTGTTCTTGAGTTTCATTTCCTCAGATTCAAGAAAATCTAGTCAACTGTTTAAGAATAGTTGTTCTTGAGTTTCATTTTCTCAGATTCAAGAAAAATCTAGTTGATTCTGGATTCAGTTTGCTTACATTAAGCTACCAAAGACACCAGAACTACCCCAGTCTAAAGGCCTCCTTGTCTAACTACTTTAACAAAAGGTAGTTTAGAAATTGCCACCAGCAGCCAGTTAGCATTAATCATGCTCATAAGTACACTTATGCTATACTTATAAATCCACATCACACTGAGAATTGGTTGAGGACGTACAAACAGCAGTTTACAGTCTCTATCCTCAAAGAAATTACATTATAATGGGAAATACACATTCAAGGTGAACTGCTAATACAAGCAAGTTGAAGATAAATGCCAGTTATTTTAAAATAGGTGGTCACATAAAACGGTAATCATTTTCAACATTTGTGAACTGAGAAAGCAATAGTTTTTCTTTCTTTTCTTTTTTTTTTTTCGGTTGTGCCTGTGGCATGTGGAAGTTCCCAGGACAGGGACTGAACCCGTGCCAAAGCAGCAACCTGAGCCACTGCAGTGATACCAGATCCTTAACCTGCTACGCCACAAGAAAGCTCCAAGAAGGCAGGATATTAGTTGAAATGCCTGGATAATTGTTTTGGCGTAAGGGCAAAGTCAGTGCAGTGACTTACTGACTTGGAAAATTAAATATGTTAGTAACATTACAAAGGACCCCATTCACTCATTCAAGTCCATAGGCTAAAGTCCTTAGAACTTTTGCGCACAAAGGGTCAGGGCTCAGAGAAAGTGATTCACATTCCCTCTCTTTGCACAACCGTGCATACTCTAAATCCCTCTCTTAGAAAGTAAAAGCACTTGTCATACTCTTGACCCTGGGAGTGGCCAGTCCAGATTTACATTCTTACAGTCAGTCTTACATTTTTTGAAACGATGGGACTCTCACCAAGTCACATCCAACTGCTCTTCAGGAATAACTTACTTAAATGCTAATGTAAGTTAGCACTTAACTGACCCCTCCCTCTTCTACAGGAGTACATTTCCAGAATTTTTAATGGGAGAGGACGATACGAAAAAAAATTAATTTAAAAAAATGTAATCTTATTTCAGCAGAGCTCTCCCCCCCTTTTTTTCTTTAACAAATCTAAAGTCATTTCAATAGATTAGGCACATTAAAAGGTATTCTGTACAATGTGACTTTATCAACTAATCATCAATTTGAGTACATATAAATTCTTTTTTTTTAGGGCCGAACCCTAAAATACAGAAAGTTCAAACGTTATCTGAACAATTAATACTGCATAAAGAGCACCAAAACACAACTTTTTTTTTCTAGCTTTTTAGGGCTGCACTCACAGTATATGGAAGTTCCCAGGCTAGGAGTCGAATTGGAGCTGCAGCAGCTGGCCTACGCCACAGCAACAGCAACGAGGAATCCGAGCAGCATCTGTGACCTACACAAAGTTCATGGCAACACCAGATCGCCGACCCACTGAGGCCAGGGATTGAACCCACATCCTCATGGATGCTAGTCAGGTTCATTACCACTAAGCCACAACAGGAACTCCCCCAAATCTTCTTCTTCTTCTTCTTTTTTTGCTTTTTTATAGGGCTGCACCTGCGGCATATGGAAGTTCCCAGGCTAGGGGTCGAATCGGAGCTACAGCAGCAGCAGCATCCAATTCAACACTGTCCAAAGGGGGTTCTAGGCCAGGAACTGAATGTTCTACCAACTCAGGTCTACCGGCTCCTCCCTGAAACTGCAAGGTAGAGGCTATGATTCTCTCTCTCTCTCTCTCTCTCCCCCCACCTTTCTCTCTCTCTCTCTCTCTCTCTCTCTCTCTCTCTGCTTCACTTCTTCAAGGTCGATGGGAGAGAAGTAAGGGTTCACTTATCTACAGGATAACCAGGCTACAAACCACCCACCAAGGGCCACGGCCAAGCAAGCAGGAAGTATTAAGGAATTGAGCTGAGAGGTTAGAGGGTCTGTGACCATGTGGCTAAAGAATTCAAAGAGGATAGGAAACAGGAACGTGGGGCTGTGGCTACAAACATTGCCTGCCTCGGGCCAGGCTGCAGGCGGCCCCGGCGGACAGATGGCTTAGAATGGCAGGGCTGTCCCAAGAGCAGAAAGCAGCCTAAAGAGGAAACAGCCAGAGGTTTGGGGACATCTGAAAATAAAGAAAATTTTGTTTTGAAAATCATATCTGGGGAATTCCCGTTGTGGCTCAGTGGTTAACGAACCCAACTAGTATCCATGAGGTTTAGGGTTCGATCCCTGGCCTAGCTCAGTGGGTTAAGGATCCGGCATTGCCGTGAGCTGTGGTGTAGGTCCCAGATGCAGCTCTGATTCCACAGTAGGCTGGGAACCTTGGTATGCCTTGGGTGCAGCCATAAATAGACAAAAGACATAAAAAATAAAAAAATGATTATATCCGGGATGGTGTCCCCTCTAAGGCATTAAACATGTAAAAGGTTCTCCCCTCTTTTCCAGAAAGTGTCAGAAAACGATCTTGGATTCATGAAAGTCACTTCCAAAGGTGTGTGTAGCCTGGACTCTCTGAAGATAACAACCCTTAGAAGAGCAGGGATTGAGCTCCAGTGGCCTGGAAATGGACACGCAAGGAGAACTGTGATTTCTAGAAAATTCGGAGTGGGGGGTGGACTTTACTTAGAAGTAGAAAGGCAGAGATGAAATCATAAAATTATAATCCTTTGTTGCAAGATTTAAAAGGAAGTTCCGGTCGTGGCGCAGTGGAAACGAATCCCAGTAGGAACCATGAGGTTGCGGGTTCCATCCCTGGCCTTGCTCAGCGGGTAAAGGATCCAGCATTGCCGTGAGCTGTGGTGTGGGTCACAGACATGGCTCGGATCTGGCGTTGCTGTGGCTGTGGCATAGGCTAGCGGCTACAGCTCCTGTTAGACCCCTAGCCTGGGAACCTCCATATGCTGCGGGTGTGGCTCTAGATAAGGCAAAAAAAGACAAAAAAAACCTCTTGACATCGGACCTTCTCAAAGATTAATATATATATGTATATATATATACATATATATATATCATTCATTATCTATTAATAGATTATAGTCACAGCTCATACCTTATCAATACATCTATTAACCTCCTCATCGAAATAAACTATGTATCAGACAATTACTTCCCCCCATTAAGGTATGCTTGTGATTATACTCAGTCTATAGCTATAATACAGAATGGAAGGGTCCAAAATTTGTTTTACCCATGTATCAACTGAGCAGAGTAACGGTACAGGTACAATCATAGAGCTTCGGGTGACCACGCTAAAACCCACTCCTTACAATGAAAGTTCTCCTTTGAAGGTGACCACACATCATGGTGTGGGGTATTTTTAAGCGGAATGAAATGTTTGAACATATTTGTAGTAAGTACTTTGTATACAACCAACTTCCCTGGATTTTTTTTTTAACCCCAAAACAGGTGATGGACCTCAGGGATGGGAAACACTAAGTGCAAGAGACACAGATGGACACCCTTTCAGTTTCAAGCCCCTTTAAAAAGAACCTGGGATAACCGGCAAATTCACCTCCTAATGTGAGAGGGAAGTATGAGCCCAAGACTAGCATTCAGCCGTAAGAGGTGAAATTCCAAAATCTTTGCAAAGCCTCTGCGTTATCATAAGAAGGCCTTAGGTCTCAAGAAGTTCAGTCTAAATGCTTTATTACAATGAAACTGACACACCTTTACTGATGATTTCTTCCAGCCAAGGTGAGGTCATTCATAAAAACATTTTTATGACCGGCTAGAAATGAATAAAACTTGAAATGCGTCGTGGTTCACTGTTTAGACTTAACCCTGCGGTTTTACTATGAGAGGTAAGCTTCTCTAACAGTGAGGCCCACGTTCCACGCTTCTCTGGATATTCCACGGACCTCAACCCAATGCGTTGTATTTATAGGCTGCTCAATGCACTTGGGTCTGAAGAGTAAAATCCCAGGAGGTCCCACATGACCTGGAGTCAGCCAGCCCTTCTGACCTCATCTCCTGTCACTCCTCCCATTCTTTTGCTGGCTTAACAAGCCCAGCCTCATGGGCTTTCTTTTCTGTTCTTCCTACAACATTCAAGCTGACTTTCATCTCCTCCACGGTTGGCCGACTGGTTGGCCGAATGGTTGGCCAACTGCTCATCCATCAGTCAAGTGCTCCCCGAAACAAGGGGCATTAGAGAGCAGTCACTCAAAGCACTGGTGGGGAATGTGGCTTTGGGGCAGATAGTGAAGAATCTGGCCTCTCCTGGGTAAGCCCTGCAGAAAGATTTTCAGCCACGCAAAGCATAGGACTGACCTGTCTGATCTATAGGAAGTTCAAGCATGATGGTCTCAGGCAGCATCCTGAACCAGCACCGCTTTCCCCTTTCCCTTGTGTTGTCAAAGGGAAAGGAAGATCCTAGCCACCCCCAACCAAACCCACTGCCACTGGCCACAGGCACCCCACACTGTTGGGAGGTTGTGTTTATTGGAGGCTGGGAAGGAAATTTTGGCCAGGACAACCTAAACTTGAACCCTATCTGTATGACAAAAAAGAAATAAGCAAACAAAAATAACACTGCCTGGATCCAGATCTCAGCTCTTTCACTAACTAGGCGTCTTTGGAGAAGTTACTTGTCATTCTGTTCCTCAGTGTCTTCATTTGGAAAATGGGTAAAATAATGACACCTAAAGAGTCTTTTTCAAAGATGGTTAACAAAAAGAAATTACTTAGAAAATAGTAAACGGGAGTTCCCGTTGTGGCTCAGTGGGTTAAGAACCCGATACAGTCTCCATGAGGATGTGGGTTTGATCCCTGGCCCTGCTCAGGATCCAGAGTTGCCACAGCCTGCAGCGTGGCTCACAGATGTGGCTGGGATCCAGGGATCTAGTGTTGCTGTGGCTGTGATGTAGGCCGGCAGTTGTAGCTCTGATTCAGCCACTAGCCTGGGAACCTCCAAATGCCATAAGTGTGGCCCTGAAAAGCAAAAAAAAAAAAAGAGAGAGAGAGAGAGAGAGAGCCAAAACAATGGGATGACACTATCAGGCATTCAATACACACATATGGGATTCAACATAGCATCTGCTCAAAATACAAAGCACAATTTTACACCATTCCTCGTGTCCTGCACACACACACCCCTTTTTAGGGTCCTGGAAATCAAAAGTCTGAATTTTTTTTTTTCTACATGCCCAGAGCAGGTTATTTCTAAGCAGCGGTTTTAACTAGTCTAGCAGGCCATTTCTAAGGAGTAGATCTGAATATTCCAAACCAAAACTACTTTTTCCTTTGAGTTGCTTAATTCCCTACTTCTTGCTGAATCCATAAGCATCTCCTCCTTGTCCAACCCCCACCTGAAATGTGTGTGGTTAGAATCACATACTTTTGGAATTACAGGCAAAAGTCATTTGGAATTGCTGGCAACTTAAATTACTCATGTTTCAAGTTACAAAGCAAAACACTAATTCATTTTCAATCCTGCTGTGAAAGTGTAGGCTTGCCTCAACTGAGCTGTGACACAGCCAGAGAAGGGGGTCTGGGCAGACCTTTTCTTCATTCCTCTCCCCATTCCAGGTTGGGTTAAGCACACACGTGTGCACCCCCCCCCTCAGTGGGAGGATCTAATGGAGTAATTCTATTACCAAGGTCTAAGAGCGTTCTTTGGTTGTTGGAAAACAACCAAATTTTATGGATAATTATTTACCACAAGCATAAGAAAATTTAACTGGTATTTGCCTTCCAGTTATTTAAGAGGAATACTCGTGACTGATTAATTTAATTCAAGTTCAACAAGTGGAAGTATAATGCCTTCTCTAATGCTCATCTATGTGTCTGGTTTTGTGGCTATTTCATACCCATGAAATAATCAGGGGAAAAAAATCACAAAACCACATAAAAGTACCTGATAATACGGGCAGTACAGTCTGAAGGACCAGTTGAAAGTTATGCTACAACAAATGAATTACTAATAGTAAAGTACCAGAGATAGTGATCGACTCCTGCTTTTGCATATAAATTAGACACAGTGAAGGGATTCCTATGATAATGGCACTCACTCTCCAGATTAACAGCAAGGCTCACTCTGAGTACCACCTTGTGGTCTGGGTTTTATTTCTTATATTTTTGAACTTAGGAACTTGTCCACACGTATGGCATGGATCAAAAAAAGGCTATGAGCCAGTCATCAGGGGCTCCCAGCCTTTGAAGTTTCAAAGCTCAATAAAAGATCTTGCAACAAAATATTAGAAAGGCTTGCAGCAGACACTGAGGTTCCTTGAGACAGTTTTTACAGCAAACTGTCCCAAACAAATCGTCATTACTGAAGCAAACCTGTAATCCTAGGAGAGAGTCTGAACCCCCAAGGCAGTTCAAAAAAGTTACCACTTGGATCCCCAAAGCGGGATCACCTGCTCCTTTATCCGATGCCCTGTTTCAGTAGGTAGTGCCTTTGCTCGCCATCATGGTACTAAGTTAAGCAGGGAGCCAATGCAACTGCTGTGCCCACCAGACAGCTTGAAACAGCTCAGGCTACCTAGGCAATAGGCAGTAGTCAATCAACCACTGCATCTGGAACCTTTAAAATTGCCAGAATAGCTTTCTTCGCTTAATATGACAGATCTCCAATTTCTCTAAGTTCACAAATTCTGCTAAAATGAAAAAAATATATATGAACAACAAATAGTTACAAATCACAAATGCTACTGATATAATGTCTGGGATTTCGAATGGTGGGGGAAATTTATACATGAAATAAGATTAGCCGTGTGCTGACAAATTTTCAAGTTGTCTGATGGGTTCATGGGATTCAACATAGCATTTTTGATTATATAGTGGGACACCCTCCCCCATGGTTTTGCTTCTCCATTTTCAGTTCCCCGAACTCCACCGAGGTCCAAAAATATTAAATGGAAAATTTCAGAAACAAGCAAGTCCTAAGATCTGTATTGGATGCCATTCTGAGTTGCTTCATGAGCTCTCTCTCCATCTCTCGCCATCCCTGGATGTGAATCATCCCTTTGTCCAAGCAAATCCACCCTGTATAGGTTACCTGCCCCTTAGTCACTTAGTAGCCACCCTGACAGCATCGGTTCGACTGTGGGGATACTGCACTACTTGTGTTCAAGGAACTATGACTTTACTTAATAGCCCCAAAGCACAAGAAAGATGATGCTAGCAATCTGGATATTCTCTTACTGTTCCCAATTTTGAAATTAAATTTTATCACAGGGAGGTAAGTATAGGAAGAAAAAATAGTACATACAGGGTTCATCTAGGGTTTGAGGTATTCCACTCTGGGTCATGGAATAGTAACCAGGCAAATAAAGGAGGGGAACCGCCATACTACTTTTGTATATTGTTTGAAACTTTCCAAAATAAAAAGTAAAAAATAAGTATATGAAGTTAAGTTTAAAAGAAAACTATTAAAATGCAATCTCTACAGCACACAAAAATGACTACATATATTCTTACTTCCTAGTGTGTTACACCGTGGGAGAGCAGATCCAGTCTCAGAGACATTAATCCCCGATCTTTACCAAGGCAGCTTAATTACAGGGATTCCAGTGAGATTTCTGCTAACTTGAAAAAGGAAAATTAAGGCACCTTTTGAAATTTAGCACAGGTTACAAAACACACAAGACGCAAGTTTTACTAGTTTTTTTGTCTACTCAATTTAAGGGAAGCTTTGTAGAGATTCTGCTGTGCAAAACTAAACAAACCACAACAAAACAAAAAAATGCTATAAATTTGCCATGTGCATAAAGGAAGGCGTATTAGCAGGTAAAAGCTATCCCTTCAGAGGAAGGTAGCTAGCAAACCTGGCTAACGAAAAAGGGCGGCTTTTAGCGTTTGAACTTTTGACCTCCTCCCAAAATGTCACGGAAGAATTTCTAAACCGTGGAACTGGAAAGAATGCTTTCTTTCCTGAAATTGGTTCCCAAAACATTACTATTTACTGTATACGCTTTGAGCCACCGAGCCAAAGTACAAAACTAAAAGGTACGGTCTCAAAGAAAGGCACACTGGATTAAGAAAAAAATGCATACAAAGCAAAGCAGTTTAAAAAAAAAAAAAAAAAGGGCAGGTCGAGACAGCACTGAAGTCGAGGCAGCGACTATCACCTTTCAGTATCTCTTCCCCAACACTGTCTTCTCTTTGGTTAAGAATCACACTTGCTTCTGTCCGCCTCTCGTCCCTCCCTTCATTCCAACTTAACAAAGTGACATGAAGGAAGATGCAGTGAAGGCAAGACTTTTAAACCTACAGCTCTAGCACGGAAATGCCGGCCGCTTAAAAGTCAACCCACATCGGAGGAGTGGGAACGCGTCGCCCGAGGACGGGGAGGAGCGGTTGGGTCACCGTCCCGGAAAAGGACGCGCACCTGGACTGCCCGCCGCCTCCACCCGCGACCGAGCCCGCAACTACCTGAAGCCGCCCGAGCGCTCTCTCTCCGCTTCTCCCGCGTCTGCACACGCGCCCCGGATCGGAGCCGCCTGCAGCAGGTGAGACCCGCAGACCCCGAGCCACAGCGGACCCGCCGAGCCTCCAGCGCCGCCGCCCACCTGGCCGGCCGCTGGCACCGCCCCGCCGGTGCAGCCAGGGAGGCTCCCGCCGGCCGGGGGCGACGTGCTCGCAGAGGCACAAGCCAAGGTGTAGGTGCCAGGAAGCTCCCCAATCCCGCGCTCGCCCAGTCCCCGGCCCCTCCCCCAGCGCGGCGCGGGGGTGGAGGGAGGCGCGGGCGCCTGGGGAGCCCGGCCTGCGCGCCGGCTCGGGCGGGGCGGAGAGGGTTCCCGCGGCGAGACGCGACGGGACGGGGCGGGCGCGGCCGGACTCACCGAGGTAGCGGATGTGGAAGCCCGAGGGCGGCCGCAGCGCCCGGCGTGACCAGCCCTCGCGCAGCGCCTCCAGATGCTCCTCCTTGCCCTGGATCAGCAGGACCTGCTCGTCGATCCAGCCCAGGAAGAAAGTCTCGGCCACGGCGGCCGTGACCTTCTTGTTCCAGAAATGCTGCATGTTCTCGGCTTTGAAGTCGGCGAAGATCTCGTAGCCGATGTGGTGCCGGGAGAGCTGCCGGGGCTGGGCCGGGGCTGCGGGCTGGGGGGCCTCCGACCTCTCCCCCGCCGCCCCCTCGGCCGGGCCCAGGACGATGGCCAGAGAGTGAGGCGCGATCTGCAGAAACTTCTCCATCTTCCGAGGCATTCGGCGCCCGCCGCGCAACCCCGCTCACCGCAGCCGTAGCCTCGCGCCGCTCCGGAAAACAGCCTCGCGAACGGGGCTGCGCGACAAGGCGGGGAGCGTGAGTGGCTCCCCCCACCCCGTCCAGCCCCCCCACCCCCACCCCGCGTCCCGTAGCGCAGCCTCGCGGGGAGGAAGGGTGTGCGGGGTCCGCTCTGACCGAGGGCTGGCGCGCGTTACCTGCAGCTCCGGGCCACCCTCCGGGCACCGCTCATTTTCCAGCCACAGCGCCCTCGCCTCCCTCGGCGCCCGGCAGCCCCGGCGGGGGGCGGGGACGCGGGAGGAGGCGGGCAGTTCACGCTGATCCCGGGAACCCTCCTGACCGGACTCGGCCGGACGAATCCCCAAGAGTCCGCGGCGGGAAGTGGCAGAGGGGGTACGGATGGCCGGAGGTGTGCGTTTAGGTGGCGGGGCCGGGGACGCTGGGCGACACTTGGAAGGCACCGATTCCCGAGCTGTGAGTGTCGCTCCTCCCCACGCTCCACCCCGCCCCCACCTCCCACCTCCTGCTGGAACAAGTGGCTTCGCTGACTGGTTAATGTGCCCTTGGAAGTGGCTTTTTAAAAAACTTAGTCAACCACGAAAAATTGTCATCAGTCCCTCCTCCCAAACTCTCGTGGAACTCTCTTCCCTTGCCTCCAGCATGTGCTGTGGGCCTGCTGGAGAAGAAACCCAGTAATTCCCGGTGTTAGCTACCCAAAGACCAGTTTATGAAGAAGATAAGGAAATTTACCAGGAGAGGTAATGGTCATGCTTTTTGAAAATAAGAATAACAAAAACAAACCCCACTTCGTTGAGCTTCTTTCCGTACAAACTCTGGTTTGCTTTTTTTCTCATTAAGAAACATTAGTTGTATATCCAGAGCCCTAATTAACCCCTAATGCTTCCTGCTGCATTTGCCTGAAGCAGCTTCTTAGACTGAAGAATTCAGAGTCACCTGCAGCATTGCCAAAACATGGGTACTGAGATGTGAGTCTCACTTCTTCTGATTCAGTAGGTCTGCTATGGAACCTAATACTTTTTCTTTCTAACAGATTCCCAGTTTCTGCTCCTGGTGATGGTCCTAGACCACACTTTGAAAACCCTTGAACTAGAATAAATGTCGTCCAGCTTGAGCTTGTGTGGTAGGAGGGATCGCGGCAGTGTTTGCTGTGGTATCTTGGAGTCTATTATCATGAAAGAGTTACTAAAACGAAGTCTAAGGACCTGGGTTTTAATCTTACTGAAGATGACCTTGGGCACATGGCTGAATCCCAGTTCCTCCCACCTGTAAAATGTGATAAGGCCCGGCTCTGGACTGCAGAAAGCATCATGCAAGGAAGTGGTTGTGAAGTCACCTCAGAAAGTAAAAGTTGCAGGCAGCATGAGAATGTGTGTCGCGCTTGACGCAGAAGCCAGGGGCTCCTCGGGCCTCAGAAAACCAAGGACTAGGTTTCAGAGAGCACCAAATCCTAATCACTAGACCACCAGGGAGGGAACTGGGTTTTGCATGAGGAAGGCAGGCAGCCATGATGATGCAGCCTACCCTCGGAATTTCCCAGATGTCCACTTGATAGATTCTTGCCTGGCTGTTAGTGCTTTAGCACTAAGCCTCAATTGCACCACTCTTGCCAAATTCTTCACCACCACCCCTCCTTGTGAATGAATGTCTGGGCCTCAGGAAGAGAGGACATGGAGATGACTGGAGAAATTGAAGGAAAAGATATTATACATGTGACAATTTTGTTTTTTAGCTTGCAATTTAAAAAAATTTTTGACATAATTGCAGACAGAGAAAAGTTGCAAGAATAGTACAAAGAATACCCAGATTCCCCAAGTGTTGGCATTTTACTACACTTGGTTTGCTCATATGTTTCTCTCCCTTCCCTCACACACACCATACACACACAGTGTATATATAAGTGTACAAAATACATATTTTGTCTTTTTTTTGCCTTTATCTAGAGCCGCACATGCGGCATATGGAGGTTCCCAGGCTAGGGGTCTAACAGGAGCTGTAGCCACTGGCCTACTCCACAGCCACAGCAACGCGGGATCCGAGCTGCGTCTGCAACCTACACCACAACTCATGGCAACGCCGGATCCTCAACCCACTGAGCAAGGCCAGGGATCGAACCCACAACCTCATGGTTCTTAGTTGGATTCATTAACCACTGAGCCACAAAGGGAACTCCAACATATACACATTTTGAAACTATTTAAATCTCTTCAGTATAAAGTTTACTCTTTTACCCCTTGTAGTTAATAAGTATCTTTTTGAGAGATACTTGAGACTATGGAAATATCCTGTTATCTTCAATTTTTCACCCATTAGTTTTTACCCATTAGTCATTGTTGATTCTTGCCTGACTCCATTTTTATAATGGTTGCCAAATTACGATTTTCTAGTTTCACCATTCTTTATACATTTATTAGTTGGCATTCTGCCATAAAGAGGAGCTTTTTAAATATTTATTTATTTGTTTATTTGCTTTTTAGGGCCGCATTTGTGGCATCTAGAAGTTCCCAGGCTAGGGGTCGAATCGGAGCTACAGCTGCCAGACACAGCCACAACCATAGCAACTCCAGATCCAAGATGAGTCTGCAACCTACACAACAGCTCACGGCAATGCCAGATCCTTAACCCACTGCACAAGGCCAGTGATTGAACCTGTATCCTTGTGGATACTAGTTGGGTTCTTAACCCACTGAGCCACAGCAGGAACTCCAAGCCTTCTTTTCTTATTTATTCATTTGTTTGTTTACATCAGCGTGAACTGATGATTGTTTATCCAGTTGGTTTACTCTTTATCATTATTTTGATGTTCGGATTATCCCAGATTTGGCCAGAGGGAGCTTCTAAATGCTGGTTCCTGTATCCTTTTGAATTGGTCCCTCCCTATCTGAGCACTTCTTCCCTTTATGGCATAAGATGTTCCAGGTTCCCATTCTGCTTTCCATGCCCAGCCATGTATGGAATCCACCGTTTTCCCAAGGACCTCTGGGTCTTTTCAGTGGAAAAACGTTATTTAGAAACCAATATCTGCCTGCTAGAGACTGGATTGACATTTGTGTTATGGACAAATGTCCTGTAATGTTTGTTTAGGCCCCAAATTGGTCAGTGGAAGCCCTATCCCAGTGTGACTAGATTTGGAGATAGGGCCTTTAAAGAGGTAATCAGGTTTAGATGGGGTTGATGCCCTTATAAAATAGACACCAGAGAACTTGATCTATACCTCTGTTACCATGTGAGGACACAGTAAGAAGGTGGCTATCTGCAAGCCTGGAAGGGAGTTCTCACCAAAACCCCTCAGGCTAGCACTCTGATCTTGGACTTACGGCCTCCGGGACTGTGACGTATAAATTCCACAGTTGTTTAAGCCACCCAGCCTACAGTGTTTTGTTATAGCAGCCTGAGCAGTAATGTGTTTCTATTTAGTCCACTTATCTATGAACGTTTCTGCCCTGCCACCCCCATTAAGATGCTGAACTTCTCCCCTTTACTATGTAATGTGCTGGGTCGTCAGTACTTTAAATATTAGGTAGTGTGGCTTAATAGAAAGAATTTGGATATGGAGTGGGACAATGTGTGTTCATTCCATTTATCAAATAAGTGAGGAACCTCAGGCAGGTTAACCTCTCTGCCCTCAGATTTCTCATCTTTTAAATGGACAGTCATTATGAAAAGTAAGATAACAGGTGTAGGAGTGCCCATCATGGCTCAGTGGAAATGAATCTGACTAGCATCCATGAGGGTGCAGGTTTGATCTCTGGCCTCACTCAGTGGTTTAAGGATTTGGCATTGCCGTGAGCTGTGGTGTAGGTTGCAGATGTGGCTCAGATCCCACGTTGCTGTGGCTGTGGTGTAGGTCAGCACTCTATAGTTCCAGTTTGACTCCTAGCCTGAGAACCTCCGTATGCTGTGGGTGTGGCCCTAAAAAAAGCTAACAGGTATAAAGTGCCTGGTACCTGGTGAGCAACCAGTAGAACACTAATTTCCTCCCTTTCTACTCATTCACACGTGGATATATATTTTTTCCTTAGTATTACTCCCCCACCCCCCGCCCCTGACTTCTGCTTCTCTCAGAGCCCAGTATACAACTGCATTGCAAGGTTCAGACTTTTCCCTCCACTGAGTAAAAGAAATGCTACTCTGGTCCAAGATGGAGATTCTGCTGCTCTATTGTTAAGCTCTATCACATCTTGCTTCCTTAAAAGTCATGTAATTATAAAACATTTCCAAAGAGGTCCTTCAGCAATGCCTCTTGAACAAATGATATTTAACATTTCTATTAGTTACCGATTGCTGCATAACAAATTACCCCCAAACTTAGCAGCTTGAAATAATAGACATTGACTATCTCACAGTTTCTGTGGGTCAGGAATCCAGGAACAGCCCAACTGGGTGTCTCTGACTCAGACTCCCTCATGAAGTTGCAGTCAAGGCCAAGGCTGCAGTCTCATCTGAAGGCTCAACTGGTGTGGATCCACTGCCAAGCTTACTCATGTTGTTGTTGGCAGGATTCAGTTCCTGGAGGGCTATGGGACTGAGGGCCTTCGTTCCTCACACTCTGGAGACCCACTCTGTTCCCAGCAGTAGGGACCTCTCCGTAGGGCAGCTCACGGCATGCCAGATGGCTTCCCTCAGAGCGCCCCACTCAGAAATCACAGTCTATTCCTAGAAGTGATATCCTGTCACCTCTGCTGTATCCCATTTGCTACTTGTGAGTCACTACGCTCAAAGGGAAGGGGTCACACAAAGGTGTGAAGACCAGCAGTTAGGAATCATGGGGAGTCTTCTTAGAGGGTATCTACTACAACCTTTAAAATGAACCATAAAAAGGTTCCATGATTAAGATCTTTGCAATAAAGTGACAAATTAAAAGACAGCCTTTTAATATAAGTGCTCTCTCTCACATGCAGATAGCAAACCCTTCACACGCACACACACACGCACACACACAGAGATGTCAGAAAAACTATCAATCTTCTGAGCAGGAAGGGCTATCTTAGAGTGTATATCTCAGAACTCAGTGGAACAAAGATGATGAGCTACTTGATCAATCTTACCACTGTCATCACCTGCATTATCAACCTCATTAACATCATCATTGCCATTTAATGATTGCTCACTCAGTGCCAGGCAGTGTGCCAAGAACTTTTCACATGTGGTGATATGATTGTGGTTTTTTTCAGAAGACAGATATAATGGCACGAATATTTCTGAAATACATAACCCAACATATTTTCATTTTCAGTAACCCTCAGTTTCCAGTTGTCCCTCAGCACCCTCTGTGCATCCGACTCAGTGGCAGGCATGTTTCTACTCTATAGCGGTTCACCAAAATTTGCCCGTGAATATAGGTTTCTTTTCTTCCTCAATCTTTCCCTCTTTTGCTTCCCACCCATCCACGGTCTCTCCTCTCGCAGCCCCCATTCTCCAACAGATGCAGTAGCAGGAAGCTAGAATAGATAAATTGGACATTCCTTCAAATGTAGTTATGGTTGCCAAGGGGGAGGGAGTGGGATGGACTGGGAATCTGGGGTTCATAGATGCAAACTATTCCATTTAGAATGGATAAGCAACGAGGTCCTACTGTACAGCACAGGGAACTATATCCAATCTCTTGTGATAGAACATGATGGAAGATAATATGAGAAAAAGAATATATATAGAGAGAGAGAGAGATAGCTGGGTCACTTTGCTGAAAGTGGTATTACCAGAAATTGATAAAACATTGTAAATGAACTACAATTGAAGAAAAGAAAAGAAAAACAAATGCTATTGTGAAGACAGGGGAAAAAAAACAAACAAACATGGAGTTGCCTAGCGGTTCAGCAGGTTAAGGATCCAGCATGGTCACTGCTGTGGCACAAGTTCAGTCTCAGGCCTGGGAACTTCCACGTGCCACAGGCACGGCAGAAAACAAACAAACAAACAAACAAAAAGCTGAGGAAAAATAAAAAGATATAGGGGAAACCATAACCAAGGAAACAACCATATGGATAACTAGAGCATGAGATGAATGCCTTGGAACTGTTGAACAGGTAAATGGCAGAAAGAATAAGGAGAACCTACTGCTGAGGGAAGACCCCTTGCAGGAGGCGGGCATTGCTCCTGCCCAAGGATGAGAAGGAGCCTAACTTGCCAAGACTGCAATGGCCACACAGCTAATGACCCTGGAAATATTGTGCTGTGGGTAATACCCGCTTCAGAGAAGCACTTGTGTACATCATCACAAAGGAAAAAGCATGTGTTTCTTGGCAAGGAACTATTTCCTTCCCTAGGTTCAGTATCCAAGACCTTTGTATTGACCCAAGAGGTGGTAAAATTTCCAGGTTATATTCCAAGGAAAAGTATTTAACTTTTATCAAATGCCTTCTTCTCACAAAACTCAGTGAGGAGGAACAATTATTATTCCAATGAGAAAATGGAAGTTCACAGATATTAAGTAATTTGCTCAAGGTCACAAAACAAATAGTGGATAAACCCAAGATGTGAGCCAGACTTATGACTCCAGAACCCAAGATTCTTCAACACACACTGCAGCCTCCAAAGGAACCAAGAACCTACAAAAGAAACTAGTATTAGTTTATTCGGGAGAAATTCTTTCACCCATTTACTTGCAAATTTTCAGGAAAAACAATGAAGAACTGCTTGGATGTCTAGTCAAAGAAGAAACCCTCAAACACCCTGGGGAGAACCTTTGCTTCAGTTTTCTCTATACTAAAGTTCAAGTTTAAGTGGGATTTTGTGCAATATGAAAGAGCACTTCTCCCCACTGCCTGCCGTCAACTGCCTGCCATCAACTGCCTGCCATTCCTGCAAGAAAACAGGGCTTTGCTAAACTTGCTCTGGTCCAGGCTTATCAGTTGCTGGTTGTCCACTGGGATATACCAGACACCCAGACAGTCATCGCTCAGGGAGGTACATTCCAGCCTAAGGGCCTCAGTTTGGAATTTCTGGTTGTGGCAGATTGTGTTTTCAAAAGATGGCTGCCTTGGAGTTCCCGTCGTGGTGCAGTGGTTAACGAATCCGACTAGGAACCATGAGGTTGTGGGTTCGATACCTGGCCTTGCGCAGTGGGGTAACGATCCGGCGTTGCCATAAGCTGTGGTGTGAGTCGCAGACGCAGCTTGGATCCTGCGTTGCTGTGGTTGCAGCATAGGCCAGTGGCTACAGCTCCGATTAGACCCCTAGCCTGGAAACCTCCACACGCCGTGGGTGTGGCCCTAAAATGACAAAAAGGCAAAAAAAAAAAAAAAAGATAGCTGCCACAACATTTCCCAGTAGGTGCATTTCTGTAATGTGACCTTGTCACCACCCCCCCCCATCAGGATGTACAGTCTCTCTCTCCACCTCTTTGACTCTGATCAGGCCAGGTGATTGCTTTGACCGATAGAACAGAGCTGAACTGCTGTTGTACCAGTTCTGGGAGTAGACTCATTAGCCTCTTGGTTCTCACTTCTGCTTCTTGGAAGCAGCCACCTTGTACCAAGTACAGCCACCCGAAGATCATCAAAGGGAGGACGCTCAAGCTAACCACTTGGAAAATGTGCAGAGAGAGAATGCAGTGCCAGCCAGTTCCCAGCCACTCTCAACGTCCCAGCTCAGGCACCAAACACGTGAGTGGAGACATTCTAGCCCCAACAGATACCAAATATGGGAGAACCAAGGCCCCAGAATAGTAACCCCCAATTGAGCTGTCTCAGCCACCTCTGGGCATTCAAGTCAACCCAACTGAACCTTCCACCTCTGAGGAGCCAAGGGAAGCCATCCCCGTGGTTCCCTGTCTGAATTCCTGACCCACAGAACTGTGAGCACAATGAAGTGGTAGTCATTTTCCATCACCGAGTTTTGAGGAACTTGGTTACAAAGCAATAGATAATTGGACCACTGTTGCTCTCATGATATTCGAATGCTTCTTGTGGAAGTCTAAGGGATAAGAATCCAGGTGGGGGAATTCCCGTGTGGCTCAGTGGTTAATGAACTTGACTAGTATCCATGAGGACAAGGGTTCGATCCCTGGCCTTGCTCAGTGGATTAAGGATCCGGCGTCAAACTGTGGGGTAGGCAGCAGATGCAGATTGGATCCCACGTTACTGTGGCTGTGGTGTAGGCCACCAGCTACAGTTCTGATTTGACCCCTAGCCTGGGAACCTCCATATGTTGAGGGTGTGGCCCTAAAAAGACAAAATTAAAAAGAAGAAGAAGAAGAAGAATCCAGGTAGGAAACAAGATTTCAATGACCTCTTGGTTGTGGCATCTATGGAAAGTTAACTTTTATAAAGCAAGTATGCCGCAAGTATTTTAGGTGGATTTAGACTTAAGTTCATAATATGAGCACCCATTTATTAATGTGTCAGAAACAAAGGCATTGTCTCAAACCATTCAATAAAACCTTGCTGTAGTAGGAGTCCAGAATTTCCACAGAGCTCTTATAACATTGGGGTTACCATGTGCCCTAATTAAAAGCCTCTTAAAGGATTCTTTCAAGGGTCATCCACCAACACCCTTAATCGTGGTAGGACACTTAGGCAGTATTAGTGATTTTGTTTGATGCTTATGACTACACGCTTACCTACAAGCTGGAGAGAATAAGACCAGTCATTGTCGCTCTGGATTACATGTCTGTTACTGTTTATCCCAGATTAATAATAAAAATAGCTAACAATTATATGGTGCTTCCTATGTGTCATGTACTGTGGTAAGCACTTTGTGCATACTCATTCATTTAATCCACACAGAAACCCTATGGGGTACATACTTTTGTTACCGTAACTTCATGGATGCAGAACCATCTACAAAGAACGGAAGCAGTATGCTCAGGGGTCTTGGTGACTTGGTGTTAAATCCTCAAGCCAGGATTCAAATCCAGGCAATCTGGTTCCAGAGTCTGTGCTCTTAACCACTACACTAAAGGCCCCTTTTTCTCATCTTCAAAGAGTTAGTGATCAACTTGTTATTACAGCCACACTTGTTATGAATCACTCACTTGAAGCTGTTGGCTCTGTTTAGTGGTTAAGAGCTAATTTGATGTTGAAAAGACTGCAAAAGTACATCACAAGCTTCACTTCTCCCAACAACCTGCGGAGGACACTTACCTTCGTCAAGATCTCCACTGACCTTCCTTACTGGGCGGGCATTTTGATTGCCTGAGATACATCCTCAGAATGGCCCAAAGTGCTCCTAAATGCTTTGATTCCTAAGCGCTCAGATTCCTCACTCATTTTCCCCCCAAAGAATGAGTCTCTTCTAGGACAAATTTTAATATGGCCACTGTAACCGAGAGCCTCGTGTAGCCTAAAAGTGATCTCTGGGAATTCCTGTTATGGCTCAGCAGTAATGAACCCGACTCAGAGCCATGAATAGGCAGGTTCGATCCCTGGCCTCGCTCAGTGCGGTAAGGATCTGGCGTTGCGGTGAGCTGTGGTGTGGGTCACAGAGGCAGCTTGGATCCTGCATTGCTATGGCTGTGGCGTAGGCCGGAGCTGCAGCTCCCATTCGACCTTTAGCCTAGGAACTTCCATATGCCCCCTAAAAAGGAAAACAAAAATTAGAAGATCCGTTTGGGATTGATTCCACTTTATTTATTTTTATATTAGGATAGGTTCCAAGTTCCACTAGTAATAAG
The DNA here is from genome assembly GCA_004024745.2 of Catagonus wagneri. Lineage (NCBI taxonomy): Eukaryota > Metazoa > Chordata > Mammalia > Artiodactyla > Tayassuidae > Catagonus > Catagonus wagneri. The sequence goes on along the minus strand of PVHT020000140.1, from coordinate 6,840,623 downwards.
TTTACTAGACCCTTTGCACACTGCTCAGCTTTCTGAGACAGGAAAGGAAAGAGTTGGCGTTAGAACTACCCCACCAGGATTTGTGCCCTTCACCAGAGCTCCCACCAGGCTGAGTCCCCCACGTAAATGGCATCCTCCTCCGTGGAGGCTGTGGTGGGGGAAAAGGCAAGCGTGGCAAACCGCTGCCATAATACGTACTATACTGTCATTTATTTCCTATGTATATAGATGAACTTATGTATATCACCTTGTTGCTATTTCATGTGAAATAGCAATTGCTGATATTATTAACAAAGCAACATTATAGACACAATTTATATATACTTTTTTTTCTTCTACTCACTGGAATGGAATCAGTTCATTATCCGCTGATTTTTTTTGTTTTGTTTTGTCTTTTTAGGGCCACACCCACGGCACGTGGAGGTTCCCAGGCTAGGGGTTGAATCGGAGCTGTAGCCGCTGGCCACAGCCACAGTCACAGCAATGAGGCATCCGAGCTGCGTCTGCAACCTACACCACAGCTCACGGCAACAACGGATTGTTAACCCACTGGGCGAGGCCAGGTATCGAACCTGCAACCTCATGGTTCCTAGTCGGATTCGCTTCTGCTGTGCCATAACAGGAACTCCCCTCTTGAGTTTTTTTTTTTAATTGCCAAGTTCTACCCTTGATTTTGCCTCCTCCAAATAAGGAAGTAAGAGCTCAGCATGTGAGATCTCCAACAGTGGAAATTAGAACCTGCCAGGACCCTGTCTTGCCCAAGTGCGCGCTCTCCAGTAAACAGGGCCCCCCCCGCCGCCCCGAGATCACTGCAGATGGCAGATCTCCAAAGGCAAGAGAAGGGCCAACTAAAAATAGACAGTTGGAGGAGAATGCCCTGGTTAATCAGATAACTGCTATCAGAAACATGCAGATACTAAAACATTTTAAAAGGTAGAAACACAGTCATTCACAGGGGAAACCTTATAATGATCTCATGCTCGTTGTATTCGTTAAAGTGGAACTTCAATATCATCTATATTGGGGCTTCAATTATAAATGGAATTAGATATGTATAGTCTTTTCCACTCACTTTAGAAATGTGACTAACCAGAGTTTAGAAAACGTGTGATATGTAGTTAGTTATTCTTGCTGATTCAAAATAAAGTCATTAACTTCTAAGCATTTATCCCATTTATTCTAAAATTAGATTGTGGGCATGATTGCATAGCTCTGTAAATAGCCTAATGTTCTTGGAATTATATACTTAACCAAGGTGAATTTATGCTGTATAAATTCTATCTCAATAGTGCAGTTAAAAATAAAGATAAAATAAAATGATCAAATAATAGAATATGTTCTCAGACTATACCTTCATATGGATTGACAACTCTGGAATATGTAAGCATGTGGCATGTGGGTCTCCATTAGTGTTAGGGACAGACTGTCTGTCACTGTCAATGGTGGGAGCATACACAGAGCACTCACAAGCTAGGAACCAAGCACCAAGAACTGGGTGATTCACGCGGTGCAGTTGGAAAATTTAACAGAAATCTGTAAACCAGCTATAATGCAAAAAAAAAAAGGAACTGGGTGATTGAATTGAGGACCGTGACAGAAGAAGTAAGGAAAATGCACAGGGGGTTGGGAAAATTCTAATGGGGCTAATGGGGGCCGTGTTACACCCACCACTGCAAAGGGCCTGGAGTTGCCTTTTCTTTGCAAGTTCTGCACAGCTGAGTGTATGGACTCCAAGCTGAGAACATTACAATTAATTTACTTCCCTACTTCCTCCAAAACATTCCCATTACTGTCCCGAATCCTCTCAGAAACCAGGCTTTGACTCACTTTTTCGGTCAAGATCACAAAACGTTACTGCAACCATAGCTAGAACTGATGCTTTCTGCCAAAATATATTTTCTCTGTTGGTGGTCTATTCGCCTCCTAATTCCAAGATCAAATGTTTTATAAATCTCTAACCACTTTAAATTTATCCTAATCGACTTCATGGATACAATTAAAGAGGAAAATATAGAGACTAAAAATACACTTACTTAGTCATGATTTTATTATGCTTCGCCATCTTTACAAATCACCCAATGTCTGTTGTAATATTTACAACCTACTTCGAGTTGGAGAAAGTACCGCGGCTAAACAAAATCAATGCTGTGGTTCTGAAGACTGTCAGACCAGCCCAAGCATTGTATTCCCAAGAAAGGGAAAAGCTCTTAAGCTTTACCGTGTGTGAATTAGGAGCTAAGGGCTCTTTCAAATTTTTGCTTGGTGGCCCAGGTATCTAAGTGATTACCACCTGGATTTGATGAGTCAGAGTCTAAATATTAAAAATGTCCCCACAGGCAACGTCTGCTTCTCAGATCTGCCCTTTTGGGGCTAAAGACTCGACCCATTTGGGAGGCTCGGATCCCCAGGCTCTTATCCACCCCGCCAGCGCTCCTCTTTAAGGGATTATCCTCCACAGAGGAGGCCTCTGCCCTGAAACACCAGGGAAATCTGCAAATGCATGAGCCATGGAGAGATTCTCAGGGACTGGAGGCGGGGGGCGGGGGGGGGATGTCACTGGGGCCGTGGGGAGGCGACCTGATGGTGTGTCTCCATTTCTCCTCCATCCCGCTCTCCACCCAGAATTCAGGGACTGCACGAGCAGACTGACCTGCCCTCTTACTTCTGGTTCAATCTGGTCATTGGCAAGACGCAGGAGGCCCACAGGAGCAAGAGATGGGATCTTTATTCCCCCAGCAACTCCTGGTCATTCCCGAATGGACAATTAGAAACAATCTAATTAATTACTAATTACAAATATTAGTCATGAGAGGACCAAGTAAAATATTTTCACACAATGAAACACTCTCTAGCAGTTAAAAGGGAAAAACCAGACGGATGTGTATCAGAATGAACACATCTCTAAACATGTGTTGGATGAAGAAAGCAAATTCCATAATGGCACACTGTGCCATTTATGAAAAACCAGATCCACAGACAACATTGTGTGTTTTGTTTTGCTTTTAAACAAACATTTATTTAGTGTTTATTATGAGCCAGACACTACACTAAGCACGTAGCAAATATTAACTCATTTATTGTTCAGAGCAGCTTCTCCAGGGAGACTCTGATGCTACAGATTTCCTACAAATGAGGAACTTGAAGCCCAGAAAGTTTACTTGTACAGGGTTACACAGCTTGTAGGAAACGCTTGGATGCAAATCAAGGTGGCCAGACACCATAGTCTCTGCTCCTAATTGCACTGCCTCCTACGACTCTGGAGAAGCCAGATGTTGGCCACAGGATCAGGAAATGCCTTAAAAAAAATGCTGCCATGGTTAGCTCAGAGCTCTGTCTCCATCTCTAGACAAAACATTGGTTATTCTCCTCCTTTGTCCAGTCACAGATCTTCTGGGGTAGGTATTTGAATGCTCATCCTTTGAGAAGAGTACTGACAGTTGGCAAAATCCTACCCATTGGAAAAAATAGTGTCATCCATTCTAGATTTCCAGTTATGTCCTTGATAGCTACCAAATGCTGTGGGAAACTAGATTTCTGTTCTTGGACTAAAAGGCTGAACTGTGTTGGAGAAAACACTGCACTGAGTCAGCAGATCTAAGTCTCAGTCCTGGCCCCACCGCTTACAAGCTGACGAGGTTGGGAAAGTTACCTGGACTTAGGGATAAAGATGGTTGACTGTACACATCTTCCCCAAATCTCACTAAACTTCAGTAAAGAAGAGGAATAAACACTCTTGTTAGACAGGGAGGCAAGCATTGTTCTCTGTGTGTTTGTTCATTTTTAAAGAGGAGTCTTTCATTATCACTCACTAAACCAGTGTGAATGAGGGTCCAGCACTGTTGGAAAAAAAGGATTTTTACCATATTGGAGACAGAAGGCCAGTATATCTGAAATAAAGCTACATTAAAGGTGATGACCTGGGAGTTCCCATCATGGCTCAGTGGTAACTAACCTGACCCGTGTCCATGAAGATGAGGGTTCAATCCCTGGCCTCGCTGGATGGGTTAAGGATCCGGCATTGCTCTGAGCTGCAGTGTAGGTCGCAAACGAGGCTCAGATCCCTCATTGCTGTGGCTGTGGCTGTGGCAAGCAGTTTCAGCTCCAATTCAGCCCCTAGTGTGGGAACTTCCATATGCCATCAGTGCAGCCCTTAATAAAAAAAAAAAGGCAATAAAAGGAACTGGCTGGCCACCTTCCTTAACTGTTTGCAGGAGAGTAGGGTTACTGTGTGATTTCACACAAAGGATTGGTGAGGACGGAAATGGCCAGAGAAAATTTCATGATGAAGAGAAACATTTGCTGGGCCCTAAAGGGATGTGGACAGGGTAAGATATTTCTGGAGAAAGAAACGTGGTAAGTAGGACCACAGCTTGTGGCTGAACCCGTCAGGATGAGCCCAGTTCATCCTGGGGAGTAGAGCACCTTCCCTGCGTCTCCCTGACCTGTGTATCCACCCACTCGTCACCCACCAGTCACCCATCACTCACCACCCATCGGCACCTAAGATTACTGGTCTTGGCTACTGTTTCCTGAAATGTAACTCAAGACCAGGAATTGCACTGGTGCTATATTACAGAAGGTCTTGAAAATCAGGTAGAGGAATATGGACCTGATTCTGGAAATGAATAAGTAAATGACTTCTCAACTGGGGACAGATGGTATTCTGAGACTACAAAATATTCTTTGGGGAAATCCAGTCCACAACACACATCCACAAAACAGACAAGGGACCAGGAGCATCTCAAGCACGTGTTGTTATAAAAGGAACTGGGGAGTTCCCATTGTGGCTCAGCAGAAACGAATCCGACTAGTATCCATGAGGATTTGGGTTCGATCCCTGGCCTCACCCAGTGGGTCAGGGATCCAGCATTGCCGTGAGCTGTAGTGTAATTTGCAGACTCGGATCAGATGTCATGTTACTGTGACTGTGGTGTAGGCCAGCAGCTGTAGCTACAAATCCACCCCTAACCTGGGAACTTCCGTATGCCTCGGGTGCAACCCTTTAAAAAAAAAAAAAGGCAGTAAAAGGAACTGGATCTGGAAAGACCTTCCTGGGCTTATATAAAAAAAGGGGCAAGAAATTCATTCTAGACGGTGGCCAGAAGAGCCAAAACAAAAATTATCACATACTTTCACGTTAGCGTTGTAAATTTATCAAATCAATGTTCCCCTACTGGTCTGAGCAGAAATGAGTTACTGCCCATGGTCAGAGTTACCAAAACATTCACCTAATGCCGATCTTCTTTCGGAGGAAAGAACCGATCATTTTGTCTTTAAAAAAATCTTCATTTATGACAGATGTACCTACATTTTTCTAATCATTTTGATGCTGACCTTGTTGAACCACAGCACAGTTACACATCCATTCACCTTCCCTTAACGTGACCACTATAATTCTGATTACCTTACATAGAACTTACACATAAAGACAGAAAACGGAATGGTCATTCTTGTTCAGTAGGATGGAATTTGGGAAGATGAAAAAACTTCTGAAGATGGATGGCGGAGATGGTTGCACAATAATGTGAATGTACTAAAGCCACTGAACCGTGAACGCTTTTAACTTGGTTAAAATAGTGAATTTTATGTTATGGCTATTTTAAATTAAAATACACATTTTAAATTAAAATAAACATTTTAGGAGTTCCCATGATGGCGCAGCAGAAACGAATCTGACTAGGAACCATGAGGTTGCAGGTTCGATCCCCAGCCTTGCTCAGTGGGTTAAGGATCTGGTGTTGCCATGAGCTGTGGTGTAGGTCACAGATGTGGCTTGATCCCGCATCGCTGTGGCTGTGGCGTAGGCTGGCAGCTACAGCTCCGATTAGACCCCCCAGCATGGCAACCTCCATATACCACGGGTGTGACCCTTAAAAGGCAAAAATAATAATTAATTAATTAATTAATATATACATTTTTTTTTTAATTCTGGAAACTTAAAACCTCTGCCTTTGGAGACTAGAAAAGTCCTGCTCAAGCTGTCCATGGAGTTTTAGCTTACTCTGAACAAATCCCACTTGCCCTCTGTTAAAAACCCTGAAGGCAGTGGCTCCCTGCGCGGTGCTGTAGCCACGGCCCGCCCATATCCCCCGCTGGCCCCCAGGGCTTTCCTTCACCTGCTATCTAGACTCTTCATCCACTTCACAGCATTCTAGCACAGAACTCAAAAAACTTTGAAAACATCCAGATTTTCGGTCCCCAAGATTGGATCATTAGCTCCACAAGTATTATCTCGGGCTTCCTTCCAACCTGCTTAAGCCTCTGTCTTAGATGCATTGAAGTCGGCTTCCTCTCTTCCTCAGACACTTGCCAAATCTACCCTCCCCCGCCCCACCTCTCACCCTTGAAAAACAAACCACAAAATAAGAGAAAAACAAACCACAAATTAAGAGAAAAGCAAACCCTGCTACACTTGATTCCACCTGCACTGAAACCTTACTACCCCAAGTGAAAGTCACCTTTGTGACCGTGGTTTCCGGTTGTTCCTTCAGCACACGGCTGTGCAGTTCTACCAGTGGCAGGGACTGAGCTTAGCCCTGGGACCGTAAAGGCAATTAAGACACAGTTTCATCCCTCCTGACGTGTGTTCTCCAGCAGAGGAAACAAATAAACAGGAACTTAAAACCCAGAGTAAAAAGGCAACCCAAGAAGTAAGCTACGGGAGGAGGGGTGGTGTGGGGGTGACAGGGGGGCACCCAACCCAGTTGAAAAGTTGGGAAGAAGAGTATTTTAGAAAGAGGAAAAGCTGGAGTTCCCATCGGGGAGTAGTGGAAACGAATCCGACTAGGAACCATGGAGTTGTGGGTTCGATCCCTGGCCTCGCTCAGTGGGTTAAGGCTCCCACGTTGCTGTGGCTGTGGTGTAGGCCAGTGACTGTAGCTCCGATTTGGCCCCTAGCCTGGGAATCTCCACATGCCATGGGTGCAGCCCTAAAAAACAAAAAATAAAAATAAAAAAGCCTGTGAGGACCCAGAGCTGAAGGAGGTGACCGAAACGGAGTGTAAGCCATCAGGCATTCCTCAAGTTTCCAGCATCGCGGAGCAGGATAGGAAATGTGGTGCCGGCCAGCACTGCCTCCTTTGTCTCCCTGATGAAGTGCTATGACCCTTCCTTAGGCACTGACAGCCCCAAATTAATTTTTCCAGCTTGTCCTCTTCAGAATTCCCAAAGAACCTGCAATATCAGCAAGGGAAAGATCAGGACGCATCTTTTGAGCTTAACGCCTGGTAATACTCTGCTTTCACGATATGTCACCTCCTTCTCCCTGTGATTTTCTTCTTTCCTTCACACTGGGTGTAATGACACTGAAAATAACATGCAATAATACGCATTATATGAAAATAACCTGAGCCCTCAAAAGTGTGATCAAAGGGCCCGATATGAATCAGCGTAATTAATGATAGGGTGCGTTGTCCAGTGGCAAGAGCAGAGTCTGAAAGAAACCTTGGGTGTAGTCCCTCCTTTCTGACTCTGTGACCTGGAGTAATTTCAACACCTGTCTTGCATCTTGCCATTTTTCTCTGTCTTGTGCTCCATATTCTTAAAGAAATGTTCATTCTTGAGTACACACACACACACACACACACACAGAGATGATGCAAATGTGGGGATATGTCAAAATTCTTTCTTATAAGTTGTAGTCATCTAGGTAAACAGTCTATCATTCTTTTAATTTTTCTGTATGTTGGAAAACTTTTATAATGCAAAATTTGAAAAAAATATATACGTATAAACTTTTCTTTTCTTTTTTTGCTTTTTAGGGCCACACTCACGGCATATGGAGGTTCCCAGGCTAGGGGTCCAATCGGAGCTGTAGTTGCCAGCCTACGCCACAGCCACATCAACGCGGGATCCGAGCTGCATCTGCAACCTACACCACAGGTCACGGCAACGCTGGATCATTAACCCACTGAGCAAGGCCAGGGATCGAACCCGCAACCTCATGGTTCTTAGTCGGATTCGTTAACCACTGAGCCACGACGGGAACTCCTGAAAACTCTATTTTTATCTCCTAGCCAGTCTTTCATCTGTGATCTGTGACTTTCCGCTCATTCAAGTCTCCCTTGGGCTTCCTTGCAATTTTATGCCACATCTTGCTCCCACAGAAGTACCTGCTCATGAACAGATCGCCCCGCATTATCACGTGGCTTTATGCTAACTTATTACCTTTTTAAAGAGCATTCGTATTTTATCTCCAACTGTGACATAAAGGTTTTGTGACCTCTTCCCTGGATTTCCTGATGAACAAGTGAAAGAGGAAGGGGGGACATGGGGAATGACTTCCCAGAGCCCAGCAAGCATTTCACAGAGGCCCCTCCACCCATCTGCACCCAGGCTGACAAGCACGGCGTCCCTCTTGAAGACACGTGTCTCAAAGCGGGGTCTGTGTTAAACTGGCTGCTGTTCTGAGTCCCATTACCTCTCTAGATCACCACCGCTCCTTTGGGAAGTGAAGCCCTTTATACCAGCCAGGGATGGAACTAACTCTTCTGGGCTGCAGATTAAGGTGCGGATTCCCTTTTTTTTTTTTTTTTTAAATCTTTTTACGGCCGCATCCGCAGCATATGGAGGTTCCCAGGCTAGGGGTCCAATCGGAGCTGTAGCTGCCAGCCTACGCCACAGCCACAGCAATGCGGGATCAAGCCACATCTGTGAGCTACACCACAGCTCATGGCAACACCAGATCCTTAACCACTGAGCGAAGCCAGGCATGGAACCTGAGTCCTCGTTAACCACTGAGTCAGAGCGGGAACTCTAAAGTGTGGATTCCTGGCCCTCACACTCTGCTGCACGTGGACTGGGTGACCTCCAGGACGCCCTTGAGCTGTTGATATCAAAGCAGAGTGGGCTATATCCTCAGAGGACAGCATCCACCCTCCCGGCCCCCCCCCCGCAACCCCCAAGTCCATCATTCAGAGTGTGGACTCCGCACATGCGTGAGCCTGAAACAAGGAAGTTCAAAAGAAAGGGAATCAAGGCAGATATTCTAAAACCCAGAAACGGTTTTTCGAGCCCTCCTTGAAAATAAAACAAAATTGCTCATCTCTCTCTCACGACATTAAAATATAGTTTATGAGCCAAACCGCCTTCACTACAGCTTGAGGTGTTTTCCATTGTTCAGAATACTCTTTTCTTTATGTATTTTTTGAGAAGAGCTTTGTCAAAGCATATTTCAGTCTAAAAATATAAATACTTTCCTTTAGGAAGTCACCGCTCCCTTCCCCTCACATATTTGAGGAAATACGGCAGATCTAGTCATGATGTTAAAAAAAAAAAAAAGGAAACCCAACCACAAAACAAATCCCTTCCCAATGTTTTCAAGGGAGCCAGTAACAGTTAATGCCAAAATGGTGGGAGCTGGGTGGGGGCCCTTTTCCCCGCCTCCACCTTCCGTTTTCTGTGGGCTGAATATGAAATAAATCTCAATAAGAGTTAGCAGAAGTCCTTTTCATGCTGGGGGCATACACAAACGCAGGATTTGGGCCTGAAGTTTCAAGTCTCTTAGTCCTTCCCCCGGCTGAGTGAACTACAGGAATTCGTGTCATAATCCCCTGGAATGAGCCTTCTTCAGAGCAGAAGTAAACGTCAGGCACCATCTGACCAGCTCCAGCGCTGACCTCTCCTCTTTCTTCCCTGACTGTCCCCTGCCCTGACTTGTCTGTATTATGTGACGATCACGGGACCAGCCCCCTGGGAATCCTTGCAGGCACCCTGATTGCTTCCTCTTTGCTTCAGCAAGAATGGACAAAAGCAATTGAGAAAGTGTCTCTTTGAGACCCTGTGATGCTCAGGCCACAGGTCCGTACACCTCGCTCTGACTGTCAGAGGCATCCAGTCAACACAGCTGGAGGTTCCCTGCCAGCTGAATGGGCACGACCAGCACTGAGATGAGCTTGCACACTCACAAATTCATATCGTGAAGTAGAGCGTCTTAGATCCAGTCGGAGGAGATCATTGCCCTCAGTACAGCACAGGTGAAGGGCCAAAGAGTATGAACATCATGAATTGATAAAACTCTGTGCTGTCACCTGAAAGGAGGGTTCAGCTTGAGGTAGGTGTCTGGGGAAGCCTTGATGCAGAATAAACAAAGCAGAGGAGCCGTTCCTGCCTTTGGCTTGTCCAGAGCACTTATTAGCTATGGGACCCAAGGCAAGATACGTAACGGATTTCTATCTTAGTTTCCTCACCTATAAAATGGAGCTAGTACACAAGTACTTATCTCGGAAGGCTAGGGGTCGAATCGGAGCTGTAGATGCTGGCCTACACCACAGCCACAGCAACGTGGGATCCGAGCCGCGTCTGCGACCTACACCACAGGTCACGGCAACATCGGATCCTTAACCCACTGAGCAAGACCAGGGATCGAACCCACAGCCTCATGGTTCCTAGTCGGATTCGTTAACCGCTGCGCCACAACAGGAACTCTCTATACATATTTTTTTAATGTATATTCTCACTAGAAGGTAAGCTCCACGACAACAGGGAATACTGATCATTTGCTACTGTAGCGAGTGTACTGTATAAATCTAGCCAGGTTGGAACTGCACCCCCAGCATTCTCTTCCCTTCATGCTTCTGGGGGTAGGCTTGACCACAGGAGAAGTTTGCACAATATGTGGAAATCAGAAGTGAATCCTTTGCCATAGTTTTAGACTCTGAGAGTCAGGGCCCCAGGCAGTGCATCGGCTCACACATGTCGCCTATCTGCTGGCACGCTGGGTACAGGGGCCATGGCTAGGCTCATGCTTCCCCACTTCCCACCAGATCTCTGAGTCCTGGGCCAGGCATGTGCCTGTCCATGGTGAAGACCACCAGCAGGCTACCTGTGTTAAATCAGGGTCAGGGCCAGTAGAGACAGGTTCTGGTTTGTTCTCTCGGTCACAATCTGCCTGTGCTGATCCCATTCCTGTCTAGCTTTCCTGCCTCACCCAGTCCTGCTATTGGAAACCTAGGTTACATAGGTAACCTGTAAAGGCTGCAGGTTCATCACCAGATGTAGAGACAACAGGCTTGCATAGACTTCCCCAGCAGCAGCTCCCACTCTTCTGTGAGTTCTAATTCCTAAAATATATCCATTATTTTGCATCATTTATAGCAATTCTGCTTCTCCGAATAAACCCAGATTATATGGAAATTAGTACCAGAAACAGTTTCAGGGATTGTGTTCTCGGAGCCTGTTCTAGACTCTCTGAAACTGGATCTCTGACCTGATTCAATTTAAAGGGATTGATGATCCGGGATCATTAAAAATGACTAATAATGGTAGTCCATGAGATGAGGTGGTAAAATTACCTTATTACCTGCAATCAAAATGTCCAGAGAGGAGTTCCCTTCGTGACTCAGTGGTTAACGAATCCGACTAAGAACTATGAGGTTGCGGGTTCCATCCCTGGCCTTGCTCAGTGGGTTAAAGATCCGGCGTTGCCGTGAGCTGTGGTGTAGGTTGCAGACACGGCTCGGATCCCGCGTTGCTGTGGCTGTGGTGAAGGCCGGCAGCTACAGCTCCTGTTAGACCCCTAGCCTGGGAACCTCCATATGCCACGGGTGCGGCTCTACATAAAGGCAAAAAAAAAGACAAAAAAAATGTCCAGAGAAAGCAAGGCTTTGGTGACTAAGTAGTTTCTTCCATAAAGAGCACTTTATATACAATGGGGTTGCTCGACTGCAGTCTAGAGGACTTGGGGAAAGGAAATGATGAGCTTGGAGCTTTAAATTTCCAGCTCAAGGTCTGGCTACAGGATCAGAAATTTTCTATGACTGCCCTAAAAACAAACAACATTTATCCTGTAGCTACAGGACCAAGATTTCTGAAAACCAAACCCAAAGTCCAGCTCATCTGACTTCCCAACATTACAGGCTCTCTGTTGCTAAAATTAAGGCAATGATTGGAAAGGAACGAGACCCTAAAATTTGAGAAGGAGAACTAACAAGCATAGTCAGTCAGTTGGGCACCTTGGGTTCTCATATTCTGCCAAGTCTCCCACGCCAGTGGAAGAAACTCTTTCTCTGATGTCCAAGGAAGTTGCAATGACATCAGAAGAACTAAAAGGTTTCACCAATTTATATCAATAGAATTTGGGGGACATGTGTGGGAATCCAATAAGGGTGTTGGATCATAGTGGAAGGAACATGACGTGGAATTGGACTGAATTTATTTACATAAATATATAATAATGTGTTACGTAATATGAATTGAAATAGAGATTCACATGTTCTTGATTCGGTGTGTTAGATCAAGTGGCTGGAAGTGGCTCTGACAGTTTCCTTATCTGCTTGACTAAAACCTGGACCCAAAGGAAGCAACACTGAAACTTTAAAGAAATAGCAAAGAGCAACTTCTGGAAGATAATGAACAAAAGATGGGAAAAGGTAATACCAGTTTCAGACACATTTAGTCTTTAAGAATAAATGGGAAGGAATAGGTATCTTCTCAGCCATGTCTAAGACAGCCAGCCCTTGTAAAGTTAGTCTTTTTACACTAATTCCAAGTCAGAACATCGTGGATCATTTTGGCCTAGCCGCATGTCCCACCTGCAACTTAACAAATATACTTGCGTGCTAAAGTCTGGGAGATGTAGTTAATTTTAATGAGAGATTCTAATTAAATCATTTTGCCATTCAAGCACAAAACCCTCTCTCTCTCTTTGCTTTTTACGGCTGCACCTGCAGCATGTGGAAGTTCCCAGGCTAGGGGTCGAATTGGGGCTGCAGCTGTTAGCCTATACTACAGCCACAGCAACGTGGGATCCAAGGCACGTCTACAACCCACATCACTGCTCACAGCAACACCGGAACCTTAACCCACTGAATGAGGCCAGGGATTGAACCCGCATTCTCATGGATACTAGTTGGGTTTGTAACTCTCTGAGCCACGACAGGAACTCCCAAAACCCTACCTCTCTTTCTCCCATGGAACTAGCCCCTTTGGTTGAGTCCAGTGGGCAATTTCAGTCCCAAGAGCTATGGGGTCCATCAGTTTGTGGTTTTCAGTTATGACTCCAAGTTTCCTCTCTTTGGGTTTGGAAAACGTGAACCTCTTCATGTCTATGGTGGCTTTAATTAGTATGCCCGGGGCCAGAATCCAATAGATCGCATGAGCTAACACTAGACCAGGAAGAAAAAGGAGGGGCCTGAATTCAATGCCAGCTCTGGGGGCTTCAGCGGTTCTCCTGGCTCCTGTCCCTAGAAGCACTCCAGTCCTCAAGAGCTGCTGCAGAAAGTCTGAGGAATAAAGTTAGCTGCCTGAATTTTTCTTCTTTTAAGCAGATTCAGTTCCCAGCTGCTCTTTGTACTTTTAAATTCTGTTTCTAATTTTTTTTAAAAAGGTACATATTTCCTCTTTTTGATAACTCTTTCTTATATAAAGATCTTAGCCCTTTAAAGAATCTCTTAAAATGGAGACCAATTATGCAATAGCACTTAGGAGTCTAAATCTCAATGTATGAGAATAATAGTGACTAATTTTTTTTAAACCTACGTGTAAACAGAAAGATGAAAGTGTTCTGAAAAATCATTGCCCAATGTTGAAATCACGTATACCAGTCATCATTTTTTTTAAGGCCACACCTTCGGCATATGGAAGTTCTCAGGATGGGGCTGAATGGGACCTGCAGCTGCTGGCCTACACTATAGCTTGCAGCAGTACTGGATGCTTAACCCACTGAGCAAGGTCAGGGATTGAACCCAAAACCTCATGGAGACTATGTCAGGTCCCTAAACCACTGAACCACAATGGGAAGCTCCCATCCATCCTTTTTATGTTACATTATGTTCACATCTCTTACATACCTTGAAATTATTCAAGGGGCAATATTTGGTCTTTGAATTTATATGGAACTTGCCAATTTAATTACATTTTAATTTTTTTCATCTATAATTTTTATTTAGAAAAATGTATTGTTTATCAATCTCCTATAATGGAAAATCTGCGCCATCACCATCTGATGGGTTAATTCAACATTTATTATTCACTCAAAGTATTTAATTAAAAATCTATGGTTTGGTTAAATACTGCATCACAGAACCCATAACATATTCTAATTCCAATTTATCAAATTATTAAATTCAGGACAATTTGTTGCAGTCTTATATTTCCCCGATTGTAAAATAAGAAAAATAATATTGACTGCTATTACCAATGTTACAAAATATTGACTGTATTAAGAGAACATGCACAGAGCTTTGCAGGCACCACCTGCTAATAATTGCTAAATAATCCTGCATTGATTTATGCCACTGTAGCAATTTTATGCTGGATTTTCCAGTATCAAAGCAGGGGTGTGGTCCTTCTGCAAAGATGAGCATTATGCAAGTGCAAGCTTAAAGGATTCTGCTTAGCAGAATTTGCAAACAGAGACGGCTCTTTAAAACAAATACAAAATCATTACTTGAAGGTGCCCTAATTCTTTCCATAAAGCATGACGATCTTACAATAATCTTACAATCTCTACCTTATGATAAATCTCCTTGTATTACAATCCTTATATAGGAAATATTTTATAAAAACTTCTTCTCTACTTGAACTAGTCAAAACATTTTTTTGGCTGCACCCACAGCATACGAAAGTTCCTGCTGCAGCCATGACCTATGCCACAGCTGCGCAACACGAGGTCCTTAACAAACTGCGCAGAGCTGGGGACTGAACCTGCACTGCCGCAGAGACAATGACGGAAATGTAACCACTTCACCATAGCAGGAACTCCCAGAGTCAAAATTTTTAAGATCTACACTCGTGAACTGCCCCCAGAATGTTTCTAGTTCAATGGCAAGATTTATAAAGTGTAAAGATTAGAAGGCTCTTATAAAATATCCACTTTTTGTCTCTTCTAAACATTTGCTATAATTTGGGGAAATTTTTAATAATGTAATTTAAAGGTT
>PVHT020000140.1:6797342-6824747 GCA_004024745.2 Catagonus wagneri | reverse complement strand
CCACTTCACCATAGCAGGAACTCCCAGAGTCAAAATTTTTAAGATCTACACTCGTGAACTGCCCCCAGAATGTTTCTAGTTCAATGGCAAGATTTATAAAGTGTAAAGATTAGAAGGCTCTTATAAAATATCCACTTTTTGTCTCTTCTAAACATTTGCTATAATTTGGGGAAATTTTTAATAATGTAATTTAAAGGTTTTTCCCTTTCTTTGTGGATCCCTCTGCTTTGGCAGCTACAATTAGATTTTTTTTTTAAAGAAATGATTATGAAAAATCAAGAAATTCTTGGTCTTGGTTAATTGTTAAGCATTTTGATGCCACAAGCATGTAGAAGTCCCCTTAAATCTCATTTAAATGACATCTCATGAACTAGTTCTTCTTACTTTTGCTGTGGATTGGTGGCTTCTCATACATTTAATTGAAACGTAAGTAGAGTTGCCAAATAAAATATAAAACATCAGTTAAATTTGAATTCCAAATAATAGTGAAAGTATTTTTGATATCAATACATCCAAAATATGGCATAGGACATACTTACACTACATTTTTTCATGGTTTCTCTGAAATTTAAATTTAAGTTGGCATTCTGTGTTTTTGCAAACAGCTTTATTGAGATAGGCATGTATCATAAAATTCTACCACTTTGTGTATAATCCAATGAGTTTTAGTTTATTCACAGCATCGTGCAACCACTATCACAATCTACTTTTAAAACATTTTATTACCTCCAAAAGAAACCCTGTATCCATCATCAGTCAGTCTCCTCCCTACCCTTTTATTCCATAGACATGCGCAACCACTCATTTACAGATTTTCCCGTTTTGGACATTTCACATATAAGGGCTAATAGAGTATGTGGCCTTTTGTGACTGGTTTATTTCAAGCATAATTTCAAGGTTTATCCATCTTGTAGCTGGTGTATCTCTATTTTTATTTGCTAAATCAGGCAAAACACTAATCATGAGGCTATATAAAATAAAGCCACTTCGACGGCTGGAAGGCCAACAACTGTCCTTTACTACCTGACTCAGACCTGAACTGATCCCTGGAGCTATTCTCTCCAACTCTTACATCCTCTTTGTATGGACTCTCAGACTTTGTCCTTCTGCCTTGAACTCAAAACTGTCCTCAAGGCAAGAGGATTGGGGCAGTTAGGGGAGAAGTTGCCAGGAGTCAGAGGTAAAGGACAGAGAAAGAGCTGGTGCTCAGCTGGTGGTAAAAACCAACCAACAGGGAGTTCCCTTCGTGGCTCAGTGGTTAATGAATCCGATTAAGAACCATGAGGTTGCGGGTTCGATCCCTGGCCTTGCTCAGTGGGTTAAGGATCCGGCGTTAACGTGAGCTGTGGTATAGGTTGCAGACGCGGCTCAGATCCCGCGTTGCTGTGGCTGTGGCGAAGGCCGGCAGCTACAGCTCCTGTTAGACCCCTAGCCTGGGAACCTCCATGTGCCACGGGTGCAGCTCTACATAAAAGGCAAAAGACAAAAAACAAACAAACAAACAAACAAACAAAACCAACAAACAAAATACCTGAGAGAGCCCGAAATAGGCAAGTACACAAAACACATAAATACCAGGGGAGTTTGGAGCTGGATGTCTGCCTTCCACACCTCTGGGGCTTTTAGGATGTGTTCCGCCCTGTTCTTTCCTTGGAGATCTTCCCTTGATGTTTGTTCTCAGCAGATTCTCCCTCTGCAAAATGTTGGAAATAACACAGAGGGGTTAACCCACCATTCAAAGTTCGAGCCAGCGTTGCCAGTGATGGTGGTCCTGGAACAGGAAGGTGGGATTCAAAGAAACAAAATCATTTTGCTGTACGGAGTCTGAAGAGCTTGATCTCACATCTGCCAGCACTGCTCCAGTCCACTGCTCTTTTCCTGTTCACTCTGGCTGCCCCCATGACCCGGGTGACTTAGGACCCAGGGCCCTGCTTTGACCCTCCCATCCACTCTGCTCAGGACCTCGAGAGTTTAAGTAACCACTGCTCTAGTTTCTCCAGGATTTTCCTATCAGATTACGAAGGAGAGAGATTTAAAACCTCAGCCAATTTAGTCAAATGACTTTCTTTCTTTCTTCCTTCCTTCCTATCTTTCTTTCTCCCTTCTTCCTCCCTCTCTTCCTTTTCTTTCCAGTTCCTTCCTTCCTTTCTTTCTCTTTCTTTCTTTCTTTTTCTTTCCTTCCATCCTTCCTTCCTTCCTTCCTCTCTCCCTTCCTCTGTGCAACTTTATTTTTTGCCCTCCCCAGATTTAGACAGTTGACTGGTCTTTGTTTGGACAGGTCTTAGGAGAAGCTATATGACTTTGCTCCTGAGGGTGGGTGACAGGCTCTCTCCTCACCAGGGGGCTGAGGGGCAAGTTCAACCCCCCTCTCTGCCTTGCGTGACAGGATGCTCTGTGCATGCCTGATGGAATCCAGGACACCATCCCACACCCTCCACTTGTAAAATATGCATTTCAAACTCAATGTATCTTTCAGCTTAAGCCTTCATCAAAGCTGTAGCCAGCATCAAGAACTCCCCCAGAGGGCCTCACTCTAACACTTCTGTCTCCCACAGAGAAGGTAACCTGCTGTCACCCCACAGTACATGCTCAGCTGGCAGAGTGAATCTTTATCATGTTAAAAGGAAAAAAAGAAAAAGGAAACACTGACCATGGTCCTCCAGAAACTCTTACAGAAAGGTCAGCTATGATGCAATGCCTGTCAAATGCATTTCGAGGAATCTGGGGCTTGGCTAGCTTGTTCCCAAACTCTAGTTTAAGGTTTGGAGTTTGCTTTTTTTGTTTGTTTGTTTCGTTTTTCTTTTGTTTCCAATCCACTTCAAATTCCAAATATTTATGGTTCCCTGAAAGTGGGCTGTTGTACTTTGTAACACAGCAACTCCGCATTCTTCCCTGTTGGGATTCTAGAGGGAGACGAAAGAATGATAAATAGAGGAGTTCCCGTCGTGGCTCAGCGGAGATGAATCCGACTAGGAACAATGAGGTTGCAGGTTCGATCCTTGGCCTCGCTCAATGGGTTAAGGATTCGGCTTTGCTGTGAGCTGTGGTGTAGGTTGCAGATGTGGCTCGGATCCCCGGCAGCTACAGCTCCAATTAGACCTCTAGCCTGGGAACCTCCACATGCCGCGTGTGCGGCCCTAAAATGACAAAAGACAAAAAAAAAAAAAAAGAATGATAAATAGAGTTCACTGTGGATGGGTTTGGTCTAAAGGAGGTATTGTTCCGTCTGTGCTGTGGGACCCATGTCTGTGAGCCATGGGGTGCACAGGACCAGAGATGCCTCATTGCTCAGAATGGCACTGCCCACCAGCCCTCAGCTCCCGGCAGCCCCTGCACTGCCCCGCCCCACTCCTGACCAGCTCAACAGAGAAAGTACTAGCATTTCCCAAATTAGATTTCATCATGTTCACTAATGATCAACAGCAAGGCATCATGAGACTAAGTGTACATCGTTTGTATAAAAACTAAATGATAAGACCCTACAAATGAGAAACGCATAAAGAACACAAAGCCACGGAATAATCCAGGAGACTGACATTCTGTCCCCCTACCCAGTCATTTCAAAACCTATTTCCCTCCCTCAAGAGAGCATTTGGGAGTTCCCACTGTGGCTCAGCAGGTTAAAAACCCGACATAGTGCTCATGAGGATGCGGGTTCGATCCCTGGCCTCACTCAGTGGGTTAAGGATTCAGCGTTGCTGTGGCTATGGTGTAGGCCACCAGCTGCAACTCTGTTTTGACCCCTAGCCCGGGAACTTTCATATGTTGAGGGTGCAACCCTAACAAGAAAAAAAGAAGAATACCACATGCTTAAAAATGCTATCCCCTATCTGAGCCTTTAGGAAGTCCTAATCTTTTTGCAACAGCAACATCAAAGATCACTGATCACCATAACAAATATTAAAAATGAAAAAGAAATATTGCGAGAATTATCAAATTATGACACAGAGACAAGAAGTGAGAAAATGTTCTTGGAAAAATGTCACCCGTAGACTTGCTCACTGTGGGGTGGCCACAAACCTTCAATTGGTTAAAACAAAACAAAGCAACATCTGCAAAGTGCAGTAACATGAAGTGCAATAAAATAAGATATTCCTGTATATCCTCTAGCCTACACTGGATTAAAATTAATCCGTCTAGGTTATCTCTAGAGGCCTTTCAGCTTGAAAATTCCAGGACGCTGGTGTTTTTTAAGCCCTGAGGGAACAGAACACAGGAGAGGCCCACACTTTGAGATATGGGGGCTCTGGAGCAGAAGGAACCATCCAAAGGAAGGAGTGCCAGGGGGGCCTGGGCAGAGAAAGGACTGTCAAGCAGGAGGAGGAATCAGGTGGGGGCTGTGAGGGCAGCAAAGTGAAACTTGGCCACGACCATCGTTTTACCCTGAGCTAGGTGAACACCTGCAAAACTGGATTTAATGGCAAAGTGTCTAAAAATATGCTCAATGAAAACAGCCTACTGACCCTCTTCTCAGAAGAAATGATTGCAGGACACAATGGGGTCAGCATCTGAGCCTTCGTCTTAATGCCTAGAAGAATCTGCATTTACACAGTCAATTTCCTCCCACACTGGCGTTCAACTTTTGACTTCTCTTTTGTTGAATCCTGGCAGAAAAGGGGCCGGAGGTTAATGGACTTGAGAATCCGAGGCTCAGTAATATAAGAACTGTACGTTCCATTATCACTTGAACTTCTACATATTATCAGACTAAGTAAGTATAGTAACACCGCACTCATCTACCGCCCAGCTACAGAGCAAATGCGTAAGTGGGAATCAGGAAAGCAGAAAAGGGGCCTTGTGATAGTGTGGAGATTACAGACATTGGAAAAACAGTGCTTGGGTTAGAGAGAGAATGACAGAGAAACAGACAGATAGACAGAGCACTGGGTAGCCATTCCTGTTAACACGCAAAGCAGGCAGTCCACATTTTGTAGCGTGTATTGGAGGGAAGCCAAAAATCCTCTAAAGAAATCAGTTGGTGAAATTTGCAGGCGCCAAGACCTTGCTTTGAACAAGCTTATAGAGCTGTGATTAGTGATACGAGCCTTAAAGAAAAACAAAGGATTCACTGGAGAAAAGAAGAGCCAACAGTACAGACACAATGCAAAAAGGTCAGGTTCACAGCAACGCTGCACACATAACCCACTGACCAGGGCCAGGGATCAAGCCCCCATCCTCATGGATACTAGTCAGGTTCATTACCACTGAGCCACAGTGGGGACTCCAATGTGACCTTATTTTGAAATAGGGTATTTGCAGGTGTAACCAGGTGAAGATGAGGCCATGCTGCAGTAGGGTGGCTCTAATCCAATGATTGCCATCCATATAAGACGGGGACATTGGGAAACAAACTCATGGGGGAAAGAAGACCATGTGAAGACAAAGACTGAGATTGGAGTTTTACTGTCACAAGCCAAGGAGCCCCAAGAACGGCCAGCAACCACTGGAAGTGGGGAACAGGCAGACAGGGTCTTCCTCCAGAGACATCAAAGAGGGCATGGCTCTGCGGACACCTTCATCACAACCTTCTAGCCCTCAGAACTGTGAGGGATCACATTCCTGATGTTTAATGCCACTTACTTTGTGACACTTAGTTCTGGCAGCCCCAGGAAACTAAACAAGGTTCCTGGTTCATGCCACTAACTCAGACAGTTGTTTTTGAAATAAATAAACATCGTCAGTTGAGTGATAACCATTTTCCAGACACCATTCTAAGCACTTTGCGTGGGTCAACTCTTTTGATCTTTACAATAAACCTTTGAAGTGGTATTGTTATTATGAGAACAATTCTGTGTATCTTGAAGCTCCGTTATCACAGATAAGAAAATGAGGCAGCAAAAAATTAAAGGAACTTGCTCAAGTCCACTCATCTCAGAGATTGTTGGAATAAGAAATTGGACTCAGGCAAACTGGGTCTAGAATCATGCTCCACTGCCCACATGACACGCTTTGGAGCCTAAACCATCCAAATTCATTGTTTTCATAGAGTAAATGATCCAGATAATTCACTTAGCTTCATTGTGGCTAAGTCAGGTCAAAAGTTGGCAAAATAGGGAGTCCCTGTTGTGGCGCAGTGAAAACAGATCCAATCAGTATCCACGAGGATGCAAGTTTCTTCCCTCACCTCGTTCGGTGGGTTAAGGACCCGGCGTTGCCGTGAGCTGTGGTGTAGGTCACAGATGTAGCTTGGATCCCAAGTTGCTGTGGCTGTGGCGAAGGCCAGCAGCTGTAGCTCCAATTCATCCCCTAGCCCGGGAACATCCATATGCCAAGGGTGCAGCCCTAAAAAGAGAAGAAAGAAAGAAAGAAAGAAAGAAAGAAAGAAAGAAAGAAAGAAAGAAAGGAAGGAAGGAAGGAAGGAAGGAAGGAAGGAAGGAAGGAAGGAAGGAAGGAAGGAAGGAGGGAGGGAAGGAGGGAAGAAAGGAGGGAGGGAAGAAAGAAAGAAAGAGAGAGAGAAAGAAAGAAAAAGAGACTGGTAAAATACCATGAATTTTATGGCCAATTGGTGATTTCTGTCTCTCATTTTCTAGTTTATCAACATGGTGCTTGCTTGTCATTTATTCACTGACCATGTCATGCTGTTCACTGGTGCCTTTGCAATAGTTATTCCTATTTCCTGGAATGTTCTTCCTGGTTTTGGCATATTTTAAATTGCATCTTATGTTTCAAGACACAGCTCACATGCCAGGTTGTGGTCAAACAAATATGCATCTAACAGCAGAGCTTCAAAATACAGGCAGCAAGAACTGACAGAACTTAAAGGCTACTCAAACAAATGCACAGTTTTAGTTGGAGACTTTAGTACTCCTCTCTCAGTAATGAAGAGAACCAATGGAAAATCAGCAAGGATTTAGAAGAATTCAATAACACCATCAATCAGCTCTGCCCGACTTGACAAATGTCAAATATAAATATAGAATGCTCCACCAAACAACAATAAAATATATATTCTTTTTACCTGAACATCAAGTATTTGCCAGCAGAGACTATATCCTGGGTCATTAATCAAGCCTTTATAATTTAACATAATTGAAAACATACAAAATATGTTCTGGGACCATGATGGAATTCAACTAGAAATCAACAGAAGATATCTGGGACAGCCCCAGATAGTTGAAAATTAAACAATTCACTTAATCCTTATAATAATCGTGTGAGGTAGGTATTATTTTTCTCATTTTCAAATGCAAAAAAGAGGCAGAAAAAAATTAAGGAGCTTGTCCAAGTTCACTTAGTGAGTACTGGAGTAAGGACCTGGACCCAGTCTGCCTGGCTTCAAAATCACTCACTACTGGCCATATGGAGTATTTTAGAGCAACCTAAACCATCTCAACCAGTGTTTCCATAGAAAAAAGGATCCAGGAGTTCCCGTTGTGGCTCAGTGGTTAACAAATCTGACTAGGAACCACGAAGTTGCGGGTTCGATCCCTGGCCTCGCTCAGTGGGTTAAGGATCTGGCGTTGCTGTGACCTGTGGTGTAGGTTGCAGACATGGCTCGGATCCCATGTGGCTGTGGCTGTGGCGAAGGCCGGCAGCTACAGCTCCTGTTAGACCCCTAGCCTGGGAACCTCCATATACCACAGGTGTGGCTGTAGATAAGGCAAAAGGACAAAAAAAAAGAAAAAGAAAAAAGGATCCAAGTAATTCACTAACCTTCATTTTGGATAATTCGAGATGATTTTATTGGATATGAAATTCTGAGTTGACAGTTTTTCCCCTTACAAGCATAAGCAGTTCAAATATGTTTTTGCATTGTCTTCTGCCTCCATTGTGTCTAATCATTGATCTCTCAAGTGTACTGTGCTTTTTTTTTTTTTTGTCTTTTTGCTTTATCTAGGGCCGCACCCGCGGCATATGGAGGTTCCCAGGCTAGGGGTCTAACAGGAGCTATAGCTGCCGGCCTTCGCCACAGCCACAGCAACGCGGGATCCTAGCCGCGTCTGCAACCTACACCACAGCTCACGGCAACGCCGGATCCTTAACCCACTGAACAAGGCCAGGGATTGAACCCGCAACCTAATGGTTCCTAGACGGATTTGTTAACCACTGAGCCACGATGGAAACTCCCTGCATTTTTTTTTTTATCTCCAGTTTTTAGCAATTTGCCTCTGAGTTGCCTCATGGTCATTTTCTTTTAATTTATTTAATTTATTTTCTTTATTTTGTTTAGGATTTGCTGAGCTTCTTGGGTCTAGAGTTTGAAATACTTCTGCTATCAAATTTGGAAATTTGGGGGCCATTATTTTCTTCAAATAAATGTTCTGCCACATTTTCTCTACTCTTTTTCCAGAACTCAGTGTTAGATATTGTCCCATGATCTGCTGAGTGTCCATTCGTTTTTTTAAAAACTCCTTTGACTCTATTCGCTTCAGCTTGAATGATTTTGATCCATCTGCCTTCAAATTCACTGAATCTTTCTTCTGCACTTAAGGGTACTGAATAAATCTTTTATTTCAGATATGCATTTTTTTTTTTGTCTTTTTGTCTTTTTAGGGCTGTACTCACGGCATATGGAGGTTCCCAGGCTAGGGGTCTAATTGGAGCTACAGCTGCCGGACTGCACCACAGCCCCGTCAACGCCAGATCTGAGCCATGTCTGCAACCTACACGACAGCTCACGGCAACACCAGATCCTTAACCCACTTATCAAGGCCGGGGATCAAACTGCATCCTCATGGATACTAGTCAGTTCATTACCACTGAGCCACAACGGGACCTCCACAAAGATCTATGTTTCAGACAGTCACTGATGGCTTTAGGGTAGATTCCAAAGAAGCTGCCAGACCTTGAGAATCCTGAGACTAGGATTCAAGTACCAGCAGTTTATTTTGGAAATGATCCTGAGAAATACCAATAGATGAGTTGGGATGAGAGACAGGAAAGGGATGGCATAATACACGGGGTGCATTATCAAGTGCATCGTTCTGTGGACAGCTGGAGCTTAATCCCCATGGAGAATTCTGGGAGTCAGTGTAGGATTGTCCCAATCAAGGGGTGAGGGAGCTGCCACTGGTTCATCGCTCCTATCAGGCACTGGTTGAGGGCTGCTGGGGTTGGGGTGAGGGAGTTAATTTTCCTGCGCTTTCAGCCTGCCGTGCAAGCATTCTTGGGGGGAGTGGGTCCTGGAGACCTCGGGCATTGAAGTCCTGCAAGACAAGTACAATGTTAAGGCCTAAGGAGGAATGCGTAGGGTACCTTCATCAGCAGTACACTGATAAACATATTCACTTAGAATAAATGTCAAATGAGACAAATAGTACACTGCTAGGCCAACAAAAATATTAGCCTAGAGTAGCAGGTATAACAGATTCTTGAGTTAACCCACTTTGGGTTCAGTTATAATCTCTTTTATTTACCTGCTTTGTGACCATGAAAAAATTACTCAACTTCTCTGAGCCTCAGTTCCTTCCTTTATTAAGGACTATCATTCATAAGATTGATGTGGAGAATAAATAAGAATGTACCTGGCACATAGCTCTAGGAAAGAAGAAATTTATGTCCCTTCCCCTCTCCTGGCTTTAAGCCAAGGCAGTAAATTATGGAATTTCAGTCACCAGTGAACCAGGAGGAACTTGTTGGGAGCATGAGGGAAAGGGAAGATAACAAACATTCCACCAGCCATGAGCTACATGTTGGGGGAACAGCAAAGAGGCAGAGCAGAGAGCCCTGCTTCCCCTTCGAAGCTTGAGTGCCCAGGATGGGGTGGTACAATTTCCAGAAGTGAAGAAACTAGAGTCCATGGTTCAGTACAAGGTTGACAAATTAAGGAATTCAGTCAAATACTTGGAGAGTTACTCCATGAGAGGCCAAAGACATGAACATTGTCCTGGATTTTGACAAGAAAATAGGTCAACCTAAGAATTTTTAGCAAACGTATTTATTCTGTAATATAGATCACTAGGTTTGAATTAGAAAACCCGAGTTCAGGAGTTCCCATTGTGACTCAGCATGTTAAGAACCCGACTAGTCATGAGGATTCAGATTCAATCCCTGGCCTCGCTCAGTGTGGGTTAAGCATCTGTCATTACCGTGAACTGTGGTACAGGCCACAGATGCAGCTCGGATCTGGCGTTGCTGTGGCTGTGGTATAGGCTGGCAGCTGCAGCTCCAGGCCCTAGCCCGGGAACTTCCATATGCCGCAGGTACAATCGTAAAAAAGAAAAGAAAAAGAAAACCCAAGTTAAAAGGCTGAAACAGTATTGAATAAATATTTGTTGAATAGTTGGTATTGAGCAAGTACTGGTTGAATAAATGAATAATCCTGCAAGATAATTATTATTACTCTCACGTTTCAGATGAGAAAACTAGCACTTAAAAAGGTTAAGTAATATGCAAAGGTCACATAACTTAACATAAGGAGAAAACTCAGGATCAGTGGTCACAAGGTCTGCTCTTAATAACAGTCTCCCGAAAGGCTAGCGTAATTTCCAGTAAACCAATGTGAATACCCTCTACTGCAGTATCACCTCTTTCACTGCTGAGCATCTCTTGATGAATCTCATGGCTATTCTTATTTATAGAGATGCTTCGTCAGCCCTCCTCCTTCCCTTATTCTTCTCCGAGCATCTTTGTGAGAGATTATTATTAGTGCCACTGCATGTGAAGGGGAAAGGAGACTAGTTCACACGCGTTCAGAAAATCGACCAATAAATAGAGCATTTTCTTTTTCTTTCTTTCTTTTTTTTTTTTTTTTGCTTTTTAGGGCCACACTTGCGGCATATGGAAGTCCCCAGGCTAGGGGTTGAATCAGAGCTGCGTCATAGCCACAGCAACGCCACAGCTCACAGCAACACCAGATCTTTAACCCACTGAGCACGGCCAGGGATTGAACCCACGTCCTCATGGATAATAGTCAGGTTCGTTACTGCTGAGCCACAATGGGAACTCCCTGAGTTGAGCATTTTTGAAGCATGTTAGGTACTTTGGGAATTTTCATTACTTTCTGAGAACACACTTAGGAATCACCTTATGAATTTATATTTTTCTGCTTTAAGTTGGCCACATAAAAAAATCTGCAAATGGATCCACTGAGATCCACCGGAATGAGAAATAATTTGAAAGCTATAGATCTTGCTGCTTGGGGGCAGGGCTACTTAGGAAACAAACTCTCTGGATGTAAATAATAAACACTGGAAACAAATTCTCCAGGATGTTCAAGGTCTTTAACACTAAGTAATGAGATTATGAGTTCTTTTTATTTTCTTCTCTTTATTTTTCTGCATCTTCCAAGTTGTCTGCTCTGTATGTATATTTTTAAAATAACAGAGTAGGAGTTCCCGTCGTGGCTCAGTGGTTAACGAATCCGACTAGGAACCATGAGGTTGCGGGTTCAATCCCTGGCTTTGCTCAGTGGGTTAAGGATCCGGCATTGCCGTGAGCTGTGGTGTAGGTTGCAGACGCGGCTTGGATCCCGCGTTGCTGTGGCTGTGGCGAAGGCCGGCAGCTACAGCTCCTGTTAGGCCCCTAGGCTGGGAACCTCCACATGCCGTGGGTGTGGCCCTAAAATGACAAAAGGCAAAAATAAAAAATAAAAATAAAATAAAAAAACAGAGTAAAAATAAGAAAATGAACAGTGTAAATAAAATTTTTACAATTTTTTTAATTAAAAAAAGGAGATATTCTGGAATAAAGCTATCTTAGCCCAGGTACTCTAAAAAGTCAGGATGGAGGACGACGCGTTTGTGCTAACACTTCACAGGGAGATTGACGGTGGGAAGGAGGGAGAACTGATATAAGAGCAGTACTGGGGCAGTTCCCTGGTGGTGCAGCGGGTTAAGGATCCTGCATTGTCACTGCTGAAGCTGGGGCCACTGCTGTGGCGCAGGTTTGATCCCTGGCCAGGGAACTTCCATGTGCTGCGGGTGTAGCAAAAAAAGAAAAAAAAAAACGGGGGGGGGGTTCTAAGGTGACCAGAAGCACAGCTTACTGGAGGCCTTCAGAGAGGCTGAATAAACTAGACATCTTGAAACAGTCCGTACGGGGAAGGAAGAGAGAATTTATTCATCGACTACCATCTTCCACGTGCCAAAGCTGACCCCAGAGGATGTCAGCTCCTCATCTTCGGTGCTGTTGTTGTTGTTTGGTTGTTTTTTTCGGGGAGGGGGTTATCTCCAAGCGGCCACTGGGAAACCAGACACCGAGACAGCAGTGGCAGCCTTCCCCGCTCCTCCAACACCCCGGCCACTTGCAGCCATCAGCCTCAACAGCCTGGCCAGGGAGACAGTGGGTGGGCTCCAAAAGGACCCCGGGGTCCCCTGCTCCGAGGCAACAGGAGGCCAGGGAGTGGGAGCGCCCAGAGCACCACCACGGCGCACTGGCCGTGCAAGCAGGTAGCCCCCACCTGACATTGCTGTCAGCACGAGGAGGTGGCAGAGTGGCTGTCACTGAGCACTCTCCAAAATCACACTTCTCTGGGGCTTTGCAGTGGGAAATATCAGAGACAGAGAAGTTCGCTTTCTGTTTCTCTGACTCATCCTTATGCCTTGATTTTGATGAGAAAAATCTCAAAATCACCCTACTCTTTGCTTGCAGAGATAATAAGAGAGCAAACTCTTGCACTGAGATAGAAAAATGACCCTTGATCGGCAGGCTGGCTCAAGGTGCTGCTCAGATTCCCTGGTGCCAGCCTATCTTCTTCTAGGGTGTTTGCAGTGCTTGGCTCTAGGGACCAGAAGTCACAAAATTCAACGTGGACGGAGCTGGGCGACATGGCAGCCCCACCAGGCCTCTCACCATTCCTGTATCCACAGTGAGGAGACCAGGACTCCAAACTCAGGAAATACAATTTTCTTACAGATTAGACACCAGCAAAAGATCCACAAGAAGGAGTTCTGGCTGTGGCACAGTGGGTTAAGGATCTGGCGTCTCTGAGGCAGCACGGGTTCGATCCCCGA
The DNA here is from genome assembly GCA_004024745.2 of Catagonus wagneri. Classification (NCBI taxonomy): domain Eukaryota; kingdom Metazoa; phylum Chordata; class Mammalia; order Artiodactyla; family Tayassuidae; genus Catagonus; species Catagonus wagneri. Next base: position 6,811,854 of record PVHT020000140.1, on the reverse strand, counting down.
CCCAGGAACTGCCACATGCCGCGGGTGTGGCCAAAAATGAAAAATGAAAAAAAAAAAAAAAAAAAGAACTGCAGCAGGGAGAGGAGTAAGTGACCTCGGTAACAGCCTCTGTCCTGCTTCTACTAAGACTGCTGCTTTACACAGGCCTCAGGCAGGCGACTCCATTATTTTCGTGCTGATGAAAATGTCATACAAGTTTTCGAAGAAATTTCTAAAAAGCAAGACAGTGTTACTATCTGCACCAAATTTCACCTTATTAGCATTTTCTAGAGCTTTCACTAGGTCCCAGGACACAGAAACATAGCCTGGGGAGAGACAAAAGGATTTTGCAAAGGGAAATGGGGTCCATTGCCTGTGGCATCTGAATTACACAAATGACTCTGGTCTCTCGGCCTGGGGTGTTCGCTAAAGCTTCTCCTCCCCACGTTTAGACAAAAATCCTTGGTGTCCCTAAGGTGCGTCATCGATGTTCTGGTCACTCCCACATTTACGCCAGCCTGGAAATGACAATGAAGGGCACAGCTGGAATCATCCGAGTTTTGGGGTCTGCTCTTCCATGCCTCGAGACTTCCCTGTGATGGGACTTGAAAGCTTCCAGGGATCAGCCATGGCCCTGGCCTGTGGTTTTCCTTGTCATTCACATGGGTCCCTTTTTTAGTGAATGCCTGGATGGGTGAGTGGGCAAATGACAAATCCGTGTGGGATGAGCGAGGAAGGGAGTTCTCCTTTATAATCGTAAAAGTGAGAAAAAAAGAAGAGGAAGAAAGGGCGAGAAAAAAGGAAGAACAGGAAAGAGAAATCTGAAAGATACAAATTTCCAAAGCGTAAGTCTGTAGTTTGTCAATACATGCCAGAAATATTTACCAGTCCCTTCCAATAGGTCAGGAATGGTTCAAGGAGCTGGAGACAGATCGGTGAGTAAATGTCTTTTGGGCACTTACATTCTCATGGTTCTGCTGGAAGGCCCATTTAGGACATTGTGGCAAGAAGGAAGCCACTGGGTCTTGTGCAGTCAAGACCTGGAAGCTCTTTGGGTCCCTTGGGCATCATCCTTGAGGTCAGAGATCTAAATCTAGATCTGCCTCCTACAGTCTAAAAGCTGAGACACGACAGAGCATCTGCTATGCGAATCCCCCCCCCACCCACCACCACCATATAGGGCTGGAGACTGGAAGAGAACCAACTCAATGGACTTGTTGCCAAGCAAGGGATCAGATCACCAACAACCTCAGGAAACTTCTGGGTGAGAGAAGAGCACCATGATAATAACCACAGTGGCGGCTCCTTCCTTGAGTGGCCAGGGGACGGGAGCAGATCTCTGTCTTCAGCACGGCAGAATCTCTCCAGGAATCCACACGGGTGGGTACACTCATGAACTTTCTTCTCACTGGTGCTGTGATACGGGTTTTTTGTCACTGTTTCTGTTTCGTTTGTTTTTCCCAGCCACACCCGCAGCATCCGCAGCCTACACCGAAACTTGTGGCAACTCAGGATCCTTAACCCACTGAGCAAGGCTAGGACTGAACCTGTGTCCTGAGAGAGACAATGTCGGCCCCTTAACCCACAGAGACAAAACGGGAACTCCATGATACTGCTTTTTTTAAAAAAATAACATTTGTCGTTTTTTTTCTTGTTAGAAAAAAACCCATTTAGTGTTGAAAACACTTTAGAACAGATAAATAAGATGAAGAAAATGAAAATTACCTATAATCTAATAATTCAAAAACAGAATTCGATGCATATACTTCGGGCCTTTTTCATTCACATAATATATACGTGCTTTTGTAGTGTTTGTTTTGTTTTGTCTTACCTAACGAGGCTGTACCACACACTGCTTTGTAACTTGCTTTTTTCCACCATGATATATAGCGACCATTTTCCATGTTATTAAGTATTGCCCTTTGGGAGTTCCCATCGTGGCTCAGTGGTTAGTGAATTCGACTAGGAACCATGCGGTTGCGGGTTCGATCCCTGGCCTTGCTCAGTGGGTTAAGGATCCGGCGTTGCCGTGAGCTGTGGTGCAGGTTGCAGAGGCGCACTGGATCTCTGTTGCTGTGGCTCTGGTGCAGGCCGGCAGCTGTAGCTCCGATTCGAGCCCTAGCCTGGGAACCTCCATATGCCGAGAGTGTGGCCCTACAAAAAAGGCAAAAAGACAAAAAAAAAGTTATTTCCCTTTGACCAGACTTACATAACCGGATAAAGGTGATTTCTCCCAGGAGGAGGGCCCTTCTTACAAAGAAAGGTCTGTCTGTGGGGGTTCAGGCCCCACTGAGAGCTCTGCAGCTCTGCCAAACCAAACAGAAAGGAAAGAATGAAGGAGGGACTTGGGTCAGCAACGCTGGCATCAGCAAGGCAGAGCCCTCTCCCTTCCGGGAGGGGACATTCCAGAGGTACCCGAGTTTGCCAGGAAGCCACCAGCCGGCTGCTCTCACCCCCTGGCCTCCCTTTCAGATACTAGCTGCGCCTTTGGGAGGCAGAGGTCCTTCGCTCTTCAGCTCGGTCTCGGCGGCGGGTGGGCGCGGGCGGGAGGCCAGGATGTTAGGACACGACGTGAAGTCCCTGCGGACCCCAGACACCTGCGGGTGGCCCAGAAGTTCAAGGCTAGAAACAACCTCTTTTTGGACCATGCCTCTTCTGGAAAGGAAAGATAAATCTGATACTGCTTCACCTCCTAGGTGGGCTTCGCAAAGCCCTTAGCAGGAGTTTTGCCTCCCGCTTTGCAAACGCTCTGGGAGCCGCAGTTGTGCCGGCTTTCTGGAAGTGGCTGCACCGCCTTTTAGCCAGAGGCCATCGCAGCAGGGCGATCGACCCCCTCAGAGGTGCGGGAGGGCTGTGACCTCGCCCCGGCTCAGCCCCGCCGCGGGGACACCGCATCACCGCCCGCGTCACCGCAGCGCGCGCCCCCGGGATGCGAGGATGCGCGGCAGGGAGCGTGCGTGCGAGTCCCGGGCTCAGCCACCCCGCCAGGGTTTCTGCAGGTCAATCCAGCAGGTACAAGAAAACCTTTTTGCCAGCTCGTAGTCACAGCTGGGTTCCGGATTTTAAAACATAAAGGCTCCTTGTCCTGAAGCCACCCAGCCTGTCTAACCACTTTAGAAATTTCTTTCCGCTTCGCAGCACCCGGAGGCAGTCACCCGACATTGTCCTGGGTAGCGAGTGAGCCGGGTTGTTCCTGCACCAGCCTCTCAGAAGGTGCAGCCCTGGTTTAATTTTCTCTGAGGGAGAGGGAAGCAACACTTAAAAGGTTCAGCTTGCCCAGCGCGTTCAGACACACTTGACTTTGGGAACAGTAAACACTCTACTGCTTGATAGAGGAGAAGGAATGATTAACTCGAAAAAAGAAATTATTGTGGTTAATGGTTGTTAAGTGTGTATAGACAGGCTCTCCTTGGACCGAATTTAGGCTCCTCTGAGCCATTCTGCTCAACATGCTTGAGCTTCTCTACCCGTTTTTGGAGAACCATGTTTGAGCAAGAATCCTGCTAAATCAAGGAGTTCCCTTCGTGGCTCAGTGGTTAACGAACCCGACTAGGTCCATGAGGATGAGGGTTCGATCCCTGGCCTCGCTCAGTGGGTTAAGGATCGGACATTGCCGAGCGCTGTGGTGTAGGTGGCAGACCCGCCTCAGATCACAGTTGCTGTGACTGTGGTGTAGGCCGGTGGCTACAGCTCCGAGTTGACCACTAGCTTGGGAACTTCCATATGCAGGGGGTGTGGCCCTAAAAAAAAGAAAAGAAAAAAATTGAGCTTTCCTCCATGTCAGGCTGTTGCACTGATTCCCAAGGGATGTCAGAAAACCATCACACCAACCTGATATTCCTGTTCTCCAGCCTTTCATTTACATTTCATTAAAGGGGACAAAAGGAGAGGACCAGCAAACCAAAACATAAACCAGAACTCTTGAACAACTCAGGAGTTAGTGAAGGCACCGGTCATTATCCTGCAAATTATAAAGAGAAAGCATAGAGTTATTAAATATTCTTTCATTCCTATAGGAGCTATATTTTAGGGAAATTAAAAAGACCTTGTGGAATGGTTGGGGAATCTTCTAAACAGCATAATTCTAGGTGATAAATGCAGAACAGTATTTTAAAATTACCTTTTGCAACTTCTAATTAAGTAACTGATTCAGACAAGTGCCACTGATGGATATTTAGCTGAACCTTACAATAAAGGGATTAGGCTGTCATCCCCTAAACACACCGATCAATTTTAGCATCACTACAAGTGAGGCAATCAGACCTTGTGACAACAGGATGTGTAGCATATCATCTGTGAGATATTCTTAGGGAAAAAAATAACAGAAAGCTGGGTCGGGGTGGGGGTGGGGAGGCAGAAAAGGCAGGCAGAAGGGGACTTAGGCAAGATTTGAACTCTCACTTCCAGTCCACAGAAAATCCAGGGGACAGAGAAACAAGCTAAATGTCCCCCTGGGGAAGCAATCAGCCAACACCAGGATGTGGAATATTTTGCAAGACAACTGACTCTATTTCTGCAACAGGTCAATGATAAGAGATATAAGGAGGAAAAAGACTGCTCTACATTAAACTCAAAAAAGACTTGAGACGTAATTAAATATAATGATGCGCCTTGTTTGGATGCTGATTAAAACCATCCAACTGTAAAAAGACTGCTCAGTTGGGGAAAATTGAACATACATTGTGTATCGGGCAACCTTTAAGGATTATTGATAATTTATTAGATGTAGTAATTCATTGTGGTTATGTTTTTTAAAACATCCTTTTATTTATGGGTGAAAATATATGAGGGGAATAGGTGTGGGTAAAGACTATGTGGGTGGTGGGTGGCAGAGTATTAATGGCTACAGAGCTGAGGACAAGCATGGAAGTGTGTTATAGTCTCTACTTTTGTGTATGCTTGGAAATTTTCACGATAGTAAAATGAAGGATGACAATCATTAAGAAAATATTATAAATGTAGTCTGAACAAATGGTGGGCACTACCTCTTCTGAGAAAAGCATGAGGTATCAGAGCTCCTCCTGCTCTGTGTTTAAATCATTCGATATTTGTACACATCTTGACTGTAAAGACTTCCTTTTTTTTTTTTCTTTGTCCTTTCACAGCCACACCCGCGGCATATGGAGGTTCCCAGGCTAGGAGTCTAATTGGAGCTGCAGCTGCCGGCCTACGCCACAGTCACAGCAACGCAGGATCTGAGCCGCATGTGCGACCTACACCATAGCTCACGGCAACGCCAGATCCTTAACCCACTGAGCGAGGCCAGGGATCGAACCCACAACCTCATGGTTCCTAGTCGGATTCGTTAACAACTGAGCCACGATGTGAACTCCTAGAAAGGCTTCTTATTGTTTCCTCTTAAACTTGGCATTTGGGATTCAGTCCTTTGTCGAGACACAGATTTTTGATTATCCCTTAGGGTTAAACACTCTTCAATCTACAATTTTTCAATAATCTGATGAGCATTATACAACTAAAAAGCAGACAAGCTTCGTTCAAAATCCTTGAATTCCAACAGAAAAGGCCCAGCTCTCCAGAAGCAGCAAGGTGGTGACAGCAGCTGGCATTCTTTCAGTTTTAAGTGAGTTCCATTCCTTCTCTAATTCTCTTATCACTGAATGTGAAACTGCCAGGCAGGAAAATCAAAGCTGGCTTTACTCAGCATTGGACAAGTCTGCCTGCGCTAAGAGCGCTTGGCGAGCCAGGGGCCGGCAGGGATGGATGCCAGCCAGCACGCCTTCATCACCTGCCAAGCTCTTCCTTGATCTATTTTATAAACTTTTACGTGTCTTCAAAAGCCAGCTCGCCTAACATTTTCTGTTCAATGATTATGGAAACACATATCCATGCAAGAAAAACAGGGAACAATTGCATCAGGAACACAAAAGCAACCCCAATGTCATTCCTGGAGGAAGTGGAACCTCTCTGCTGCTTCCTCACTCACATCCTACAGTCGCCTCCACTGGGTTCCATTCTACTTTGTATCTTTTGTGATTTTTCATCATGGAAATTTTCAGACACATCCCCAGTTAGAGCCTCTAGGCACCCACTGCCCACCTTAAACGGTTTTCCAATCTTGTTTCATGCACTTCTCCCTGATCTGGTTTGGTTTTTATCTTCTGGAGCACTTTAAAGCAATTCCCACATGTGTCAACAGTTCAGCAGTCTTGTACCCATTTCTTTGGCCTGAATCACACTGTAGTGGAATTTGTTTCCGTGGCAGTGCTGGGCCGATGGTCTTCAGGAATAGCATTCCTTTATGCTTTAGCAACCAGCACAGAAACTGGCCCGTGGCAGGCACTCGATAAACGCTTGGAATTCAACCATGTGATTAAAGGCAACAGCTTTACTGTCATAGACTTACGAACAGGGCATAAAGTCTAGATCACCCAGACTGGAGCTCTGAGCTGCCACGTCAGCATCCAACTACTCTGAGGCCGCCATGTTGTCAGGAAGCCCAGAGACCACATGGAAAGGTCCTGAGACTAAAAGGAGAGATGCCAGGCTAGCCCCATGTTGCTCCAGCTCCCTCGTTCTTACAATCGCCATTACCCTAACTCTAGCTACCTTCAGATTAGCAACTGCATGAGTGACCCCAAACCAGGACTGCCTAGCCAAGCCCCTCCTAAATTTCTGACCCACTGAAACCATTAAAAAAAAAAAAAGATTGCTGTTTTAGACCATCAAGTATTGGGATGATTTGTTCTGCAGCAATAACCAAAACACTGGGGCAAGTTACTTCTCTGTTAAGTTTCCACATCTTTAAAATGGGACAATAGTTCCTACACCACACTGGGCATTTACAAGTATTAAATGAGTTAAGACGTGGCATACTGCAGCCTTCGGTAAATGCCAACAGTTATCATTTGGGAAACATGCATGGTTTAGAGATCCTGACCAACCTAATAAAGATACTCCTTGCAAGCTATATGTGAGGCAGGCTGATATATTCAGGTGTTATCCTATATGTGAAAAATCAACTTCAAAGTGCCTTTGAGTTTTGCCACCTCTCAATGATGGGGGAGAAAAGAGAATTTAAAACATGGCTTGACCCATGGTAACTTGCACAGTGTATGTCACCTGAAATGCAGGTGTGCCTGGCAGGTTTGACTTTGGTTTTGAGCCCCCTCTGGTAAAACACGCTTCAGAAAGCAGGCACAAAAGGCCCGGCGATTGCCTTCTCTTTTGTTCTCAGGCACAGGTAAATTGAATGGAAGGGAAAACTTCTCACAAATTTGACCTTTGAAGAGAAGCTGAATATACTTAAACTAGGAATTTCTCTTCTCTTGCATGAAAACAAGGGATTTTCTACTCATCTGGTCAATTGTACACAGTTCTTCAGCAGCTGCACCCTTTGCTAAAATTAAAGGAAGATGGTTATGGAGCTCTCCAAAAAATGGCCTGAGCACCCCTTGTTAGAAATGCTTCAAAACAAATCCACAGTCTAGAGAAAGTGCACATTTCCACTTGGTATCACGTTTGTTCAACAATCTCTAATCACTAATGTTACACCTAGCTGCTTCTTGGAAATCAGTCATTGCTATTTCTCTAACCCTTAAATAATACAACCCATCTCTACATATTCTTTACACTAGGAGTTGGGACACTTTGGGTGTCTTTCCTGGGGTTCTAGATCAAGAGGGGGATCTTCAGAAAGGTGTGTGCTGGGACCACATGCGTCCTCCCCATTAGAAAAGTGGCTTTTAACTTTTCCACCTGTTTTTCCTTAGAAGCACTCCCTCTCTCACTGCAGGGGCAATGCAGAAATTACAGCTCAGAATTCTTAACAACTACTGCTAGGGACAGTAGCGCGAGAGAGACTTTTAATCTTCTGGCTGGAGGTATTAACGGGTCATGAAAGAGATGACTGAGTTTTATTTCACGAAACTTTGACTTACAGTTCCTCTCGTGTGTTTCAATTTTATCAGCCTGCTAAGAAGCCTATGAGATGGTATTATTAGCAGCTACATCTTATGGGTAAGAACACGGAGACACACAGAGGGTGAGTAACACGAACAAAGTCACTAAAGTGACCGACCCTAGACAACCTGACAAACTCCCATGGCCTCCACCTGAACAGCCACGGTGACAGGGAACTCACGTCCCCGAGGGTGAGCAGAGCCAGATTCAGTCCTACTCTCCGTATCAGACCCCTGTAACAGCTGCTCCACGAAGCTGAAATCAGAGAAGCTCCAAATAAATAAAAGATACATACAAGCATATTTGAAAGAGAACTTTTTATTTACAGCACTCATTTCCTTTTTACAACTCCTACACTTTTAAATAATAAAAATTTCCGGGAAATGGGGTCATTTTAAATTAAGATATTTTAACAAAGAGGATTTTCACAATGATTTTTATTTACATGAATTTTCAAAAATTTTAAATAGTTCTTTTCAAACTGCACAACATAAATGAAAGCTCTTACTTAGACCTTGCATCTTCCTTAAAAATTCTTGTTTAGGAAATAATGCTTATAAGCAAAGCCTTGTGGTAGATCTTGACAGATGCAGAGCTTGTTAATGCACTTGTACATACAAACCTGCTTCATAAATGAACCCATATTGGCTGCAGGCTGAACCCATTTGACACAACGTGATGGTAAACAAAGGTATTTTTGAGACATCTTAAATTGCTCTGATTAGAACTTTCTGGAAGTTTTCTGAATCAGTCACGCAACTGCTTTCCAGTTCCTGAGTTTGTACTCTGAGCACATTAAATTCAGGAGAATGGATCTGTCTCCCGTTTAGCCAACTCTGAAAGAGACTCATGGGGATTCTGAACTTCACCGGGGCAGATGCTGGTGCATTTCCCCTGTCCAATCCTATTTCAGAGGCTGAATTTTCCTCTGCTACTGCACTTGCAAATCACTTACTGTGAAAAGACTGGACTATTCATACACTGACTTTCAGCAATAACAATGGGCTGACATCCTTTCACGTCACACTGACAGATTTCAAATATTTATTAGTGAAACTAGAAGAGAGGATAGATTTTCCTAATATTTTAAGCATGAGTTTCTCTGAAGAGTTGGTATAACATCCATTAAAAAATAGAAAAGATTTGACTTTCACCGTGATCAAACTGCAGTTCACCATGAAAAGCTTATAGTTCTGTCCAACGTCTCCATAAGAACAGCCGAGGCCTGTCCTAAATGTCACGCAGCGGCAATGGAGGTGTCATCCATGAGTCGACCCTGTGGCTTTCAAGTGGGAAACAAAAAGGGTTTACGAAATGACAATGACAACAGAACCGTTCTTAATTCAAGAGATTTTTCAAAATTCCAGTTCCAGATTTTTCCTGCAACTGTTTCACAAAAACAGAATGAACGTGTGCAAGCATCCAAACAAAATTTATTCTCCTTCTCGCCCCACCTTCCTTCCTCTCTTAAGCCTGGCGATGGCGACCACGTGGCCTCTGTGCCACCTGCTCCCCGTCACCAGTGGCAGACATCACCAGCTGATCACATCCTCTACCACTAGCATCTCCCTCGTCACTACTTCCCTCTGAACCTCGTGTTCTGGCAGCTCTGCCAACCTAAACCGGGGCGTGCAAAGGGGACCTACCACCATGCCTGCACTGGTGCTAAAGTTTACTCCCTCTTTTGCTTAGCAAGTGCCCGAGCTTTAAGCAGGCCACAGACCTGAGCAGACAGACAAACTCCTTGGGATTCAGTGTCTCCCAAACTCCTGTTTGAGAAAAAGTGATTCACAATGGACTCCAGGGCATTGACAACAAACACTACAAGGAACAAAGTAGCAGAGAAAAACAAAATTTCCCTTTTTTTGTTTTTTGCCTTTTGTCATTTTAGGGCCACACCCACAGCATGTGGAGGTTCCCAGGCTAGGGGTCTAAGAGGAGCTGTAGCTGCCGGCCTACGCCACAGCCACAGCAACGCGGGATCTGAGCCGCATCTGCGACCTACACCACAGCTCATGGCAACGCCGGATCCTTAACCCACTGAGCAAGGCCAGGGATCGAACCCGCAACCTCATGGTTCCTAGTCAGATTCGTTAACTGCTGCGCCACGACGGGAACTCCAGAATTTCCCTTTCTTAAAAGTTGCTGGTTAAAAAAGAATGTGAAACGTCAGAAGAGAAAAATCTCAGCGTGAATAACAAGTGGTAAAATGTTTAGGTTTCTGTTTTTTCCTTTTTTTTTTCTTCAGGTGTTTTTAAGTGTAAAATTTCTGACAGGTCATCAGCTCCCACGAGAGTCAGGGAGTAGCTAAAAGAGTGAAATTCTTGTGAATAACTTTATTATACTGATGTACGTTAGCAGACCTTTGTGGGAAAAGATGAAGATGTTGTTTAGGACATGAAACAGATCAACGTTTCAACTTTAGCACCAGAAGCTGATTGCCGTGCCTCACGCAGAATTATTCCAGTGGGTTCCCTCATGCAGCGAAAGGGGTCTCCAGCTTTATTCTGTGGCGGGGTATGTACATATCCATGCATGTATATATGTCTGTGTGTATATATTTATGCATGAATGTGCGGGTTGGGCATCTGATGACCAAAGCAGGAATGGAATGAATGAAAGAACAGGTTCCTGGTCATGTAATTGTTAGGACTGACAGAGGATGTTCAGTTTTAGAAACAGAATAAATGGCTCAACCAGATCAAATCCTTACCAAACACAGCTTTACAACAGGGGCAGAAGACAAAGACATCACGCAATTAGAAAACAAATTATTTTTCTTCTTCCCCCCCTCTTTTTTTTGCTTTTTGTAGGGCCGCACCTGTGACATAGGGAGGTTCCCAGGCTAGGGGTCTAATCGGAGCTGTAGCCACCAGCCTACACCACAGCCACAGCAACGCCAGTTCCGAGCCACATCTGCGACCTACACCATAGCTCACGGCAACGCCAGATCCTTATCCCACTGAGCGAGGTCAGGGATCGAACCTGAAACCTCATGGTTCCTAGTCAGATTCGTTTCTGCTGCGCCATGACAGGAACTCCAGAAAACAAATTATTTTCAAAGGAAGAAAAATATGGATCCAAGCCTGCTCTAGGACAGCACTGTCCAACACAGCTCTTCACGATAACAGGAAGCCTGCTCATCAGTGCTGCCAATATGGTAGCCACTAGTCAGATGCCACTGAGCACCAAAGTGTGGCTAGTGCAACTCGTAACTAAATTTTAAATTAATGTGTAATTAATTTTAATCTCATAAGGCATGTATGTGGCTCATGGCCATCATATTGGAATAGCACAGCTCTAAAAGTTAATAAAGATATGATGGGATGTACACTTTTAGTCAATGATTGCTTACAAGTGGAGAAAGGGTAATCTTTAGTGTGACAGGGAAAAACATTTAAATTACTGAGTTTCCCCAATGTCAGAAGAGCTGGCTCTGAGAAATCCAGTCAATGCGTTTATCAGTGGTCAACTGACTAGTTGATGGTTCTTATATTTAGAAAAAAGATCACGGCAGCTAGAAAAGGGTGTGTTAATTAGGTTAAAATTTAGGAATGTTTACTTTTCTGGAACCTTTCTTTATGAATTTCAACACTACTCAGAAGAGATTTACTGTGAAAGAAAATCAGAAGGCGGAACCAGCCAGCTTAGCTAGGATTAGGTCTGGTGTACTGAGCAGCTTCACGGAAAGGAAAGAAAGAGATTACCTGATGGGAAGGAAATGCTGGTTTCTTAACAAGATCAATGCTTATATCTCAAACAAGCTAAGTTTGTTGTGCGGCAGGAATAGGATCAGGTCTGTACCCTGATAAACACTTTCACACTTATTAAGGCCATATTTCAGAGTTTAGGAAGAGCAAACTTTGGAAGGTCAAAGAGCTAACAGGACATCAGAGACCACTCACTCACTCCCACCCCAGTCATGACTTTCCCCTTGCAGGGCAACTTCAGACACGACAGTGAGAAATGGTGATGGAAATGTCTTTACGGTGTGACCAGGTGGAACTGTTTAAAAAAAAGCCACTGTTGGGGGAGAGAGGGGGAAATCTCTGTATCTTCCCCTCAATTTTGCTATGAACCTAAAATTGCTCTTAAAAAAAAAAAGTCTTAAAAGAAAAAAAAGTCACTGTTTAAACACAGGAGATCTAAAATTCTGAGATTTTTAAAAAATTAATTTTAAACTATGGTATAAGATAGGAGCTTATGAAGGATTAAGAAAATTATTTTTTTACAGATGCAAAAAAAAAATTTAAGTCTGGAAAGATAACAGGTGGGAAGATCATGGCAGATACATGAACACAGGCTAACTGATAATTTACCAAATTCCAGATTATATAAACAGGCTGGCAGTTCCCCAAAGCTTAACAGATGCAAAAAAGGAAACAGTAACTCATCATTCCATAAAAGGAGTATAAACTTAAAATAAAAAGAGGACACGTAGGATTATATACATTCATTATCTCTGGTTACCAAGGTAACGAGAACTATCTGGATAAACAGCCTTAATTTAGGCATCCAGAGGGGCTTAACCGGGGGTGAGGCGCTGAGCTGCACCAACCCTGAGTGCGGCCCATTTCACTCTCCCACCCACTGACTACGACCATCCTAGAGTCCTTTACTGTGGGAACCTGGAAATTGCATCACTGTAAAAAATCGAAACATTAAACCAGAGTATAGTTTCCAACTGATGATCATTTTCAGAAAAGACCCAAATCTAGTAGTTTTACCTAGTTAGAAAAGTTCCAGGATTGTAATTATAGTTAATCCATTTCGATGAAAAACTAGTTACACAGGAGTTCCTGTCGTGGTACAGTGGTTAACGAATCCGACTAGGAACTATGAGGTTGCAGGTTCAATCTCTGGCCTCGCTCAGTGGGTTAACGACCTGGCGTTGCCGTGAGCTGTGGTGTAGGTTGCAGACGTGGCTCAGATCTGGTGTTGCTGTGGCTGTGGCTGTGCCGTAGGCCTGTGGCTACAGCTCCAATTAGACCCCTAGCCTGGGAACCTTCACATGCTGTGAGTGCGGCCCTAGAAAAGGCAAAAAGAGAGAAAAAAAAAAAAAACCTAGTTACACATTAACTACAATTTTAAAACATACTTCTAACAGGTAAATTTTTTAAAAAGGGAAAACAAAAATATACTTTATTAACGTAAAGAAAAAACATGTTTAAAGGATGCTATAAAGACAAATTTTTATCTTTAAGGGAATAAAAATCTTTAAAATTACATCTAGGAGTTCCCACCATGGCTCAGAAGAAACAAATCTGACTAGCATCCATGAGGTCGCCAGTTCGATCCCTGGCCTTGCTCAGTGGGTTAAAAGACCTGATGTTGCCTTGAGCTGTGGTGTAGGTCGAGACGAGGCTTGGATCCTATGTTGCCATAGCTGTGGTATAGGCCGGCTATAGCTCTGATTTGACCCCTAGCCTGGGAACCTTCATATGCCGTGAATGCAACTCTAAAAAAAAACAAAAACAGAAACAATTTACATCTAAAAAGAATCTATAAAATACTAATCTAAAGAAAAATCTATAAAATAGTAACAATAGAAATGAACAGCAATATTGCCAAATTTATAGAATAACAGTCAAAACTATCACTGTTAGTCTCAAAATATTATTTAGTGAGGTTTACATGAAAAAGTGTCTTTTATTTGTATTCAAGACAGGAAATTTAAAAAGCAGAAAATTTCTAAGCCTCACCTTTACAAAAATGCTGGTGGGTATAAAACGCCTGAGCAGTTGATTTGTGAAGTGAGGAAACCTGAGCAAGTTGATGTTGAGAGATGGCAGCTGCTGGTATCCGGCCATTAGAGGGTAGAAATTATACAGCATCTCCTGTTCAGTGCCAGGTAGGATACGTAATCGAATCTAAATCACAGAAGTTACAGAGAAAGATAAGCAAATATACTTGCAACAGCTGTATGCCACTTATCCCCACGTTACTGGCAAACGATTGGACATCTGAATCTTTCTGGTGAAATATTCACACCCTCTCCTATTCTACCTACCAGGCAGATACCAAAATGTAGGGCTGAGTTAGGATGAAGCAAGGACCACGCAGATAACAAACGTTTTAAAAATATGTGCATTGGAGTTCCCGTCGTGACGCAGTGGTTAACGAATCCGACTAGGAACCATGAGGTTGCGGGTTCGATCCCTGCCCTTGCTCAGTGGGTTAACGATCCGGCGTTGCCATGAGCTGTGGTGTAGGTTGCAGACGCGGCTCGGATCCTGCGTTGCTGTGGCTGCGGCGCAGGCCAGTGGCTACAGCTCCAATTAGACCCCTAGCCTGGGAACCTCCACATGCCGCGGGTGCGGCCATAAAATGACAAAAGGCAAAAAAAAAAAAAAATGTGCATGATTTCTCAGTTTCTACCAATAACTGAAAGGCAACTTGTACCTGCTTAACAATGACACCACTAGATGGATCAACATTTTCTTTCTTGGAGTTCCCGTCATGGCGCGGCGGTTAGCGAATCCGACTAGGAACCACGAGGTTGCGGATTCGATCCCTGGCCTTGCTCAGTGGGTTGACAATCCGGCGTTGCCATGAGCTGTGGTGTAGGTTGCAGACGCGGCTTGGATCCTGCATTGCTGTGGCTGCAGCAAAG
>PVHT020000140.1:6741318-6796342 GCA_004024745.2 Catagonus wagneri | reverse complement strand
GACACCACTAGATGGATCAACATTTTCTTTCTTGGAGTTCCCGTCATGGCGCGGCGGTTAGCGAATCCGACTAGGAACCACGAGGTTGCGGATTCGATCCCTGGCCTTGCTCAGTGGGTTGACAATCCGGCGTTGCCATGAGCTGTGGTGTAGGTTGCAGACGCGGCTTGGATCCTGCATTGCTGTGGCTGCAGCAAAGGCCTGCGGCTACAGCTCCGATTCGACCCCTAGCCTGGGAACCTCCATATGCCGTTGAGTGTGACCCTAAAAAAAAAAAAAATTCTTTTTTTTCTTTTTAGGGCTGTACCTGGGGCCTACGGAAGTTCCTGGGTCAGGGGTTGAATTGGAGCTGTAGCTGCAACCTACACTACAGCCACAACAATACTTGATCCCAGCCACATCTGGCAACCTACGCCACAGCTGGTGGCCACGTAGATCCTTAAGACCCACTGAACAAGGCTAGGGATCGAACCCACAACCTCAAGGAGACAACGCCGGGTCCCTAACCTGGTGATACACAACAGGAACTCCTAGAACAATTTTCTGTGTCTTGGACTGGGCAGGTTTTCCAGGGACAGTGTGCTATGGGTAACTTGTAGGAATGCATGTTTATAAACACTATGTCAATATAACACAAACCAGTTGTCTCCTGTGTTTTATCTTAAGGATTTTAACTGTAACTTCAGCGATAAAAAAAGATGTTTGTTCTTTAGGAGACAACAAACTGGTGAGATTTTTTGTATCTACATTATTTAATTATTTTTAAGTCAATATGTGACAGAGATCAGAACAGCAGAAAAGCTCACTCATTTCCAAGAGTACACACAGGGAGGTGATGTGTCAGAGATAATACATGTGTGTGTACCACATGCTATAGTTAATGCTATATTTCGTATCTATTATAAATCAGTGTAAGGACTTACAGTATACTTCATATGTAACTCCACTTTCACTTAACAGCAACCCCAGCACTCAGAACAGGCACAGCCAGATCATGAGTCAGCATGGATACTGACAGGTGGTATGACACATATGCTCCTCTAATTACATCGTTGTTAATAAAAAGCATTTACTCCACTGAGGGGTGTCTCTGTTGCCACTTAGAGGAGGAAGTACTCTCCTGAAACATGGTTTTGCCTGAGAGTGTATGTCCCACCCAAAAATCTGACGAACTTTCCTACCTCTGATTTGAACAGATGAATCAAAACACCTGAATCATTTGTACAGATATAAAATTGTGCCTAAACGTACCAAAGGTAAGTAAATTCTATGCAAGATCAAAATCTCTAAAAAAACACTGCACTGATAGTTCAAAAAAATTAGACTTTGAATCTGTGAAGTGATGCCTCAAAGCCTCAAATTAAAAGACACCCATGTGCATGTACACACACACTCATTAGTAATAAAAGGGAAATCTAAAATTTTCAGGAATTCTATTATAATAGAACAAAAGAGAATTTGTAAACTCTTGTTTTATGCTGAGAAAGAAGTTATAGGAGTGATCTCAATGAGAAAAGGGTTGCCCATTTAACTCATTTCTATAGCAAATTGTAATTAATCTTCAAAAGTGACCACTAGCAAAACAATAGGGACACAGCTTTATCGACTCATTTGCAAAATCTAAAGGGACAGCTCTCCACTTCCTGGCCACACTTCTGTGTCTTCACAAGCAACCCAACGAGCTATGACCCGTACCTGTTTGAGACCTGAGAACATGAACGCATCACTGGGCTCCACGGAAACCTCCACATCCTGAACCAGGTCAGTCTTGTTCTGTAGGTGGTACCTGACAGGTAACGACTCTCTGACACGCCCAAAAGATGGCAGATCTGCAGAGGAAGACGACACATTTCTCTTGGTCAAAAAAAAAAAAAAAGCTCACCATTTACGGGTCCTTTCTGGAAATAAATCATGTTCTATAAGACATGGGGACCTTTAAATTAATGACAGCACTGCACTCTTGTTAAATAAGAACATTCTTTGGACAGCAGCCATGGGACTATGATAGAACAGGCTAAGAAGAATGAAAGCGCCTTCTACAACTGATGTGACTTAGAAAGGGTCTTAGCTATCAGGAAGTGAATTATATTATAGGAGTGATCTTTTAAATCTACAAAACATTTCCCTAAATACCAGTATTGGTTCAAGATGGAATGACAGACATCATTTGCCCCTTGATGGAAGCACACACCACTAAGTATGGTGTATTCTTGCCAAAAACTTTTAACCTGAATCTCATCCAGCTTACAGATCTAACTACTAATTTATAGGGACAGAGAAACACTTAAAAATGATACAGTGCAATCAGCAAAATCTAGATTATAGGCAGCTCTACAGGACAAAGGACTCAAGTTTCTTCAACAAACGAACACCAATGAAGAGAGAGAGGGGAAGGAGGTGGAAAAGGAGGGGATGGAAGAGGTGGCAGTGGAGTGGGGGAGGGTATTTACTAGAATACAATTTATATGAGGGGTAGGGTTTTTGTCTTTTGAAAAGAATTTAATGTTAAATCCTCAGTGCCTAGAATAGCACCTGGCACATAGTAAGTGATCAATAAATATTTGTTGAATGAATAAATAAACGATTATACAAAACTTTAAAAAAAAAAATCTGCCTGCCTACAAATTTCTAAAGGACAGACATCCTTCAACGGCCACACAGAGAACTTAAAACAAAGTAAAGAACACTCAGAGTCAGCTAAGGAAAGGCCAGTGCTAGAATTGGAAAATATTCAACATTACTGCTAATTTTTAAAGTTACGGTAATGATACTGTGATTATGTTTAGGAAAATAGCCAGTAATATTAAAGATGTACACCGAAATCTTTATAGATGAAATAATATCTGGTATTTGCTTCAAAACAACAGGAGTGGAGGAGTGGGTAGAAATACAGATAAAACAAGACTGGTCACAATCTACTTATAAACAGTGGCCATCTTTCATAATAAAATATTTCAAAAATATTCTTAATTGGATTCTCATCAAATAAAGCTGAACGCCGTACCTGCATTCACGTGGAGCGGGATGTTTTCTACAATCACGTGTGGCAGCGTGATGACCGTGCTGATGACAGGGATGTCTTCCGTGGCTGATGTCCTAGGGCAGAAAAGAGTACTTTAAACTCACATTTCACGTGAGAAGTTAGCAAATCAAAAACAGGTAACATGTATAGTCACCAACGAATTATGGAAGAAATATAAATTATCCATTTTCTAAAAGTTTATTAACAGAGGGAGAGCTTTTCCAATCCCATTTTTGTTTTGGGTATTTCCAATGAACAAATGGAATTCAAAGCGGCTCTTTGGTCCCAGTGATGAAGTAAAGAACTGCGCCAGAATGTACATCAACTGCACCACGGAGCACGTCATTGAACACGGCGTTCTCAATGTCGGCAGCAGTGCAGTGCTTTACACTATGACACGAACGCCTTCTCCCACGCGCAACTGAACCCAGATGAGCACCAGACCACTCTCCATGGGCTGCTCTAACTGCACTGTGGGCACACAGCAGAAACTGAAGAGCTAAACATATTTTACTACCAATACACACAGTGGCACTCCATACTCCAACATTACTGAGATAAAGTGAGGAACACTGTGAAACTGTCAAATTATTTCTCCCCACATTATAGTTCAGGTGGGAACTACAGGGGCAGCTGGCAGCTTGTGCCTGCCGGGGCCAACCCCAGGGAAAAGCCTGTATGCAGATGTGGAACGGCTGACACTATTACAATAGCGCACACCACGCAGAGCAAACGCTCCGGGCAAGCACACCGAATAAGAAATACCTGTCTTTCTTTATATGGTATTACAGTAACATGACAGAATAAGCAGTGCCTTCAAAATGCTCTTTTAATTTCTATGTTTAGGAATTAAACTAAACGTCAACATGGTAAAATCCGGACTGGGGAAAGGAAAAACAACTTTTAAAAAATAAAATGAGACATTTTTCTTTTGCTTTCTTTCTTTTTTTTAACGGCTGCACCCACAGCATATGGACGTTTCCAGGGCAGGGACTGAACCTAACCTGCAGCTGCTGGCCTATGCCGCAGTTCCTGCAATGCCAGATCCTTCAACCCATTGCACCAGGCCAGGGATCAAACTGGCACCACCACAGAGACAAACTGGATCATTAACCCACCGTGCCATAGCAGGAACTCCCTAAAACTACACTTTTCCTTTCTCATTTTTAATATTTCATTCAGTGTTTTGAGATTTATAAAATAATTAAGCCATCCCAAGAAAACACATGAAATACCATTTACCCACCTCCATGCCTAAGAGGACATGGCAACATAGCTGAATCTTCCTGTGAGCCCCGGCATGCTTGCATCCCCCCACCCTCTGCTCCAGAAGTTACATACTAGTCTGAATTTGGCATCTATCATTCCTACATATTTCTCTACATTTTTCCAAATTATATATGCAGCTGTAAGAAACCTACGTTTTCCAAGACTATATACACGCAATCTTCATATTCTGAACATCTGCAGTTGCTTTGTTTCACTTAATATTAATAGGTTAATAGGTGTAGCTCTGTTCCTCCATTTTCACTGATATATAATATTCCACCATATGGATGTGCCACAATTTACCCAACATCCTGTTGATGGACATTTAGTTTGTTTATAACTTTTACTATTATAACCCAGGGCTACTATCAACATTTCCATACATGTGCCCTCCTGTATGTTTGAGACCTTTTCTGGTACTGCAGGGTATAGCCAATCATTAGCTTTATCTGGTATTGCCAAAAAGATTTCCAGAGCAATAGTTCTAATTTATACTCTCCCTTCAGAGAAACGCTGCATTATTAAAACTTTTCATTTTTCCAAAGTAGGGGCAGTTCATTTGCATCTCAGATTACTTGTAAGGGTGACCATCTCTCCCTAGGTTTACCAGCCATCTGGATCCATTCTGTTCACTGTGCTACGTATTCAAGTCTTTTTCACAACTTTTGGTTGCTAGACTTGTGTTTTTCTTATGACTGGAAAAAGTTTCTTGGTGTGAATTCTAATCTTTTGTCAGTTTTATACTGCAAATAGCTTTCTCCAGTTTGTATTTTGCCTTTTCAATTTCTTCATGTTTTTCAATGACCTGAGAAACTTAATTTTAAGAAATCAAATTCATGAGTTTTAGTGGCTTGTACTTTTAGTGTCTTATTTAAAGAAATTCTTCCCTACGCCAAAGTCATAAAATGATTCTTATTTTTCTACTAAAAGTAATGAAGTTTTGCTTTCTACAATTAGAACTCTAATAAACCTGGAATCAATTTTTACATACAGTGTACAGAAGATATCCTGTTTTTCCCTAAGTTGATACCCAATTGTTTACCACCAGTTATAAAACAATTCATCCTTCCCCCACTGATCTACAATGTGAAATATAATTTCCACATGTGAATCTATGAAACTATTTCTAGACTTCCTCTTCTGTTCCACTGTTCTACATCTCCCTGAGCCAATACCATGGCAATGACTACTGTAGCTTTACAGTAAGTCTTGGAATTCAGAGGGGTAAGTACCCTTGCCTAGTTACACTTCTGGAGTATTTTGACTATTACTGACATTTTTGCCTTTCCATATAAATATCAGAATTGAATGTGTCAAGTTTCACAAAAACAAAGCAAGCTGTTGAGATCCTGAAGGAAACTGCACTGAATCTAAAGAATAATTTACAATATTAAATCTTATCCAAATCCCACCAGAGACTATTTTGTATCTCTGCCATTTATTTAGGTCTTCCTTTAACGTTTAAATTTTTTTTCCCATAAATGTAATGCACATTTTCTATTAGATATATTCCCACATATCATTTTGCCGTTACTTTTACATAAATACCTATTTTAAAAGTACTTTGTCTAGAGGTTTATTATGATATATAGAAACCCAACTGATTTTTGTGTGTTGATGTTATATCCAGCAACCTTGCTGAAACTCTTTGTAATTCTAAGAATTAGTTGACTCCCTTGAGTTTTCTATGCAAACAATCCTATGGACTGCAAATAAGGATTGTTTCTTCTAATGTTTTCAGTGGTCCTATCATCATAATTAAGTTGGCTAAAATTTCATCAGTTTATAGGTCACAAACTGTAACAAACACACATGAAAGTTTATCCTTTTAAATCTCTGTGCTTTTGACAAATGGTCAGTGACAGTCTGTGACTTCTGGTCTGCCCTCCAGGCCGACAGAAGCTCTCAACTATTAAATGACAATGACACATAGTAAACGCATTAGAATAACGGAAAGTGAAGAAAAGATAGAGCTGATAAAATTTTACCTCTTCCAGGAGATAACATAATGCCCAGTGGCTACTCCACCTTCAACATTTCCAACAGAGGGGCACCGAAGACAAAAGCACTCACTCGCACTCTCTCCAGTCTGCAAGACAACTACAAGAAAGAGTCTTCATAATCCTCACGCAACAACTTCATTTATGAAAAGAGAGCTTTACATCCAAGCAATATAACAACAACAAAAAGAGAGTACCTTATCAATTATACGTTATTTACAGAGACTTGGAAACTAAAGCTAAGAGATGTTTAATGACTTTTTCAAGGAGATAGATAAACAGAGCAAACAAAACAACTCATTTATATTTGGTCTTTAAGAATACACCATGAGAAAAAGACTCACAGATTTTAGAAACAAACTTATTGTTACCAGAGGGGAAACGTAGTGGTGGTGGGGGATAAATTAGGAGTTTGGAACTAACATTTACACACTATTATATGCAAAATAGATAATCAACAAGGACCTACTGTATAGCATAGGGAACTCTACTCAATATTCTGTAATAACCTATATGGGAAAAGAATCTGAAAAAGAATGGATACGTGTATATGTATAACTGAATCACTTTGCTATACACCAAAAACTAACACAATATTGTAAAGCAACTATATTCCAATAAAATAAAATAATAAAAATAACAATACATGACTTTTTTTCCTCACAATATTTGCCCTTATAATCTAGTTGAGAATAATTCTGCTTGGGTTAACCTTCAAACTAATTTTTATTCCCTCTAATAGCTCAAGAAATATACAAAAGCCCGAAGTACCCCAGACTGGAAAGGTAATATCTCTTCTATAAACTGTTTTAGTTGGATAATTTATAAGATCAATAACCCACTTTTCCAATTTTCCTTGATAAACATCTTTTCCCATTTCATATTATAAACAACAGTATGTGTCAATTTAAATTTTTTGGTTTTTTTTGTCTTTTGTTGTTTTAGGGCCGCACCCACGGCATATGGAGGTTCCCAGGCTAGCGGTCTAATCAGAGCTATAGCCAACAGCCTACACCACAGCCACAGCAACGTGGGATCCGAGCCGCTTCTGCAAACTACACTACAGCTCATGGCAACACAGGATCCTTAACTCACTGAGCAAGGCCAGGGATCAAACCCACAACCTCATGGTTCCTAGTCAGATTCGTTTCTGCTGAGCCATGAAGGGAACTCCCGTCAATTAATAATTAATTAGAACGGACTATCTACAAAAAAAAAAAAAGTGAAAACTTTTATCTTCAAGTACATTTTTCAGAGTAATTTTCTTTTTGAAAGAATCTGATCTTTTAAAATTACCAAGGTATACTCAAGCAAACTGTAAGTGATACTAATTCTACATGTATTTGCTTTTGTGGGTATAAATTTCAAGTTCCTCCCTTAGCAACAAGCAAACTCTTACAGGACAGTCTACACACACACACACACACACATGCGCGCGCGCGCGCGCGCACGCACACAGGATGATCCACATTCTCACCTTTGTCCACCTGGGACTCCAGCTGGTCCACAGGAGTCATGGAAGAAGCAAGCTGCAGCTCACTGGAGACGATGGTGAGCGCCCACGGGGAGGCGCTCAACAGGTCTGTCATCAACAGGAATGGGATGTCGGCATAAACCCGTTCCAGGTGTTCAAACTGTGGCCGATGGAAACAAAGGTCAGGAAGTATGCTAATCCATGTTCTTTTTTCTGCTCATTTCTATAACCTAGATGACTCCCAATAAGCTTCACAGAGCATACCTTTGTAGAAACAAATTTCACTGCAACGTCAAATGGAAAGACAGTTTCTATTGTTACAGTTTCATCCTGCAAGGCAATGCAGAGGGCACATTCAATGGCTTTTCCTAATCTTAGCAATCTTTAAAAACAGAAGGCATACAACACACAACTGATTACTGATCAATAAATAATTCCAATTTATACATCAAGAAGCTAGAATCTTTCCCTTAGATAGTATTTAGAAAAAAATCTAGGTAGAGACCAGATTAATATTTCTAACAAGTTATCTATGCTTTTATAACCATTCATACTGCAAAGTGCTTTCTCATCCATTATTTTTGTTCTAGCAAGAGTGGGCAGGAAAGGCACTGTCACCATTTTACAGATGAGGAGCCAGAGGTTAAGTAAGATAAGGGACCAGCTTTAAACCATGAAGCTAGTGGTATGAAGCCTAAGAATCTGCGTCTTCTTTTTGTCTAGGTCTTTTACCTCACCTTGACTCAAGATGACTAAAATAATAACAGTAATATTGTAATGTGACACAGTATCATAATCACTGCAGATGAAGTAGTCCTACAGCTAGTAGCGAACAAAGGCAGAAACAACCGAATCTGAATCTGGAGCCTGGACTCTTAACCAGCCTGCTCCATTTCCTTTGCAAGAGTCAGTCGAAAAAAGTGTGCTTATCATATCTTTAAACAAAAAACAATACATCCTGTTGGTGAAAAACCTTTTTAAAAGATCATGTTGGGGAGTTCCTGTCGTGGCTCAGTGGTTAACGAATCCGACTAGGAACCATGAGGTTGAGGGTTTGATCCCTGGCCTTGCTCAGTGGGTTAAGGATCCGGCGTTGCTGTGAGCTGTGCTGTAGGTCACAGATGCAGCTCGGATCCCTGTTGCTGTGGCAAAGGCCGGCAGCTACAGCTCCTGTTAGACCCCTAGCCTGGGAACCTCCATATGCCCGGGTGCAGCCCTAGATAAGGCAAAAAGAAAAAAAAAAGAGACAAAAAAATAAATAAATAAGAGATCATGTTGGTTAAAAATTCAGGCTGTGAGACCAGACAGATCTGGGTTTTAATATTGGCTGGATACAAACTTATTAGCTGTGCAGACCTTGGATACAGTGATTATGACCTTGAGAAGGTTATACGGTTGCTTTCACTCTCAGTTTCATAAACCTCACAGGGATGTTATGATTAACTGAGATAATGTACACAAAGCACTCAGTGAAACTCCTACATCATTTTCACTATTATTAAATGCTTCAAATTATTTCCTTTCTCAATTATCAAGCTAACTTTTCTTTAAAAGTAGGAGAGAGGATATACATTCTTACTCATTATAATGACTGGAAAAAAGTGTGCCATGATTCTATGAGCCTAAAGCCTAGGACCTCAGGGTTTCCTCACAGAAACGAAGAAGCAACTCAATGATTAGCTCAGATTTCGCCTACTTTTAATTTCCAGGTGACCTACAGACCAGATTCTCCTGTAAGTAAAAAATGAAATTTAATCCACTGAAGGGAAAAAAGAATTTACATCTAAATTTCCAAAAATGTCTTCCAAATAACACTATGATCCATAAGATACTCCCAGAAAAATGTACTCCTTTGTAAAATAATTCCGAAAGAGAATCACTGCAGGCTTTTGTGAAGCTTCTCAATACACATTTAGCAAATTAGATGCTGATAAAAATATCTTTTTAACACCTCTGAACCCAGTATTTTCCAAACGTATTTGACAAACTAATTTTTGTATGTGGAAGATCTATTTCTACTTGTCAGAATCAGTGTTTCTTAAAAGCACATCTTAGGAATGAACTGGCTGATAGAAGAATCAATATATTCTTCTCTAAAACAGCGGCAGGCACCTGGATGATGTCCTGTGTTGAGGAGAAGAGCTGCTAACAGATGTAGCAGTCCAGTTCTGGCCTAAGTCCCAAGACAATTACTAGATGAAAAACAATTATTTTAAAGTAGTTCCGAGTCTACCACTGGCTTCATTATCAGAAGTAGAAATGATGTCCAAGACTTAGGACTCTAAATCTACACAGAAGATTCACATTCCTATTTTATAGGTGAGGACGCAGAGGCCACAGAGAGTGCCCTGGCTGCCCACGTTCAGGACTCAGGAGGCTGTGCCAAGACCGGCACTCTCAGCTCCCAATTCACTATCCAGGGGTTCTTATCTCATCAGGCTGATGATATCTATGATGCTACGGGACAGGCCTTCCTCCCTCCCACTTGGGAAATCCTCCTAAACTCTCTTGGGATGTTTTGCCTTACAGCGACTTACAAAACAGCCCACCACCCAGACTCTCGGCAGTGGCCCTCCTACAAATCCCCAAATTCCTAGGTCTTCTCTGCTGGCTGTGGACGCCATTCCTAGGAAAAGGATGAGATAGCACTGCTGCCAGGACTAAGAAGATACTAGATATAAAGTCTTCTATTAGTAAGAGAGGACACAAGCATTATGTATAACATGGTTAAATCTACATAAAAACACGACCCCCACCATCTCTAGAAATAGAAAAGACCAGTAAGAAATACATCAAAGAGTTAACAGGCACTGCCTCTGAGCTCTTGGACTATACCTCAAGAGTTTTCCTACATCCCCCTCTTTAATGTGCACTTACCAAAACCATTTTCATGAGAATACTTTTTTACTGATAGAAAAGATACTTCACAAAGGGAGACCTCCCTTCCTCCAAACCCTTCTGCATATAAGTAAACTTATATATGTTATCTAATATGTGATGTTATAAAGAAGCAGACAGGAGAGTTCCCATTGTGGCTCAGCAGGTTAAGAACTCAACTATTATCTATGAGGATGTGGGTTTGACCACTGACTTTGCACGGTGGGTTAAGGATCTGGCATTGCCTTGAGCTGCGGCATAGGTCACAGATGTGATTTGGATCCAGCGCTGCCACAGTTGTGGTGTAGGCCAGCAGCTACAGCTCTGATCTGACTCCTAGCCCAAGAATTTCCATATGCCACGGGTACCGCCCTAAAAAGAAAAACAAAAGAAAAAGAAAAGAAGCAGATAGGTTTAGAGCCTCAAGACTTTTTTTCATGAGATCACAAACCTTCTGGTTCTCTGTTACAAAAAAGCCATGTAGGCCAATTTCCTAAAGTTTGAGCAATGAGTGCCAAGAGAAATACAAATGATAAAAAAAAAATAGCTGTCTAATTAAAAGTGCTAACGGACTATTGCTTATTTTACTGGTCAACTAAAATAATACAAAATAGGAAATAATCCACATATGATAGTTCTCAAAGAAGCTATGAAAAAAATACCTTGTGACACTTGCAAACAATTTCTCTGTCTTCAATAGTTGTATTGATCAGGTAAGAAACATACACAAGAAACATTCTTGAACCCACTGTTCCACAGCGAACATATAATGTTTTTTCCAGCTGTAGCAAAATAAAAGTATATTAATTTCGTTAATATTACAAGATTTTCTCCTTGTATTTTAGGATAATGCTCCCACCTTTTAGAGTTTGCTGTACCGACTGCTAAAATCCTGAACAACTTTTACAGCTGTTCTTGCCACAGCATAGGAGTGGGATCATACACTCCACCTTTTTTTTTTTTTTTAATCATTCTCAACTTCCCAAGAATTCCCTGTGCTTGGTTTGGAAATAAAACTGACCGAAAGGTTATTTCATTAAATCACAGATTTTGCATTATTTCATTATTTTGGCAGGCAACTAAATTCTCCATCTTAGGATCTTATTCTAAAATCCCTTGTATAAAAACTGCTTAAGACATTTTACATATTTAATATGTGAAATATGTACAAAATGTGCATGAGTTAAATCACTTTTTTATCTCAGCATATGCTGTGAAAATTCTCTAAAACTGTCTAGAAGTCACTGCCTATTTCAAACCACAACCTAACTCATCTCCTCTCCAATCAGGGTTGACCACGTTCACCTGCTGCCCTGGGTGCAGGTCTCCGAGGGGAATGTCAGTGAGCAGCGCTGGGTAGGATTCATCACACAGCTCTGTTCCACGAAGAGTCACATGTGTTTTTTGAGTTAGGTTGGCATCCTGTCCTAGAGTGTGAATGTTGGCATTTAAAATACAGAAAATTCAAGCGTTACCTGAACAATTAATACTGCATAAAGAGCACTAGAGCAAAACTTTTTTTTTTTGCTTTTTAGGGCTGTACCCATGGCATATGGAAGTTTCCATGCTAGAGGTCAAACTGGAGCTGCAGCTGCCAGCCTACATCACAGCCACAGCAACGCGTGATCTGTGACCTACATCACAGCTCACGGCAACGCTGGATCCTTAACCCACTGGGAGGGCCAGGGATCGAACCTGCATTCTCATGGATACTAGATGGGTTTGTTACTGCTGAGCCACAACAGGAACTCATCATAACCACTTTTTAAACAAATTTCCTGTGGTTAGTACCCAAAGATGTTTACTTTATGTTGGATTAATGAGGAATGTTTACCGGGTTTTAAACCAGCAGTGAGCTTCACATCTCTGATTGGGGTCTTTTCGCTGGACTGAACAGTCACAACCAAACAGTACATTTCATTAGTGAGGGCGGGAGGGTCATGTCGCAGATGGACAGAAATGTTTGGAACTCTGGAAATGATCCTTTGGGGAAAAAAACATTAGCTAAGTAATTGACTTTTTAAAAAAGTGAAGTATTCAATATTCAAAAGAAAGAAGACGACCGTCCAACAGTCTGCCCGGGAGCGACTTACATGGTGCTGGCCTGGGTGGTGATGCCGTCCCAGTGAACCTCGCTGGCGGGGAGCTTGGGACGTCTTCTGAAAGAACGTGAGGCCTGTAAGGCTTCTTGGGCGGAGGCAGCATCGCCCCCACCTCCCTGCCAATTTAAAACCACACATCTTCCTGCCTCGTTGCCCAGAACCAGATCCACAGACGTAATCTAAAAGGAGGAGGTCGGTCAGAAACGCCATCTCCTACCACACTGTCACCACCCCCTGCCAACATCACAGGGAAAGCTGCAGGGCTACAGAGTTCCTCAGACCTAGGCTGTGACAGGTCAGAACACCTGCTGTGAGAGTCTGGACCCGGCCACCTCTCAGCCCTGACACTGGCTCATTGTGTGCCAGGTTTCAACCACTTCACCTTTCCACAGAGATAAACCTGACCTTCTAGCTCAGATACGACCGCACAGTATTATTATTTTAGCACCTGGCGTAGTGGCCCAAGTAGCAAACACCCGATCAGTGCTTGTGGAGTAAAATAATCAAGGTTCTGATAACCACTGACATACTTAGAACCTAATTCCCACACGTATTTTTCCTGAAGACATTGACAGTATTAGCAACAGAATTCTTTACTAATTGAATGAGTGTTCCTTTCAACTCAATCCGTTAACAAGATATACTCAGAACAGTATTATTAATTATGATTTATGTCTGATAGTCTTTCACCAGGAATTTACTCAAAATCATAAGGAATTCTTTTAAATGGGTAAGCAAAAACTCTGGATATTGGTTAGTAATAAAATCAACATGGTCACAGTAGTGGTTATGGGAATATGGCAGAAATACCGTCTTGTGCTTCTGTCTCAGAAATGGAACCAAGTGCAGACCGCAGCCAACCATTCCCATTCAAGCCACAGGAAACAAGCAGTGCGTTAGACTCACCTTGTCCCAACTGCTACTCCAAGTCACTGACATTAACTGACTTAATCCTCATCAAACACCAACAGGTAGGTAGGTACTCTTATTATCCCCACTTTATAGATGAATAAACAGAGACACAAAGAGATCAAGGAACGGCCTCCGGGCCACAAGCTAGTAAGCAAGGGCGCCGGAATTTAAACCTCTGTAGTTCAGCTCCAGAGTTTATGCTCAATAAAAACACTACTCTTATCACACATTTTTTCTTTCTTTCTTTCTTTGGGCCGCATGCATGGCATATGGAAGTTCCCAGGCTAGGGGCTGAATCGGAGCTGTAGCTGCTGGCCTACACCACAGCCACAGCAGCATAGGATCTGAGCCACATCTGCGGCCTGCACTACAGCTCATGGCAACGATGAGAGAGAGGGAGAGAGAGGGAGTTTAAATTTCCTTAACTGATTACGTAGGCATTAAAAATGAGGTTGATCTATGTATTAACAGGAAATGATGTTGAACATAACAACATCTGAATATTGTTACTGAAAAAAGCCAACTACTGAATATTATGTATAGCATATTCTACATGAAAGGAGTTCTACCAAAAAAACATAACGAATGGTTTTCCTTGAGAAGTCCAAGTGGAAGATTTTCATTTTGTACTTAATAAACTTCTGCAGAATTGAAATTTCTTCTGACATATACACACTATTGCTTTTATCATTTAAATAATTTAAAATACAAATTTCATAACTAACCTCAATTTTCTTTCCCACATCTTCAGTTTTTGCAACAAATTTAAACAAAAACTTCCTTGTTTTACCAGGAACTAGGCACATCTTTCCCTGAGTCAAATTTTCTAAAACTTCACTTGCTTTGGATGCTTCTTCAATCACACAGAACTGGTTGTATTCCTGAAAAAGAGGAGAGCAAGGTCACAGTTTAAGAACTCAAATGTCACATGTTCTGATAACACTGAAGACCAAATTTTTCGGAGCTTGCTACGTTTAACAGCACTAAAACTGAAGCATTATGGAGTGTTATTAATTTTTAAAAGTATTTTACGCCAAATTGTAGCACTTATCCACTCACTCCTGTCACAGGATGAAGACAGCTCACAACCCACAAGCTGACTTCTGAAAACATCTAGCCACCCCTCTCCCTGGAGAGATATCAGATGCTGCCTGCCATCTCCTTTCTTAAAAAGTTTTCTCTTTACTTGGCTTCCATGACACTATAATCTCTCCTGTTCCTCACCCCCCTTGACTAGTCCCCATTTTCCCCTCAAAGGTCTTTTCTCCTTCTTCCTGTCACCCCTCAGACTTTCGTACCTGGACTCATATTAAGAGCCTCTGGTTGGCTCCTATACTATTAACTCTTTCCCTCTATTTTGCTACTGAATAAAGTTTCTTATACATACATTTCATGCTCTTGCTTTAAAATTCTCAAACTAATTAGAAGGAATCCTTGGGTAATGGTCTGAGGTTGAATAAAACAACTTGAAGTGACTCAGGTTCATTTAACCAGTGCTGTTACAGAGACATTGCTCAGTTCTTTAAAAACTATTAAAACAGATAATATTCTTTCTTTACCATCATCCAAGAGATAAACAGATTGATAATGAATAAATGAGTGAATAAATATATCTTGAAAGACTTCTACTTCCCAGCCTATCTCTGCTTATGTCTCCAAGTTCCCTCAGCCACCAGCCTTCCCTCCCACTAACCCCCCGTGACCCCTGTGTTCTGTGAGGTGCTGTCTTCTCTCGCCCATAAACATAGAAGGTGTACTCCTTCCTCCATTCCATGTTTTCTCATCACCACACATATTTTTCCCTCTCATCTTTTTACGTCCATCTTACTTTCACTTGCACTCTTGTAACTTCCTCTCTTTTCTTTGGCATGCCTGCTATAACTGTATTTCCAGCCTACATCACATAATCTAGTCCTCATTATCTATTATCTGGGCAATCTGTGAGTCAGACCTGGCCTTGATCCCAAAATGCTTCTATTTTAATGGGGCTGACATATGCTACACTTTTGCATGTTCATCATGATGCTAGGAATATTGTTACTCTCAACAAATGCTTGCTGGTTGATGGCTCAATATACTCTCGGGGTGACCAGGAAATTTTAAGAGCTCACAACTGAAACAGAGTGTAACCAAGCTCTTGACTATATCACACTACAAACAGGTTCAAATGTAGGAAACAGAGTATGATCCCAATTTTGTAGGAGAAAAAAAAAAGTTGCTTATATATACATGCATGTAAGATGTCTAGACTACCCAAGAAGTTAACTGCGACGCCCCCTTAAGGAATGGAATTAGAGAAGCACATTTACTGTTCACCAAAATTCACTAAGCTCATTTTATCATATTTAACACAACTTACAATAAGATACCCACGTGGTAGAAACACATTAAAAGGTACCATTACCTGATTATTAAAGCTGACACAGAGCTTAGAAAACCTAATGGGATGTGGACAATCAGCCTTCAGATAAATATCAAACTGCACGGGAACATCAACGTGAAAACTTGGGGCGTGGAACTTGGCTTTGCATTGCACTAGAAATGAAACACGAAGGGCTGAGTCACACACGGCCAGACACACATTATTCTCTGATCCACATCTGCTCTTCACAAAGAAAACATCTACACTGGATATTCAGACTTCTGCACTTGAAGCGCTTCAACGGACATAAATGTAGCTCACTTTTCAAAAACAAACCAAATTTAAATAAACCATAGCACCAAAACCTCTTTAATTTTAAAAACACAGTTGCTTCAGAAATGTAACTGATATAGGATTTTAAAGAAAAAAGTCATTTTGTTATTTAACTTATTTCAAAATATCTGCCTAGACATGAACCTTTTAAATAACTGTCTTTCTCAAAGCACTTCAAATAAATCTGAACTAAAACAGTTTAACATTTAAACTATTTAAAATTTTGATCTTTATAAGTCAACAGGGAGAAAGTAAACAAAAAAAAAAATCACAGTTTACCTACAAAATGACTATATTTGGAAAATTCTTTGACTTTTATATTTACTATTCTGCATCTATTCATTTTGTAGAAATAAGGACAATTTCTCTGAAATAATACTGTAGATGCTGGTTACCCACCAAATGGCACAAAGTCCTGTACGCCTATTGTGAAAACATTGCTGCCTGCTAGGGAGATCCGGTCCGCCCACAGCTTCTGAGCAGTTTTCACAGCTAAGATATCACAGTCAGGTTCAGGGTCAGGACTTTCATTCTGCATCAACATGGAGTGAAACATTTGTTCAGGTAGTTATTAAAAAATACCTATATCCAGATAACAGATTTTATACAAAGAATTTCAACCTACCATTAAAACATTTATCAGGTTCTTTTCTATCCGAGATTTCTGGTCATCTTTCAGAGTTGAAGCTAATAGGAAGGAAGAAGGACAAAAATGAGAACTCTTAAGATGGGCAAGTGAACCCACTACCCCCAATTCAGGGTTTAAAATAATGCAGATAAATACCTTTCCTAAATGGCTAGGCACAATTCCGGAAAACCAACAGAACACCTTTCTAAAAGTTAACCCCAGCACTTTATATATGTGCATTTGAATGCAAAATGAAAAAAAAAATTTAGGCAGAATCTTTTTCTTTTTGCTTTTTAGGGCCACACCCACAGCATATGGAGGTTCCCAGGCTAGGGGCAGAATCGGAGCTGCACCACAGTCACAGCAATTCAGGATCCAAGCCAAGTCTGTGACCTACACCACAGCTCACGGCAACGCCGGATCCTTAACCCACTGATCAAGGACAGGGATCGAACCCGCATCCTCAAGGATCCTAGTCAGGTTCGTTAACCACTGAGCCACAAAGGGAACTGCTAGGCCATATTTTTAAAAGGCAGAAGAAATCTGTTCTTCTCAACTGTAATAAGTTCTAGGAACATACAAATCCCTTTGCTCAACAAGGGGACGTGCATGTGTTAAAAGTACTACTAGGTTACCGGAGGCCAAATTACTCTTCCAACTTTAAGAAGCTTAGAGATGCTACATAATTGTAAAGATTCAGAATTTTACTACACAAACATCCAGTTACCTCTTCCAAGGAGTTCTAGGGAATAAGTGATGTAATCTTTCAGTTGGGCCATGAGGTAGGAACACTTCAGAGCTGTGGTCAGTATAGACGTGAGCAGGGTCCACCATCCTTCACTCCGATAATCACACATCACATAATCCAGCAACCTAACAGAGGATAAAATGTCAGATACACCGAGACAGCCTCAGAGAAAGGGTTTGAAGAGTTTCTGGAGAAACTAAAATAAAGTGCTTTACTCATTTCATATGAACTTCACAAAATCTTACTGAAACAGTTTCAACAGGTATTTTCACATTAGGTAAATGTGAGGTTTCCTAAGACTCTGAAAATGACTGTACCAGCAGGCAGTACTTAAAAAATATATAACAGAAATGGAGTTTAACAGATGTATGGAAATAATAAATCCTTCAATACAGATTTCCATTCTAATTTTGCTGTAAGGCAATCAGAATACTTATAAAAATAAAGAGTGAACAGGACTCACTTCAAAGCTTTGGTATAATCCTTTGCATAGTAATATTCCTCTCCCATCTGAACCACTAAAAAGGAAAAAAAGATTTTATGGGTACAATTTAAAACTACTCAAAGTTGCATGAAATTGTAGCATGTTCTGGATACATACTTAGATGACTTTTCATTCTGGGACACTTATATTTCTTAAATTGTGCAACAGCATTGCTCAGAAGAGTTATTATTATTTCCTGTTAGAAAAGATACAGTGTGAAACATTCCAGCAAACATAATCTCGTGTTTTTCTTGACTACCATAAAAAAGTTCATAGTGGGAAAAGACTTACAGAGTGAACAACATTTCTCTCCTTCAGCTGAATGGCAAGAATCCCCACCTTCTCTTTTTCGGGATCAGAAAGATCAAAACCTGTGTAAGATAGGATACAACCCATTTTAGACAGCTCATTTAACATAAATCTTTTCATGCGGACATTGGATGTGAACACTCTTTGAATCCTTTAAATATAATGTACTTAAGATTCTTAAACATTCTAGAATTATAAAGATTCTAAGAAACACCTTTATTAGCATGGCAACTTCTCTGTGAGCTCTGTCCTGCAGGGAAGTTACTGAGTGCACTACTCTTTTGCCTAGGGGAGTCCTCAAGAATAATATCAGCATCATTCTCTAGACAGAATACATTTCCTGCAGATTAAAGTACATAATTTCTTAACACTTAAGGTTTAAAGGCCACAGAAATTGCTCAAATTAAGTGCGTCTAAAACAAAAAAAAACCCAAAGAAATGATTTTTAAGGTGATACAAGTAATGATGTTTTAAAATGTCAAATATAAAAAAAATCATTAAAGTTAACTGGAAGTAAAATATTTAATAGGCCAGAGTGGCTTACTAACTGTGTCATTTAAGATAACAGATATCCAAATGTTTTATCACATCCATGATTTTAATTATAAGTTATTCTAAAATGCAGCGATATAAACAAAACATTCTAAAAATTAAATGTTTAAAAAGTACATATCTTTTACCTCAATATAATTGGTCATACTAATGTAGCCAATGGAAAACTTATGATAACAATCTTTTGGTTTCTGAGATAGAAAGAAAAGGAGGAAAATGTTATTTACTTAGTATTCCTTGTCGCCACGATCGTTGTCCATAAAAGTCAAGAGCACCTGTTTGTGTTTCTAAAGGATCAGGATTAGGATATGTTATAGAAGCCTGTAAATTAAAACACAACCCTGAATAGGTTTATATAACCCATCACAAAGCAATTCTTCCTTAATCTTTGTTAACATAAAAAAGCTTTCACAAATACAAATACCAAACATGTTCAAAAATCAAAGTTGGGGAATATTTTAACATAAATTCTCACAAAATTAAACAAAAAATGTTTCATTTAATATTAGTCCTATAAAAATTAAATACATAAACATGATTCTGAGAAGTGATTTCACAGTAAATAACTTCTCTACATTTTAATTTATAAACCAGCAAAAATATACTACAAATTAAACTTGATAGTTACTCCATATGCATGAGTATTTTTTGTGCAAATAATGTTATACGGAGTTTCAAAAGAGAAGATACTCTTTTCCTTTTTTATCACAAGTGTATTAAGTCTTCGTACTGGTGGGGGAAAGATCTTTTTGCCACCAGAATTTACAAATTTATGCTGCTTTACTTTTTTTTGTCTTTTTTTTGCCTTTACCTAGAGCCGCACTAGCGGCATATGGAGGTTCCCAGGCTAGGGGTCTAACAGGAGCTGTAGCCGCCGGCCTTCACCACAGCCACAGCAACGCGGGATCCAAGCCGCGTCTGCAACCTACACCACAGCTCACGGCAACGTCAGATCCTTAACCCACTTAGCTATGCCAGGGATCGAACCCGCAACCTCATGGTTCCTAGTCGGATTCGTTAACCACTGAGCCACAATGGGAACTCCTACTTTTTTTTTTATAATTTCTCCCCTTTGAAACCAAAATGTAGTACAAGTAATTGCTGAAAAACTGCAGAAAACTGCCAAAAGGGAAAGGATAAAAGTTTAAATTACCTTCAGACCTACTACCACTGTGAGCAGTATATACATTATTCTTCCAGATTTTGTATGCAAACATTTGAGTCATCAGCTGATAAATTTTTCAACTTGCTTTTTACACTTAATACATTCTGCACATCACATCATATCATTAAACAGTCTTCTAAAACACTTTTCATGGCTGCCTGCTGTTCATTTTAATAGATTTTCTGTAGTTGTTCACACTGTTACTTTTATTTTACATTACAGTTAATAAGTCTGACTGAACAACTTTATAAATAAATCTTATCTCTTAGGATCTCTTATCTGCCTTAGGCTTCCCGAATAAGAAATTCTGGGTCATAATTTTGAGGCTTCTTAAATTATTACTGGACAGAAATATTACTGTACATTCCAGCCAAAATCTGCTAATGCCCATTTCTGCATATCCTTACAAGACCTAGTTTGTAAATCATCTTTTAAAATAATATGCTCAAATTATAATATGTCAAACTTTTAAAATATAAAACATGCAATAAAGTGATATATCATATACAAATAACATGGAAGAAAATAGTCTAGTTACATTTTAATTTGATGGGAGAAATATTTAAAGAACAAATATGCAAACTCTGTTTTTTGAACAACTTTTAAGTAGTACTGTTGCTAATATTAACTTATCTTCAGAAAAGAAATCTAAGGTTTTAAGTGGCAATAAACTGATATAACTACACAAATGTAAATCTATCTTATCTGCATACACATATACACACACCATTTTATTTTAAAGATATTATGGTATCTAAATATAATTATGCAACAGAAAAGCAAAATAAAATGTCCAGTTTAAGAAACTAGGCAATTAACACGCCTCAAATAAATTCTCAAATAGAGCTTTCCAAAAAGGAAAAATCCCAAGAAGAAAAAGAAGTCCAAAGTCATCCTTTCCAGTGGGTCAAAATAAAGCACATTCCTCCAGATTCTTTCTAACTCCAACAGTGATCACACAAACAAAACAACAGATTTATAGTGTGGCATGGACTGAACTGTGGCTTTTATTCCAATTTTCTCATCTACATCACCAACTTATTGCCAATCATAAATCAAATCTTCAAAGAAAAACTCCTGGGAGTTCCCTTCATGGCTCAGCGGAAATGAATCTGACTGGCATCTATAAGGATGCAGATTCGATCCCTGGCCTCACTCAGTGGGTTAAGGATCGGTATTGCCCTGAGCTGTGGTATAGGTCACAGACGCGGCTCGGATCCTGTGTTGCTGTGGCTGTGGCACAGGCCGGTGGCTATAGCTCCTGATTCGACCCCTGGCCCAGGAACCTCCATATGCTGCGGGTGTGGCCCTAAAAAGTCAACAACAAAAAAAAGAAAAACTTCTGCCTAATTCACATGTGAAAAACAGAGTACTCAGGCTAAAACTGAATACGATCCTAATTCCTGAAATGCAAAAGATAAAGATTTATTACACAGAAAGGCTTAGAAAAAACTGTCAACACCAGTCTTATCTTCTCTTAAGAGAAGATTAATAAATTTCCTAGATACCAGATAATACAGGAACCGGTGACTTACTTCATGATTACAGAGGGTTTTTGCAAGCTGCTTCCGTTCCTGAGCATAGTATGCTGCCTGCTGGTAATAGAAACCAGGATTCTGAGTCTGAATAGCTGTCAACCCCAACTTAATAGCTTCATCAAATAAATCTCCAAAGGCTTGGAATCTTAAAGAAAAAAAAAAATCAAGAAATAAAAAAAAGAATGAAAAAGAAGCTTACTTCTAATAATTATTCATTCTAGAATCATAACCTCAAAGGACTGTATCAAAATAATGCTACCGATGAACTATAAATTGTGAGGGTTTCTTTGTAAATACTAATACACACTAAATGTAGTTACAGGAAATTTCTCTAAGTCAACTCTTCTGTGCTGGCAAATCTTTATAAATACAAACTAGAAGTCAACACAGTTCCCACCACTCAAATACATCCATGGTTCTGGGGAAATTTTCCATTTTAGCAATTTTTAGTCATCAGGCTCAGAGAGCAAGCTCCATGTCAGCAGGGATGTCGTCTACTCACTGGTATATTCTCAGTATCTGGACACATGGCAGAAATTCAATAAATACGTGTTGAATTAAAAAAAAAAAAAACAGTACCATGAATTAGCTGACTGCCATTGATGGACAGTATGAATCAATATCTACCACTACAAGAATCACACTTATGCTGGATCATTTTAATGATCCTACTGACAAACATCTTAGTTCAATCAGAACCAAAGTCTATGCTAATTCCATTCCTCCAAATCCCAAGTATTTGTTTAAAAAACAGTCTAAAGTACAATTTAAAACATACTGTTTAGACATCCATGCAGCATGCTCAAAAGACAACTCTGCACTTCCGATTTTTTTCTTACACAAGTCGATGTGCTTTCGGAACTGAGCAATTGCATCCAGTGGGGTGTTGTGCTGAAAACACAGCCTACAGATCTGCAAAATGTAAAATCAACCCCAAAGTAAAGAGGAAAATCAAAGCCAAAAAGTATATTCATTTAAAAATAGGTAAAATTGAGACTTACTTTAAAAAGACTATGGAATTTATGGAATATCCTTCTCTGAAGTGCAACAGAACTGATATTCTCTATTAGAAAGCTTATGCTAAAAACAGAGGTTATGTCTCTTTGATAAATGAAATAAAACTATTCACTATTTGCAACAAAATCTATTCTATAAAATTCAATACTATAGGCAGCTTTCTTCTCACTCCTGTCTGTTCCCATCTAAAAACAAACAAAAGAGCCTCAGGGAGATATACAAAAATAAAGCGGCTCTAAATGAGAATTCTGGGACCTGTTCAAAACCAAGCATTACAAAAAGCTCCTAGAGATAAAGCATGTGAAACAGCATGGCACAATTAATTAAATACTCACTTTACAGAGTATTTCAAATTTCAAAAAGATAATCCAATATTTAAAGAATATTGAATTTCCAAATTTCAAAGAGATAATCCAATATTTAAAGCCAATTTTTCTTTATTTGGAAGTAGAACTATTACCTTGTAGTTTACAAATCCCGCCATGGTCTTAATTTCCAGAATATTAGTTTCATGGGCTCTCAACTCATGTACAAGATTATAGGCAGTTCTATAATTCCTAATATAAACATGGAGAAGGTGGTTAATTATGATATAAATTAATTTTAAGAAAAGATTCCTAAGAACAAGATTATTAGAAACAACAAAGATGATTTACTCAACATTTCTTAGCACTCAGCAGCTCAATAGTAACATACGCATGGCCATCTCTCATTTCCTGAAAAGCGATACATTGATTCATTATGTGTGAGAGGAACCAATGACTTTTCACTAAGAACAGAACCACTGTACACTGTTCTGTCACTATCATCTGTCTACAGCTGATAGGAAATAAGTTGAAAAATGAAAAATGAAAGTGGAAAACTGTCCAGAGATACATGAAAAAAAAATACCATTCTGTTTTTTATTATTCAATGAATTTTATCAAATTCATAGCTGTAACATTCTGGTTTTTTTTTTTAAGGTTTTTTTTTTGTCTTTTTGCCTTTTCTAGGGCCGCATTCGCGGCATATGGAGTTTCCCAGGCTAGGGGTCTAATCGGAGCTGTAACTGCCGGCCTACACCACAGCCACAGCAACGCAGGATCGGAGCCGCGTCTGCGACCTACACCACAGCTCACGGCAATGCCAGATCCTTAACCCACTGAGCAAGGCCAGGGACTGAACCCACAACCTCATGGTTCCTAGTTGGATTCGTTAACCACAGAGCCACAATGGGAACTCCTAAAAAACATTTTTTAAAAACACCATTACAAGCTTCTCAAACAGAAATTGCATTAGCAAAGATGGTGTTATTAGGACAGAGGTAGCTCAACAGCCTTAAACCAGTATTTGTACAAGTGAAGTGGGTGTCACTGGTCTCGGGTGTGGGCTGCAGCGGGGTGGGAAGTACTGAGGAGAGAAGGAGGTGAAAGCGGAAAGTTTGGTACAAGGGGGAAGGTGGAGTTCCTGTCGTGGTTCGGCGGTAACAAACTCGACTAGTATCCATGAGGACCCGGGTTTGATCCCTGGCCTCGCTCAGTGGGTTAAGGATCTGGCATTGCCGTGAGCAGTGGTGTAGGTCGCAGATGCACCCGGGATCTGGCATTGCTATGACTGTGGTGTAGGCCGGCAGCTGCAGCTCCGATTCCACCCCTAGCCTGGAAACTTCCGTATGTACCGGGTTTGGCCCTAAAAAGCAAAAAAAAAGTAGGGGGAAGGTAATGAGAAAGTGAGAAAGTCTGTCTTCTCCAAAAAAAACTGTGTTAACTTCTCCAGTAACATTTTTCTCTCCAGAACTATTTTTGAGCAGAACTGGAACTGAAGGCATTTCACTAATACCACAGATTAAAAAACAAACTACATTGGGAGTTCCCTTTGTGGCTCAGTGGTTAACGAATCCGTCTAGGAACCACGAGGTTGAGGGTTCGATCCCTGGCCTTGCTCAGTGGATTAAGGATCCAGCGTTGCCGTGAGCTGTGGTGTAGTTCGCAGACGCGGCTCGGATCCTGCGTTGCTGTGGCTGTGGTGTAGGCCGGCAGCTACAGCTCCAATTAGACCCCTAGCCTGGGAACCTCCATATGCCGTGGGTGTGGCTCTACATAAAAAAAAAAAAGGACAAAAAAAAACTACATTAAAACCAGCTATAACTATACGAAGTGGGTGGGATTTATATCACAATTTGGTGCTTAGCACCTCATTAACAACAACAAAAAAGGAGGTTTCTGGAATATTCCTCTCAATGACAGATTTATTTATTTCTCTATTTCCCTCCTCCTACTCCCCGTATACGTTGCCTCTCCTCAATTTTAGGGTATATAGCTAGTTTTTATCCCTTTGCCACACTGCCACTGTCAATCTTAAAAAACTGAGTTAAAGCTAGGAAGAGATATTTTATTAAATTGTGCTTAGTAAAATAAAACAAATGGATAAAATGCTTAACCACTGCCAATATATCTGCAACTACTCTTCAAAGCTCTAAACAGAGTCTTTGAATGAAAACTGATGCTACTGGCAGGGATTATAATCTAAAAAGAAATTTACTGGGAGTCCCCTTCAAGGCTCAGAGGTTAACAATCCTGACTAGGATCCATGAGGATGCAGGTTTGATCCCTGGCCTCGTTCAGTGGGTTAAGGATCCAGTATTGCAATGAGATGTGGTGTAGGTCGCAGACGAGGCTTGGCTCCCAAATTGCTGTGGCTGTGGCATAGGTCTAGAGCTATAGCTCCGATTAGACCCCTAGCGTGGGAACTTCCATATGCCATGAGTATGGCCCTAAAAGGTAAAAAATAAAAATAAAAAAATAAAATAGAATAAAATCATAGTTGAATTGAATAAATGTACTATACACCTTACAAAATTCAAAGTCTGACTCAGATAATTTTTTTTTGTCTTTTTGCCTTATCTAGGGCCGCTCCCGTGGCATAATGGAGGATTCCAGGCTAGGGGTCTAACAGGAGCTGTAGCTGCCAGCCTTCGCCACAGCCACAGCAACGTGGGATCCAAGCCACGTCTGCAACCTACACCACAGCTCACACCAACGCCGGATCCTTAACCCACTGAACAAGGCCAGGGATCGAACCCGCAACCTCGTGGTTCCTAGTTGGATTCGTTAACCACTGAGCCATGACAGGAACTCCCAACTCAGATAATATTTAATATATATTAAACTCTGAAAACCCGTCTTAACACAATTTTACTAATTATACAAATAAGAGGTAGGCAACAGAATGAGAAAAATTTTAATAGTATGTTTCTTTAAATCATGAAATTTAATTGTTAGACCAGAAAGCTTTCTAACACTATAAAATTTACTTCTGATAACTAAATAAGATTTTTCTAAAAAAACCCAAATATTATATTCCATTTACCTTTAGACAAATTAAAGTGAATACTACAAACATGAATCTAACCAATATAAGCATTTGTGGTTCTGAAATTGCTACTAATGTTATTGCTTTTTGTTTTTGTTTTTGTTTTTTTTTGGCTTTTGTCCTTTCAGGGCCGCACCTGCGGCATATGGAGGTTCCCGGGCTAGCGGTCTAATCAGAGCTGTAGCCGCCGGCCAATGCCAGAGCCACAGCAACAGCAGATCCGAGCCGCATCTGCGACGTACACCACAGCTCACGGCAACGCCGGAATCGTTAACCCACTGAGCAAGGCCAGGGATCAAATCCGCAACCTCATGGTTCCTAGTCAGATTCGTTTCCGCTGAGCCACGACGGGAACTCCCTACTAATGTTATTGTTAACATAAAGAAAACTTAGTTTGTCAACTATTAGAAACTTACTTCAGAGCATTCTGTGTATCTTGTTTCAACTCACTGAAGAAAGCTATTTTGAACTGATGCCTAACAAATAAAAGCTGAAAAAAGGGAATAGAAAAAAGTTACACATATTCTCTTAAAATGTAAAATTATAACGTTTCTTAAAAGGAGAGCTAAAAGAATGGAGGAAAATATTTAAAATTAAAGTTCAAGAATTATCCCATATAAACTATAATTATTCCATATAAAAATCTATAAGAACATTAAGGTCAAAGAGGACAAAAGACAAATTTAGCTCTGTTTATGTTTTTTGGTTTGTTTTCTTTTTTAATGGCCACACCTGCAGCATATGGAAGTTCCTGGGCCAAGGACTGAATCTGAGCTGCAGCTGCGACCTATGCCATAGCTGCAGCAACACCAGATCCTTTAACCCACTGCACCCGGGCAGGGAATCAAACCCACGTCTCCACAGTGACCCAAGCCACTGCAGTCGGAATCTTAACCCATCAAGAACAGGAGCTCTAAGACAAATTAGTTTTTAACAGCTTTAAAAAAAAAAAAAAACTTTTTAAAGTACAGAAACCGTTTAAAAACATCCAAGTGTTTAAGACATTTAATAATCTCTTCTAAAACAATCAATGATGAATAATCTGTTCTAGAATGCAGCTATTATTTCCTCCTTTAGGAAAAGACATGTACCTGGTGTGTTGTTTTATTCAAAAATTCTTTATGAGATTTCACTCTTCTGATCTCTGTGTAGTAATAAGTCTGTGCATGTTCATAAAAGGCATTTTCTAATCTGTTAAAAAAAAAACAGTCAACATTCAAACATACAGTTATTTTAAACCACGGTGTTTTCAAGAATCGTATTTGTAAGAACCAAAAATGATATCCTGACAGAGGATTACTTCATGCAGTCTGGTTTACTTCATTAGACTAAGATAAAAAGTGATGCAAAATATAACCTGATTTTTTAGGTAAAAACCCCTAAAGATAAGACCTTCCGAAAGTCATTTAAAATTATTTACAGCCCAAGAAATAACTAATAAAAATAACTTTCTGGTAAGCTATAAAAATTAGGTAATCTTCCACCCTTATTATTTTATAATTTCATAAAAAACATGAAAGATATCTAATATTCGATTAAATTTGACTATTTTTTGTGATTTTAATATTTAGGGTCTAAAGAATAAGAAAGCTTATTTCCCATTATTATAATGGGAAAAGGACCAAAAATGAGAACTGGTAAAGGAAGTGAAAAGTAATACTTGTATAAATTGGAGTTCCCATCGTGGCTCAGTGGTAATGAATCTGACTAGTATCCATGAGGAGGCAGGTTCAATCCCTGGCCTCAATCAGTCAGTTAAGAATCCAGCGTTGGTATGAGCTGTGGTGTAGGTCGTAGATGTGGCTTGGATCTGGCATTGCTGTGGCTGTGGTGAGGGCGTGAGCTACAGCTCCGATTTAACCCCTGGCCTAGGAACCTCCATATGCCGTGGGTACAGCCCTAAAAAGACTAAAAAAAAATTTTTTGTATAAATTAAATCCTGCTTCATTCGAAAACTATGATATTACAGAGGAACGCAGAAAATACGACCAGAGATGGATAGATATCTCAAAGTCCCATTTATAAAAAGATCTACATAGTATAAGTATGTTCCTAAGGGCATGAAAGAAAGCTGAATTCAAAGTCAGATAGACTGGATTTCAATTAAAAAAAAAAAAAAAAGACTGAACTTCAAGGCTCTTCCTCCACATAATAAAACAGAATTTTGAAGTTGTATTCTAAGGGTTTTAAACACAACTAAGGAAAATATGTAAGGAAAAAAAAAATGGATTAGTCAAAATTTTAAAAATTCCATATACTTTCTAGGTTAAGATTTTCTACTTTTAAAAGTACAGTTTTTAAAATGTTAAAATATGAAAATAATTAAAATCAGATTCTAACTTTGAATCACATGATGTTTGAAAGACTAAGCCGAACTGTAGAGTTCTATAAAAGGGAAACAGTAAGAATGTCTAATCTTGAGATAGTCAGAAATATGTCTATAAGTTATTCTGAATGATTAATACACAAAAACAAAAAATGGAGAAATCTACATTATGTCACTAAAGATGAAAGATAAATTTGGTTTTGGTTTTCAAGTTGGATATGTATTTGGTGATAAAACACTTGTTAAACAATTAATACAGAGAACGGAGCACAAACATACCTGATAAATCCTATTATTTTCTTTTAGCTCACACAAAATAAAATCCCTCCCTCCCTTTACATAAAACAGAGTAGTTACAGAGATATCCCTGAACATGGGCTAAGCGCTCTAAGACTTCATCACTTAATCCAAACACTCCTATACTATTTGAGGGTAGGGTTTTTTAAGTTTTTTTTTTTTAATATATATACAAAAAAAAGAAAAAAAGGAATGCCAATCTAATCAAGAAATGAGGAGGTTAGTAAAAAGGCCAATTCTTTTAATAAATACCCCAAGATTATACTTTAAAGGTAACAGCAAAAATTAAGAATGCTTTTCTGGGGAAGCAGACCTTGAGTCTGACTTTGAGTTCTATAAGTGGAAACCCAACTAGCTCAGTCTTCCCATTCAGTGATTTAAACTGAGTGTTAAGTATCCAGGCTTTTCCATGATGCTCCTCTGCCTCCAAATAACCACTACTTCCCTCCCACTAACCTACACCTTCACAGCACAGCTGTGGACCTTCCTGGACCACATTTGTCCACGTGTTCCCTGAAACCCTAGAGGACTGACAAGCTCTATCATGATTTCACAGTGCAATGCTTTCTGGTATTTAGCATGGGTGTTTTCACTCTCACCAACTAACTAGTTCCTCCATGAAGGGAGACACCTAATCAACTTGTTCTGAACCAGACAAGATACTCCCACACTCACCACACAAGCACACGTGGATATATACACATACACACGTATGAAAATGCACACAGACACCTGAATTTTTTATTTATATCTGACCTGCCTCAAAAGAGGACTGATTCTACCAGGTACCTTTTTATTTTTATTTTTTGCTTTTTAGGGCTGCATCCTCAGCATATGGAGGTTCCCAGGCTAGGGGTCGAATCAGAGCTATGGCTGCCAGCCTACACCACAGCCACAGCAATGAAGGATCCAAGCCGTATCTGTGACCTACACCACAGCTCATGGCAATGCTGGATCCTTAACCCACTGAGCAAGGCCAGGGATTGAACCTACGTCCTCATGGATGCTAGTCAGATTCATTAACCTCTGAGTCACAACAGGAACTCCTCTACCAGATATCTTAGACTAAAATTTTGATTACAGGGAGTTCCCTGGTGGCTCAGTGGGTTAAGGATCTGGCATTGTCACTGCTGTGGCTCAGGTCGCAGCTGTAGCACAGGTTTGATCCCCCACTTGGGCACAGCTGAGGGAAAAAAAGAAAGAAAAAAATTTTTGATTATAAGCAGTTCCCTACGCTAGTGATTTATCAGAGAATATGTGTACTTGCTCTCAGCCAAATCAGTTCAAAGGTAACCATAATCTACTGCCACTGCCCCAGCACATCAATTAGGCTCAGTTTTTAGAGGATGCAAACACACCTTAGCCACTACAACTGAACTCTGAAAAGCTCTTCATTAACACTCAAAAAACAGATCTATCGGTTTTCATGTGAAGGACATTCAAGCTTCCAAACAATGGATGCAGATTTAGGTCTAAAAGAAAAGACACTTCCTGAATTTTGACAACCACGTAATAGGCAAAAAGATCCCCACAACTCTGGGGGACAGAGGAAGGAACTCCGGAACATTTAAAAGGAAGTTACTACAGAAGGTAGGTCCTGGGCTAAAAGCTGAACATGAGAAGAAG
The DNA here is from genome assembly GCA_004024745.2 of Catagonus wagneri. Taxonomy (NCBI): domain Eukaryota; kingdom Metazoa; phylum Chordata; class Mammalia; order Artiodactyla; family Tayassuidae; genus Catagonus; species Catagonus wagneri. The sequence goes on along the minus strand of PVHT020000140.1, from coordinate 6,765,950 downwards.
AGAAGCAGAAGCAAATGCATCATCCATCCCTCCCTCTCTTCCCTCCAGCCTTTAGGGGGGATGGCTGGATGGGAAGAGTCACATCCTGCTTCAACAATGTCCCACCCGTCACTGCCCACAGCAGTCCCAATTCCTGCTTCATGGGAAGGCAAACAGATCAGAGATACAAAATCCAACTGTATGGATCTGTGCACATGTGTACGCTGTTTTATCTTTTTAACAAGTAAGTTCAGATCCATTTAAACTTTGTCTGAAATAGTTTTAAGCTAGTTAGAAAATTGTTTCCAGTGTGTTCAAGAGTGTAGTTGATGATAATGATGACAGCAAATAATTATAGGGAACACACATTTACATCGGTCTCAGGGAAAAAAAAACACACATAATGATGAAATACTTCATTTTCAGCACATTCTCTACAGCACAACTTTCCCTTGAAAAGCAACTACTTTCTTACTTGTTATTAAAATGTCACCTTTACTTTGAAAGGCAAAGAATGACTAAAAAAAAAATTCTGCTGGTTAACATGACATTGACAGCCTATTTTCCCAAGAGGAAAGTTCTGAGATGAGCAACACTTGCCTTTTTATAAAAGAAAATTGCTTAACTCATGTCAAGTTTGACAACTGCTTGAAGTATTTTGCCTTGCAGTTATCAGTGAACCTCTGAAGTACAAAAGTCTCACAATCACTCAACACATTACAGAAGTTTTAAAACCATTCTAGCACGTCAACACTTCCAAAAAGAATTTAACCAAATCGCTGACATCTTTGCAGCTCGTATACTTAATACACCAAAATGTCCTGAAAGCACACGAAAGACGGTGCCCCCAGTAGCCCTACTCACTCCCCCAAATCAGATGCTGAATGTGAAGACTTGACTGCTGCTCGGCTTCTCTCTCTCTCCTAAGATAAACTACAAATACAAAGAAAGGGTCTAATGATGCCTTCCCTCTTCCGGGTGGACTGCCCCAGGCCTGGCGCTCACATCCATATTCTGGAGGTCTGGGACCCAGAGCCCTTGCTTTTCACATCAGTCATTTTGACTCTACACACCTTATTTCAATGTTCCATTATCCTCAATAAGACCCGAGTGGTTACATTTCTGTTTCTCTTGTATCCGACACAGAACTCAATGAGAAAGCTGAGGAGGGTGGGACCACTAATATGAGTTAAGGAAGGGCTTCTCAACCTCAGCACCATCTGTATTTTGGACCAGGGACTTCCTTGCTGTGTGGGGCTGGCCCACTCACTGCAGGGTGCACAGCAGCATCCCTGCCTCCCCCCACTAGCGGCCAGCACAGGAAGCCCCAGGTCGTGGTGATCGTAACTATCTCCGGGCGTTACCACATGTTCCCTGGGGGGCAAAACCACCCCAGTTAGAGAAAGCCCTTGGATTAAAGTATGGGATAGAGGACAACCGCTTTTTAAAGACGGCTGTCTGTGAACTAAGCCTTAAAAGTTGAGTATGAGAGATGGGAGTTCCCTCGGGGTCCAATGGTCAGGATCAGGCACTGTCACCACTACAGACGGGGTTCAGTCCCCACTCTAGGAACTGAGATCCCACAGTCCCACATCAAGTTGCTGCACACCATATTTAAAACAAAGTTAAGTACGAGAGAGCCCAGAAAGGGGAGCTGGAAGATAGGAGGTACCGTGAAAGCTCACTGATGAGAGACAGCACTGTGAACAGGAAGCGGGTGGGGGGCACCAAGGTGCAGAGTTATGAGTAGGAATAGTCAAAAGCCTGAAGACACAGCCCAAGGCCACCTGTGAGGCTGGATGAGCCTGGGGAGCAGGGTGTGAGGGAGGGAGGAGAGCACCTGTGGGGCAACCAGTCACCTAGAAGCGCCCCCCCCCCTCCGGTCCCCTGTGGGCCATGTGTTTACGCTAACAAAAAAAAGCCAACTGTCCCCTTCCTCTGCATTCCGGGCCATAAGGCCATCAACTCAATTTTACCCTGAGCACGACCCATACGACTTCCTGTGGTGTCACTGATACTGATACTGCTATTTCGCTAACTGCAATGAAGCTGTCTTGAGGTTCATCCTTCCATCTGACCCTCTGGCTACTCCAAGCTCTCTCCTAGGAAGCCAGGTCACTCATGCACCAATGAGAATGCCAGGCACCTTTCCGGGGCAGATCAGTGTCAGCAGTTTGCTTCTGAGACACAGGAACAAACGCAAGAGAAGCAATAATCAAAGATGAACTACACTGTTACTGACTTTAAGAAAGACATGTATACAGAATAAAAAGGAAAACCATTTTATAATTAAAATCAATAAAAAATATGCGTATTGAAATACATCCTAGTCAGAAATTTAATATTGTAAAACTTCTCTGCAGCACTGAATGCTAGAAAACAATGGACAATGGTCACATAATTGATGAGAGAATGCCATGTCCCCAGATATCATGAACTCTATACACAAAGGTTTTATAACAGTATTTACGACATGGTGGATCTCAGACCTGTCTTAAAAATTATTTAAATAAACACATCAACACATCACACATGAAGCAAAACAGAGAAACAGGACACTATCCTATTAAAGGGCACATGGGGTTACTGAAAAGTACAATGAAAAAACATATATAAATATTTTTAAATGAAGTTGACTTAGGTGTACATCTGGTATCGAGATGATGCTAAGTGGTAGTTCAGTACATGTTGTGTGATTATATTTATGTGTGTGTATTATAAATGTTATATATATTTGTTCTTATATAAAAAACATATTCTGGAAGGAACCTTAAGAAATTGTTGATAGTGGTTACCTCAAAGAATTGGAAAAGCTTAAGGAAATAATGAAGACTTTTATTTTCACCTGAATGCCTCTGTATCATTTGAACTTTTTCCCACTGAACGAACAGGTCTAAGCTACTAATATCACAATGCCTAATGAACAATCTAAAGAAAAAAGTGTTAAAGACCTTTATTTACCTTATAATATAGCCCACAAGGTGGTCCGTATGGGGCAGTACAAACAAAGACTTTCCTGAGAGTTCACAGGCATTACATAAGGCTGCAGCCCTTTCAGAAGCAATGACATCTTCTCCTGGTGACAAGTTTCATAAGGAGAGAAAAAAATTAATGTATTTTTCTAAACAAATATTTCCCCAGATCAGGACAACTAAGGAAAAAACCCAAACCACTTTCCCCCATGGCTATAGGTACTCAAGAGCACTATGGGGTGCTTAAAAGTTAGAGCTAGGGAACTCCCATCGTGGCTCTGCAGTGATGAACCTGACTAGTATCCATGAAGATGCACGTTTGATCCCTGGCCTCGCTCAGTGGGTTAAGGATCCAGCATTGCCACGAGCTGCAGTTTAGGTCACAGATGCAGCTCAGATCTGGCATTACTGTAGCTGTGACACAGGCTGGTGGCTATAGCTCCAATTCGACCCCTAGCCTGGGAACTTCCACATGCCATGGGTGCAGCCCTAAAAGACAAAAGAAAAAAAAAATGGAAGAAGGTACAGTGTACACAGCTGTTAGGGGAACACTGGAATTCTCCACTGAGCCAAGATAGGCCAAGTAATGCTAACAGATACACCACATAATTGTTTCAAAAGCCATAACTAAAAACAGAAGCAATAATTCATGAAAGTGGTTCCCAAAACTATTTAAGATGCTTCAAGTTTCAACATAGAAACAAAAAAATATTTTGGCTTCTAAAGTCTGAGGATGATAGAAGAAATAAGCATCTGAAACTAAAACATTTTCTTACAGGAAATTAGAAATCCTATAGCATTTTTCTTTGCCCTACTGCAAATTAAGAAAACAAAATTACATAATGGATCTCAGGTAAGCAAAAAACCCTCTCTTTAAAAAATCTAGTGAATAACTATTTTGTCGAATGCTATCTGCTGACATGGGGATGTAAGTGGAACTAGGGAAGCAGGACTTAAGATGTGCACTCTTTAATGGTTTTAATTTTTTTTACAATAAGCCATTTATTCATGCATTACTGGTACTTTTTAAAATTAACACACCATCCTTCCAATAACTGACTGCACAAAAGATTTTAACTTTAAAAACTATGCCTCTTGGTAAGGAGAACTGGAGTGATAAATCAATCAATTAGTTGTTAATTAATCTTTTGCTACCTGGAGGCAAAGGAGTTTTCTTCTGAATGAGAACTACTGCAACTTTTGTGTTTCTCCCTTGTAAACTCTGCCTGCAGTGGAAAAATAACAATAAATTTAAGTTGTTTTAGTTTTAAAAACGTATTAAAGAATTTCAAGAAGTCCAAGCTTGATAATTCAACTAAAGACAGACAAATTTCAACTTAAAAAAACCCAAAATTAGGGGAACTCTTTTCCTGCACACAAAGAAACATACATGCCACAATGAATTAAATTTTAAATGTATAATCAAGCTTCTATTCCTTACAAAAATCTGCCTTAAAAGTTTAATAATACAACTTTGTAAATCAACTATACTCTAATAAAAATTTTTTTTAAAAGTTTAACATATATTTTACTATAAAAGTTACACCACAGCTTATTTCTTTATAGTGATACATTACAGAGTAGTCATCCAAAAGAATTATTATCAATAATTATTTAGTAGTAATTATTAATTACTACGAAACAAGCGATAAAGCAAAAAGTGTTTTATGAGACTAAAACAGCAAATCACTGTATCTTTAAAAAGAAAAACTATAAATGCAAGAAAAAGCATCTGGAAACTCAGGCCAATTTGTCTTCTAAATTTTTTCACATTGCTTAGCATTATTTAAGTTAATAGTAATGCTACCAGTTAGGAAAAGAACAGGTTTTATCAGAGGCTAGTGATCCCGAAAGAACTACCGTAGTCTTTTTTTTTTTTTTTGGCGCACCCCGGCATGCAGAAGTTCCTGGGCCAGGGATCAAACCTGAGCCACAGCAGTGACAAAAGCCACAGCGGTGACAAAAGCCACAGCAGTGACACCAGAACCATAACCTGCTGTGCCACCAGGGAACTCCAGGACTACTGTGGTCTTAACAGCACTCAGCTGCCTTCAATAAAGTCAGTAAACTCCAGATGTGTGTGAGTGACCCCACAGAGTCGACCTGACAAACAGGACCATACCTGACTATTTCCACTCTGGTCGCACACTCGGACTGCTTCTCTTTCCACTGGGGCTCATCCCAGTCCAGTTCATAGAACACAACTACCAGGGCTGGCACCAGATTCAGATGTTTATTCATCCAGCCCGTCTTCAAAATCCCTTTGGGAATGTACCATTCATATGAAGTTCTCTGCAAACAGGAGCCAAAGGTGAAAAGAGATACTTGATAACAAGAGCAGCAGAAACCATCTGATACCCAGTGCAGGCATTTTATGTGCATTTATCTCATTCAACATACACACGGCACATTTTTAAGATGCGGACATGCAGGCTTATAGATCAAGTAAGAGCTAGCAAGCACTGGAGTAGAATCTCAACCCTAGAGCTGCTACCATTTCCATTTAAACACTGACCAAAGTCAAAGCATGTCTAACGATGTCAAGACTTTCAAATACCCTGGAAGTAAAGAGCCCCTTTCCTGGTATCTACTTATATTCCTCACCATCCCAGTTTCTGTTCTTGTAAAGGCTGCTCAGATATTCTCTAAATCCAATTTGGCTTCATTTGATTCAAAGACAAAACACGATGGCCCTAGATCTCACTTGTGGGTCAAAGAAAAAAGGACAATTCTTAAACACTGAAGGGTAACAACAGTCCCCAGGAGTCAGGGGAGGGGACTAAAGAGATGTTTTAGCCACACAGAGCCCAGGTGCAATCTCAGGTAACTCCTAAAGCCACTGCACTGACTCAGACTGCCGCAGCTCACGCTGGTCCAAGGTTTACGGGAGGAAAGACAGGGCGGGAAGGAAACCTGACATAACAAACCCTGCAGACTCAGGAGAGAACTGCGAATGGGGAAATGAGAATTCAGGAGAATGAATCCAGAAGGAAAGGGAGTGAGCTGTGCTGTGCGCTGGCCTTTCTTAACACAAACACCACATTAAAAAAAAAAAAAATGTGTGAGGGTCAGGAGAGCCATGACCCCCACAACTGCAAAGAAAGCTCAGAGTTTCTAGGGCTGCATATATGAAACTGTATCTCTGGTATGTGAATCTCAAACACATATGCAAAAGAATCAGGTGGTGACTAGTCAACAGGACCTACGTGCCAATAATGACATATTTAATAAACGCCCTAGGTGATGGTGATATACTTGGTCCAGAGACCAGTCTGTAGGAAATACTGCTCTAGGAGTAAAAAAAAAAAAAAAAAAAAAAAAAAAAAAAAAAAAAAAAAAAAAAAGAAAAGAAAAAAAAAAGGGGTGGGCAGTTTACTCTGATCAATATGTCTTACTAACTGCCTTTCAGACCAATCTTGTAAGATTATAATAAATCTTAACCAATATACATAACTCTCTTAAAAAAGTAAATTGACACAGAAAGCACTACATATGTATAAGCTGTTATTACTAATACAAACTATCATCAGTATAATTATTCTTTTTCCAAGTAAATCAAGAGTTTCTACCATGATGTTCACCTTAAAGTCAGTTTTGGACTTGATACCTTTCCTATTCCACACTGAATATAGTATTTTAGTTTATGCAGACCTTACCCAGGATGGAGACTATGTCTTAACTAATTTTTTTTTCCTTTGCTTTAGGGCCACACCTGGCACATGGAAGTTCCCAGGCTACCAGTCGAACTGAACTGCAGCTGCCGGGCCTATACCACAGCCACAGCAATGCCGGATCCTTAACCCACTGAGTAAGGCCAGGGATCAAACCCGCATCCTCATGGATCCTAGTCGGGTGTGTTAACCACTGAGCCACAAAGGGAACTCCTTATTTAAACTTCTATCACCAGCCTGTTGCACACTTCCAGGTACCTAACACAAAGCCAGTGTGTAAAATATGTGTGTGAAACTGACCCAAACTGCAAAAACCAGGGATTCTCTAATGACACTGGCAGTGGTGAATGAGACCTTCCTTTCAGAGTGGCCTTTGTTAAAATTATGGAGACTTGGGTTTTTTCAAATAAATTTTTAAAAAAGGAAAACCTAGGCTCACAGGATAGAAATCATAATAATTACAAAGTAATTATTCCTCCGGGGGGGGGGGTTAAAAAAAAAGTGATTATTAGATACATCTGCCCCGTATTACATATGCGAAAATGCCTAGAGCTTTCTTCATGCACCAGTGCAACCATATCCTGATAAACTCAGCGGTTTTCCTGCACAGATATAGGAACAAAAAAGATGTACATACACAAAGAAGGGAAAAGGGGAGAAGAGAGAGACGGGGAGAGGAAGAAAGAGAGAGAAAGGCACTGTGCAATCATAATGCTGTTACCTTGGGTCTACATTTGGGATATTCGTGGTCACCTGGGAGCACCTTGAAAGAAATCGGTACCCGATCAGCCCTCCGATTGGCACAGAAAGCATCCCAGACAGCTCGATGGACAGCATTATAAACCACATCCAGGCCAGTGAGAGTAACAAAAGCCATAGGCCGACAACATAATTCCACAGGGAAGTCCCACTGTGTGGGGCTCATGTTCAAGGCGTCACAAAAATTCTGAAATGTAAATGTTAATATATTAATAAGCAATTTCTTTTTTTCTTTCTTTTTTTTTTTTTTTGGCTTTTTAGGGCCGCACTTGCAGCATATGGAAATTCCCAGGCTAGGGGTGGAACCAGAGCTACTGCCACACCACTGTGACAGCAACTGGGGACCCAAGCCACACCTTCAACCTACATCACAGCTCATGGCAATGCCAGATCCTTAACCCACTGAGCGAGGCGAGGGATCAAACCCACATCCTCATGGATACTAGACGGGTTCATTTCCACTGTGCCACAATGGGAACTCCACTAACTAATTTCTTAAAAGCTCACAGCCACATCTAACATATGAACCTCCACCATTTTAAAAACATTACAAAAAGCACTGCAAAGTGCTGAACAAATAAAAGAGGTGAATTTTTTCATTCCTGAGTTGGCCCTATTAAACTTGACTATTAATATTTTTAAAAAAATCTTTCATATTGCAAAGGCTTTAATCAACTTTAAGACAAATCAGTATTTTCAGTAACAGCTCAAAACACACTGTACAGAACTTTGGGATGAGCAGACCAAGAAAGCAGGGAGGTGATCAAATTACCTATTACAGTTATAAAGGAAAATAACTATTGACTTACATATTCAATAAGTACAACTCTAATTTCTCCTTAACTGTCTAATTTCTGATTTCCTCAGATATTATACAATAACAGGCTAATTACCTAAAAAGCTATGTTTTCTCATTCCTCTATAGTTAAGACAAATGTACAATTTAAAGGAAAACATACAAGAGAAAAACTAATAATCAATGGAAACCTCTAGGAGGACATGTTTCTACTCTGTCATAATTTAGCTAAGAATCCACCTATATCAATTCAAGTAAGCACTAACTTTAGAAAAACAATGATATAAAAATGTGTTTATTTCAAACAAAATTATCATTGTATTTTTTAAACAATTTCTCATTTCCTAAAACCATGTATCAAAAGGTTCACTTAAAAGGTGATGTCAATGGGATGGACTGGGAATCTGGGGTTAATAGATGCAAACTATTGCCTTTAGAATGGATAAGCGTTGAGATCCTGCTCTACAGCACTGGGAACTATATCTAGTCACTTATGATGGAGGATAAGGTGAGAAAAAGAATGTATGTATGTATGACTGGGTTGCTTCGCTGTGCAGTAGAAAACTGACAGAACACTGTAAACCAGCTATAATGGAAAAAATAAAAATCATTTAAAAAAAGGTGATGTCCAACAGTATTATCATACAGGATTCAAATACAGTTTCTGTGAAAAGTGAGAAACACTTCTGCCACCAATTGATCACCAAAACAGTATTTTTAACTGAAAAGTTAATTTAGGAAAGACTAATAGGCTTTTTCATATTTAAGTACTGAAGGGACAATGGGTATTAGATAAATGGTCTGGAAAGCTTACCAGGAACAACAAATGTCCACAATAAACAGAAATTTAAGAATTATTTAAACAGACATTTTAAGAACAGGATTAAGCTTTAAGGACTAAGGACTGCATGTTCAGAAAAAGAAATATTCTGGTTTGAGGTAATTTGGGGGGTGAAAATAAAAAAGAGATGGTTAAAACACAATTTGGGTACCAGAGAGACAGAGCCCTCAAGGCCCCTTTCCTTTAATTTAATAACCCCAGGGGCTCGAGAGAATTAGCTGTGGTCTTTGAACATGGAGTGAATGAGGGGAAACAGATATGACTTTTAAGCATTTAAAAATCACAATCCTGTCCAAAAGAAATATAAACCACATAAATAATTTTAAACTTTCTAGCAGTCACATTACAAAGAAACAGGAGTGAGAGTTTCCATCGTGGCTCAGTGGTTAACAAATCCGTCTAGGAACTATGATGTCGCGGGTTCGATCCCTGGCCTCGCTCAGTGGGTTTGGGATCCAGCGTTGCCATGAGCTGTGGTGTAGGTTGCAGACGCAGCTCGGATCCCGCGTTGCTGTGGCTGTGGTGTAGGTCAGTGGCTACAGCTACCCCTAGCCTGGGAACCTCCATTTGCCGCGAGTGCGGCCCTAAAAAAGACAAAAAAAAAAAAGAAAGAAAGAAACAGGAGAAACTAATTTTAATGATATCCTACTTAACCACGTCCAAAATATTATCAATTCAACATTAATGTAAAAGTTATTAACAAAATATTTTACCTTTTTTTATGCTAAGCCTTTGAAATCTGGTGTCTACACTCAGAGCACATCTCAATTCGGGCTAGCCCATTTCGAATGCTCAATAGCTGCATATAGCTCCTGGCTACTACGCCGGATAGTGCAGCTTTAAAATATAGTAACTGTACAAATTTGCTGTACGAAAATTTTACCGGAGATTCTTGCCACATCCTACCTTAGCAAGCTTTGGCATTTGAAATGGCTGTGCCAATTCTGCAGCCAAAAAATTGGGAAGACTATCAGCAAAGGATGAGTGCACAGAGACTGTATGGATCTCGATGACAGGCTACGGGGGAAATTTCCAGATGTCCTGGAAGAAACCAGTGAAGCAACCAAGACATGGAAGAAGGTGCAAAAGTAGTAAGTGAACACTCTGTATGGGACATCTTGCAAGGTAAAGGAAGTCGCCTGGAAGCTGGCGTGGTAATAAGATAATAAGAAACACTCATAGAAAGAAAAACGGTTTGGCAAGAAACGTGACCTAATCAAAGTGGCAGGTTAAAAAAAATGCATTCATTATTTTTTAATTAACGGAGGTCCAGAGTGCAGGACACAAGGCCAATGAGGATAGGGTCCAAAGATGTCCAACTATAAAACGACTAAAAGAGGAACGACAGTCTGGGGCAGGGATGGTAAAACAAAAGCTGATGCTAAGGATGTGAAGCAACAATCTGACTTAGGAAACGATGCCGCCCCCAGGGTCGCAGAACCGCGCCCGGTAGCTCCAAAGAGCAAAGGCGGAAAGGAAATGCTGCAGCCCTTAAGGCAGAAGCTATCCACCTCCTTTCCTCCTCCTCCTCCTCCTCCTTAAACCAGGAGGCCCTAGAAACAGGTGCGTCTTTTCTTTAGAAGCTAAAAACGAAAAGCATTTGCAGACGCTATAAGAATTCGCAGGCCCCCCAAACCAACCTTGTTAAACGCTAGCTCTCTCCCTTGGCGGTCTCGCCCGGCCCCGCTGGTCTCCCGACCCGGACTCACCCAGGCCGCACGCCCAGGCCCGCTGCAGCAGTAGTCGGCCGCCGCCAGCCGGGGTAGGAAGAGGGGAAGGAGTCAGGGGTCAGAGAACACCACAGACTGTCAGACCGCCACCGCCCGAGTGCTGGAACCAGCAACTCAGAGTTCCCAGTGCCCACCTGCGCAGGCACAGGAAGTACTTTCTGAGCCTGAGTGACAATGCTCTACACCAATCGCCATCCCGGAACTTTACGCTGCTCCGCAAAGCGTAAGGAAGACGCTTCGTTTTCTATAGGAGAAGGAACTGAGGGCGGGGAGAAAATTAGCCAATAGGAGAAGCCAGATGGTGGAGGCGGAGCCTCTGTCGTTACCGCCCAGAGCCTTTCCTCCCACGCTCCGGCGCCGCAGCTGCCAAGGCCTCCCGGTCCCCGCCCACAGCCCCCAGAAGACAGCTTTGCGTTGCTCAGGGGTCGAGTGCGCGCGTGACTCCCGTCGGCAGTGTGAAGGTTGTGCCTACGCAGCCGAGGGCGTAGAAGTGGGGACACCGCGGCTTCGGGGCCACTGCCCTCGCTTTCTCTTCGTTGTCGCGAACGCCGTCTGCCCCGGAGGCACCCCCGTGACCGGTGCGATGAGTGCCAACGAAGACCAAGAGGTGAGTCCCAGGCTGGACGCCCCTTTCCCGCGCAAGCGCGATTCCCCGGTTGATCCCCCCGCCCCGGCCTGGCACTCGTCCTCGCCCCTGCAGCGAGGGCCTGGCTTGGGTGGCCCAAGTTTACCGGAGTCCTGCGAGGAGAGGCCTGGCTCGTCTGCATGGGTAGGGGTCGCCTCTGTCTTTCCTCCCCGCCTCAGTTTTCAGTTTGGCAAGCCCTGGTGTGCCCCCAGGTCTCCTGCTAACAAGGGCGAGTGTCCTTGGTCCGCGACCCGGTACACTTGGCTTGCCTTAAATCCCGCGTGTTGTTTAGCGCTTGTTTTCTGAGTTAGGATCTTTGGAATCTAACCATCTTTAAATTTTAAAATCTTTTGACTGGTAGAGAAAGTTAATTGAGTTAGCTAGGTTTCTGGTGCAGGAAAATGATGACACTAGTGTCTTTTGGCCGTATTGTTTGGTGGAAAGAATCATTTAATTTATCCACTTGGTAGTTGTCCAGTGGACACAAAGTCTGTTTTGAGCTTACACTGTTACTGAAATTGTGTGGTTTATTTACACTTAGGTGTTTTCTTATGAAATGTCCCTTTGACATTAAATCATATTATTAGAGTTGGAGGGGTCATCTCTAGGGGAACCTTCTAAATTTATAAGGTGTATAGATGAGAAGGGTCTGTAAAGTGATTGCCCCAGGGCTCCAGAGTGAGTTTGCAAAGAATCAGGACTAGAGTCGAAGTAGTTCACTCTGCATTTAGAATATACTGCTTGAAAGCACTTTGACGTGATAGATATTGTGGAATCTTTGGATTGGAAGTTGCCTTTAAAGAAGACACAAAGCCTGACAAGCTATGGTATCTGAATCCTTCTAAAATATTCTTGCCAGGTGAATTTCCAAGCTAAGGCATGGGTAGTTCTCACTGTGAAGCTGGGAGCATACAGTGTAATGTTTCTCCAAGTCTGACCCATGGACCACTGCCTAGAACCATTTGGTGATGGTTAGAAAAACAGACACCTACACTCTACCTGAGATTTGCTGGATCAAAATTCCTGTGGTGAGAACCAGGGGCCTCTTTTTTTAACAGTAGGGTTCCATTCGTCTTCCACAGGGCTGATTTTCAGGTGTTTGAAGGTCGTTTTTATGCCTGGTTTTTCAGCCCTCCTTATACTAAGTGGTTCCTTAGCTTTTTTCCATTTATTCATTCTTTTTAGTTCCTTCACTCTTCTGGAATTGTGTGTCTGTGCACAGATTATAAGTTTATTTATGTTCTGTTTTTAAATTGTGGTGTCACAGTTTCCTACACATAGATTTACTGTCAACTAGAGCCCTTAAAGTGCTTTATGCACAGCAGTTTGTCTTTTATCCTCCACTTTGTATGTGTAGGTACCTAAGGACAAGTTCCTCTACTTACCCTGTGAAGTTTCATCTTGTTAGATTGTTTCTCAAGGGCTTTTTGAATTCCTTTGCCATCAGCATGTTTCACTATCCCATCAAATTGTCATCCACAAGTTTGCTAGGCCTGCCTATGTTCCTGTCCAAGTCATTTAACTGAAATATGGGAAAGGATTAAAGACTGAAGGAGCAGCAGTCCATTTTGAGTAAGGTTGTGTTCCAATCTCATCTCAGTTATTCTTGAATGCAGTTTGAATTTATATATATGTATCTATATAGATATAGATTAGATATAGATATATATAGAGAGAGTTTTTTTTCTCCTGTGAAGGTAGCAAGAGAAACCTGTGGGGCCTTGCTGAAATCCAGGTAGACCGTTTTGTGTATTTCCCTAATTTCCCAGTCTGGTCACCCTCCTTGAGAAGGGCTGTGTACACACTACTTGTCTTTCATATTCTTCCCAAGGTTTAGGAGCCAGTCCTTACTCACCTGGGGCCTTGCAGACTCCTTGAAGGATCTGTCCTAAAATGTTGTCCATGTAGGTCACACTCACCATCTTTAGTTTGTACAACTAAAGACATACATGTTTTTGAAAACCAAAATGAGTCCCCAAGTACAGCCTTTCTTCTTTATCTCTTCTTAGGTATTTGTCAGTAATCACAATAGTGATTGGGTCTCCTCATTTGTAAGCCCACAGTGTTCTGAGAAATACTTCCAGGCAAGGATTGCTGGTTACACGTTTTCTCTTGTAGTCCTTTTTCCCATCTTAGATAGAGACTTGTCAACGTTTTTCTAACTACAATTTTTAAAAGTTCCTTTTATTGTCTCTAAGTTTTTTTTTTTTTCAAGTTTTGTATCATTCTCTAGTAGGGACTACAAATGTAAATAATATATTAAATAATGGGGAATTACTGTGTTTTGTATGTCTCTGCAAGTTTAATCCTCTTTCTGCTCCAGAGTAAAAGGGCACAGGCTCTGGAGTTGCTTTAAATGGAATCTTACTTTCCTCCATGGTAGGAAGGAGGAAATAATAAGATCTTCTTCACAAGAGTGATGTGAGAATTAAGCAAAATAATCCACTGTAAAATGCTTCACGGTGCCTGGCACATGGTGATCAAGTCAGGATTATAATTGTGACGTGTTAGTATATGCACAGTGTTGTAAACATTGAAGGCCATGCAAGTTAGTCAGGTCATATGTAGGTTGAGTGGGCTTGAATCAGAAACAAAAGACTTTTTGTTTCTAATCCGTTTGTATGACTAAACCAAGCTCACTTGATTCATTTCTTTCAGATGGAACTGGAGGCATTGCGTTCCATTTATGAAGGAGATGAAAGTTTCCGGGAATTAAGTCCAGTTTCATTTCAATATAGGGTAAGACCTGGCATGAGCAGGAGCTCTGACTACTTTGTTGGGAAGGACTTAAGTTTCTTTTTAAAATGCTAATTTTGTTTTACTTATTTATTTATTTATTTATTTATTTTGCTTTTTAGGGCCTCACCTGGCAATTGGAAGTTCCCAGGCTAGAGCGGAATTGGATCTACAGCTCCCGGCCATAGCCACAGCAACTTGGGATCTAAGTTGTGTCTGTGACCTACACCACAGCTCACGGCAATGCTGGATCCTTAACCCACTGAGCGAAGCCAAGGATCGAACCTGCATCCTCATGGATACTAGTCAGATTTGTTTCCACTTCACCATGACAGGAACTCCCTAGTCTTGTTTTTTTAATTTGCTGGTTTACATTTATTATGTCTTTGGATTTGCTGAAACATTTACATGAAAACTCATTGCCATGACATCCATTATTTTTAATCTTTGAAAACTTAATTCAGAAACTTTTAAAAACTAAGATAAACATGTTTTTGTTGTGACAGAATTATAAAATGTTAGAAACTGAAGAAACATTAGAAATTATGTGGTTTTACCTTCCAATCTTTTTTTTTATTACTTTTTATTTTTATTTTTTTGACTTTTGTCATTTTAGGGCCACGCCTGCGGCATATGGAGGTTCCCAGGCTAGGGGTCTAATCGGAGCTGTAGCTGCCAGCCTTCGCCAGAGCAACAGCAATGCGGGATTCAAGCCACATCTGCAACCTACACCACAGCTCACGGCAATGCCAGATCATTAACCCACTGAGCAAGGCCAGGGATCGAACCCACAACCTCATGGTTCCTAGTCGGATTTGTTTCCACTGTGCCACGACGGGAGCTCCTACCTTCCGATCTTAAGGGTAACTGCTCTCAGTCCTAATGTCCTAAGCTCCCACAGCTGGTACTGATAAATGTTAGGATTAAAATCCAGGTCTCTGTTCCAAGTCTAGCATTCTTTTTATTACCCTATAATTTAGTCAAGAAAAGTTATGTTCTATGTTACCAATATGTGTGAATGTTTTTTAATATGTGAAATGTTGATTTTTCTTTAAAATAAAGGTTGCTTATAACTCTTTTTCAACAAGAAACAGTACCAGTATTTTATTTAGTAAATGAATAACATAATCCATTCATCCAAATGATTTTAAGTAGTAGTGGGTGGTTGAGGAAAGTATTTTGTAGAAGATTTATGAGACTTAACAGTTATTAACATTGTCACCAGATTCGATCACCGGCCCAGCACAGTGGGTTAAAGGACCCGGCATTGCTGCAGCTGCAGTATAGGTCTCAACTGCAGCTTGGATCTGATCCCTGGCCCCCAGGAACTCTGTATGCCACAGGTGGCCAAAAAATAAAAAAATAAATAAAATAAATGGAAAAGTGGTCCTTATGCATGATTGTTATTGACTTCATAGGAAGTAAATCCTTTATAGTTGTTTCCTTTAGAAACTCCTCTCTCTGCTCAGCGCTTCTCAATTCCTTTTCAAGCTCCAGAATTCTTACACCACTCCACGTATGTAATGACAAAGAGACTTTTAATGGCCAAAGTTAACTGTGAAGTTAAACCCCAGGCCCTTCGATTTGAATGCAGCCGCCTCCCCAGACTTCCCCAGCCACAGCCACTCTCCCCTAGCAAGTGGGAGAGCCCCCTACACTTTCCTGAATGTCTGTGTTGACACCAGCAGGTACTCATGGAGCACAGCATCCAGGATGCTGCAGGACATGTGTGTCCTATCTGATGGACACTGCCGTGACCGTTAGGATAGTTTACTCACAAATATATAAGATCCTTCCTGATGTCTGCAATTTACTTTTAAATGGTTCAACAAAAAACCAAAGGGAGAAAATCCCATACATTGGGGAAGATTTGTTGATCCGGTAGTAGGAAGAAAGAAAAGGTAGGTGGAGTAAAAGGTATGTGGTGAATAAGATACAGGTCAGTGAGCGTTCATTGGTCTATTCCAGTTTTTCTGTAATATTAAAATTTTTCAAAATTAAAAGCTGGAGAAATAGAAAAGGCATTTTTAAATAATTCAGGTCAAATGGGGAGTCAAAAGATAGGAAATTTGAATTACAAAAGTCCCAGGGATATAATGTACAGCATGGTGACTCAGTTAATAATGGCCTGTTATGTATTTGACAGTTGCCAAGAGAGTAGATCTTAAAAGTTCTTATCACAAGGGGAAAAAAATTGTAACTGCGTGGTGATGAATGTTAACTAGACTTATTGTGGTGATCATTTTGCAATATATGCAAATACTGAATTATTATGTTGTCCACCTGAAACTAATATAATGTATGTTAGTTATACCTCAAAAGAACAAAGAAAAAGAAAAAAACTTATTCAAAAGTTGTTGGCCAGGGAATTCCCTTCATGGCTCAGTGGGTTAGTTTGATGTCTTTGTCTTCAGAAAGGACAAAGCTTTGATGAAACAAAAAATAATAGACATAGTCTTGATGCTGGAAAAAGCTGGAGGCTGGCCAGAGAGACAAACCATGGACGTGAGGTAAAGCTGTTAAAACGGAGTAGGAATGAATTGAAAGTCACCCTCCATTTTTACTGCTCTCACTGTCTGCCGGGTCTTATCCAGTACCCCTGAACTTCTCAAGATAGTACATTTCTAATCTGACCACAAGCATTGGAAGGAATTCTTCATTTTAAAGATCAGGATTGGAGAACAGACTTGTGGATGCCTAGGGGGAGTGAGAGGGACTGGGAATCTGAGGTTAATAGATGCAAACTATTGCCCTTGGAATGGATAAGCAATGAGATCCTGCTGTATGGCACTGGCAACTATATCTAGTCACTTATGATGGAGCGTGATGGAGGATAATGTGAGAAAAAGAATGCATATGTGTTATGTGTGACTGGGTCACTTTGCTCTACAGTACAAAATTGACAACACTGTAAACCAGCTATAATGGAAAAAATAAAAAGCATTTAAAAAAATAAAGATCATAATTTAGTATTCTGTCTTTGTAGTTATTTTCACAAGTCTAAGAGTTCCCTTTTCTTCAGATAGGTGAAAACGGTGATCCGAAAGCCTTCTTAATAGAGATTTCCTGGACAGAAACCTATCCCCAGACCCCTCCAATCATATCTATGAACGCTTTTTTTAACAACACCATGTAAGTAGTGTTTTGTTTTCACTAATGTTTTCTGGTCACTCTCTCTTTTACTTTTCTCTTAGCGCTATATTTCTCGTACTTTGTAGATCGTCAGCTGTAAAGCAGAGCATCTTAGCCAAGTTACAGGAGGCAGTGGAAGTTAATCTCGGGACTGCCATGACGTACACGTTGTTTGAATATGCCAAGGACAATAAGGAGCAGTTCATGGAGAATCACCGTCCCATTCATTCTGCTGTGAGCCAGACACTTGTTTTTGCCACGCTTTATTTGGATTGTACTCTGCTAGTAATTCATTTTTACTAGTTTTTTTCTTTTTTAATCGGAAGGAGGCTTTGTGTTAGATTTAAAAAGAGAGTTGCGTCTGAATTAAGACCATGAATTTTAGATTTCTTAGGGTCTGTTTACCTTTAAAAATGAAATTATATTCTCTAGACTTTACCCTTTGTATAAGATTAGAATACTTCATGTGCCCACCAAAACCAAGATATGTAGAACTAAATTTTTTTTTTGGCCAGGCCTGCAACATCTGGAAATTCCCAGGCCAGGGATTAGGATCAAACCTGCACCACAGCAGTGACCTGAGCCACAGCAATGACAATGCTGGATCCTTAGCCACTAGGAGAACTCTTATTTTTTTTTCAAATTTATTTAATATCTTCCCAAAGTTCAGATAGAGGATTCCTTATGTAGCGCTGAAATACATATGAAATTATGTACTTTCTCCTTGAGGCTTACTTAATTGTAAATAGGGCTGCCACAGTTCAGTTTGAAGATGTTGCAGCTTAAGGAGCCTCTATTAAATAGAAAAAGAAAATGATTGTATTTCTGGAATTGTTTTGGGAGATAATCGTCCTTTATGACCATAAGCAGGTGTGTGTTAGACCCCTTTGCACTACCTCGTGTGCCAGGAGATTTTCAGTGGTCAGTATCACTTGAGTTTTTTCTGTGAACCAAAAACCATGAGAAGTCCTGGCATCCACGTTTCCAGCAGAGCACAGGCTGATGCTGAGAGGCAGCTGGAGAAGCAGTGGCGAGTAGCAGCTCAATCTCTGGTGTAGGCACCGACGATTTGTCTAAAGACATACTTAAACTTTTTCAAATACTAACACATTAACTGAATTTTAAAATTGCCTTGACACTTCAGCACTTAAGGATAATGCTGATATCACACCTTCTTCCTCAGAGACCTGGTTATAACAGTGTAACTAATATCATATCCTTTAATGTGAACTTTGAGGAGAATGAAACCAATAATGGGCTAAGGTCATCTGATCTAATAAATGGATGTAATAATAAAGGATTCTGCTACTTCACACACCTAAAATTTGTCCACTGATTGCACATTGTAGCCATATTTAGTATAATTTAGCAAGTTTTAAGGCTTGAGTCCAAGAATTATTTCTTTTTTTTTCCTAGACATCCATAAGCAATATCATCTCACCTGAAACTCCAAACACAGCCCCATCCAGTAAGAAAAAAGACAAAAAAGAACAACTTTCAAAAGCCCAGAAACGTAAGCTGGCAGATAAAACAGGTTTGTGTTACTTTTTTCTCTTTTATAACAAACAAAACCGAGTTGCTTTTTGATGTGGCATGGAGATTTAGATGAAGAAGATTAGTTCTCTATACTCTTTATTCCTGGAACATTTGGGTCAGAGACCATTTTAGGTCACAGATGTATATTGAAAATATTTGTTACTACTTTACGGCAAGAGATAAACATTTGAGAAGAAGGTAACCAGTGGAAAAGTAACTATGAATGAGTCCTGAGACTGCGGGACGTGGAGACTAGTGACCAAATGTGTGTCCTGCCGGTACCCTCTCTGACATGTTCCAATTTGTTTACCTTTATGGCAGATAAGTATATTTTTAAAGTTTTTTTGAAATACACCTTTAATTTGAGGTGGAGCCTGGTATACCATTAGATCTTCACACAATAAATAATTTAATGCTTTTGTCTGTAGTTGACTTTATTCATACATCAGTAATATTTAAGAATAAATATTTGATTCCTTTTCTGTATTTAATCTAAAACTTTGCAAGTCGACATTAATCTGCAGACTTTTTTCCCACTTAAGGAAAATGAGGATATTACCATAGGTGCATTTATACACATATACATGTGTGTTCCTAGGTCTTTGTGTGTGTGTTATTGGTGTAAGGGTACAAGCTGCCCTTTATTAGAAGAACTGACCCTTTTACTTTGGTAAGGAGATTTAAAATAATGCCCTTTCTTTTATAGAGTAGTGGCAGTTTTTTGGTTATGTTTTGTTTAATGGCATTTGTGGTGGGATAAAAAGAGAGCAACCTGTGTTGGCCCTCAAAATACATTTTTGAAATTGTAGTGGTTTGTGAAATAAAAAAATCTGAGAATCCAGAGTTCCTGTCGTGGCACAAAGGGAACAAATCCGACTAGGAACCATGAGGTTGTGGGTTCGATCCCTGGCCTCGCTCAGTGGGTTAACGATCCAGCATTGCTGTGAGTTGTGGTGTAGGTTGCAGACTTGGCTCAGATCTGATGTTGCTGTGGCTGTGGTGTAGGCTGGCAGCTATAGCTCCGATTTGACCCCTAGCCTGGGAACCTCCATATGCCACTAGTACGGCCCTAAAAAGCAAAAAAAAAAAAGAAAAAAAATTAAAAATCTGAGAATCCATTAAGTCTACAGACAGCCTCAAAGTATAAACAACTGAAGCAGTAAATTTTAGCCATTACAGTCTGTTTTTTAGAATTTTGGTTCTTTTCTTTTTGGATGTTGAGCATTTATGTCAGTTCATTACTTTTTATTTTTATCTGTAGTGACCTATGAACTTTCCCTTTCGTTAATATCTCCCTGCCTCCCTCTCCTTGATGATGGTCACCTAAAAATCCTTATCATCCCGTATTATGGTACAGGAGCTTCTGACTTGAAACTTTCATTCTAAATAAAGCTTTAATGGGACAGTCATGGCATGGTGGGTAAGTTTTAGTTACCAACATTGCTGATCTGTCCCCATGCCCCCTCATAACCAGTAACCGGTGAGATGAGATTCTTACTGGCATGAAGGAGGAAAGAACCATTAGCATCTAAAACAGAGTTCCAGTGATCCTGCTTTTCTCCTGTAAGAATCACAGGATTGGTTTCTGTTTCTCTTACTGTAAAATTAGTGTACCTGGAGTTTCTGTCATGGCTCAGCTGTAGTGAACCCAAGTAGTATCCATGAGGACTCAGGTTCAATCCCTGGTCTCACTCAGCAGGTTAAGGATCCTGCATTGCTGTGAGCTGTGGTGTAGGTCACAGACAAGGCTTAGATCCCACATTGCTATGACTGTGGTGTCGGTGAGCAGCTGCAGCTCCGATTCGACCCCTAGCCTGGGAATTTCCATATACCAGGGATGCGACCTACAAAAGACCAAAAAAGGAAAAAAAAGTGTACCCGATTTGAATGTAAATTTCGAAGGTTTCATAAAATGAGACATATATAGATAAACCAAGCAAAGAGAAAAATCTATTTTAAATTGAAAAATTTTTAGATTGTATTTATTAATCTGTTCTTCAAATTTGAATAGTCTCTTAAAAGAGTGAAATTACTTCATAAACTGTGAATTGTTATAAAAAGATTGAGCTTGCTTTGAAGCACAACGGATTAAAGCCGGGCTTAAAGAATGTCAGATTAAATAATGGATATTTTATTGGAGCACAGCAGTTAATAACAAGTTGGTCTGGCCTCCTGTTAGGTTTGAAGGCAGACGTTTGTTGAGCACTAACCCTGCTTCGTGAGCTCTAACCCTGGAAACAGCAAACCGACACAACTTCTTACTTGCATAAGCAGTGACCTGGAACAAAGCCAGGAAATTGTGCAAGAGCATAAAGCTAATACACTGATTAGCCCTTCCTGGCGTTACCAGCCCACCTCCGTATTTTATCCTTGCTATCAGGTTTTGTCTTGAATGGAAACAGGGTAAATGTGAAAAGGGGGTACACCTGAAATACTTTGCAAGTATCCTCAGAAGAACAGTGCTTGCAGTTCACAACGATGGTAAACTACTTTTCCAGCTTGATAATGAGTAATTTAAATCTTTAACCTGTGTGTTGTAGAAAATAGTATATAAAATCTTATTGAAATTTAAATATCACTGATTGGTCTTGGAAATAAAGCTACTGTTTTTATCCTCTAGATCACAAAGGAGAACTTCCTCGAGGATGGAACTGGGTTGATGTGGTGAAGGTATATAATATTTATAATCCAGTCTTCAAAAAATTGTTACAATTATTGCCATCTAATAACAAAATTTATCTTCCATTTTCTCCCCATCAACCTTTGGATTTTACCTGGATGTCTGGTTCCTTTTTCACGTTCAGCATGTAAGTATTTTTGAAATATCCTTCACATTTTTCTCTTCCCAACGCCCTCAGTTTTAGGTTTTCTTTTTTTAAATAATGGAAAATCTGTAGAAATGAGTTTTAACTACCGTAAAAGATGCCTGTTGAAATACATCTTAAGAATGGATGAACTTAAACATGACTATTGATAATAGGGAATTTTCAGAAACAAGTCATGAAAAGGAGTGCTTTGATCTCTTAGTAGAAGTTTAGTATTTTTTTTAGGGCAAACCCTGAATATAGTTTCCCACCATTGTCAAAAAAGATTTTCTATTTTTGTTGTTGAAAATTGCTTACTTTCCACTAGGAATTTTTTGCCGACTTCTCTCCGTGTTTTTTTTTTTTTTTTTTGCATTACTCGTCAGCTGATCTTTAACGCGGTACATTAATTCCCTGTGTAAGACTTCACACAATGAGGTTATGTCTTCAAAGAATCCCATTTAAAGCAGCTGAGCCTAAAGTTGGGAGGAAGTTCCATATGGTGAAAGCTGTAGGTGGTGCGGTTACTTAAACCTTGTTGCCTTTTGTTCTATTAACTGTAAATGTTTGCTTTTGCTCTTAAGTGGAAAGCATGAACTCAAATACTATGCCAGCTTGAACTCACTGAACATTTCTCTCATCTTTTTTTATAGTTAAGCAAAACTGGCTCGAAAGATGACGAATAGCACTTGGAATTTAAGATGGGGGAAGCACATCCCTTAAAAAGTAAACGGGGTTCAGAATCTTTCATTACTCTTTTCTGGAATTGAGGTGACTTTTTATAAAACAATTTTTTTTGTATGTTTCTTATGTAAAAAAAAAAGTTTTAAGCTGAAAGTTCATGAAGCGATCTGGTTGTATTAAATTATTTTCACAAACTTGCCTTAATAAAAGGTGAACATGTTGCTTTTTAGTATATTATGTGAAGCCAGTTGGGCTTTGTAAATGGGCAAATATGAGCAACTATAAATAATCAGTGTTAATTTATATGATCTGATTCTAGTGGATGTGATTTTTTTAAAAGAATATGAAGCCCTTTTCAGCGCTCATCCCAATGGAGAGAATTCTGAGTGAGCAGTGAGTCCAATGTGTGGTCCATATGAATAGGCTTCTTTAAGCCCTCATCCCTTCTTTCTCTTAATGACTGAAGCGTAAATTTCTCCAGAGAAATGTAAATACTAGTATTTAAACTTTATATACATACTATTTTATAGTTCTTTTTCATTTTTCAAGGGTGAACTGCTTTTTAATAAATCAGTATCCGTTTATCCATTTCTTTCGGTTTGGGTCATGACGTTGATCACAGAGCTTTCAGTGGTAGGTGGAAGAGGAGAAAGAAAAAAAAAACCCAAATCTGCCAAATACATTAGGAAGCATTTGAATAGAAATGCTGTTTCCTATTTAAAACATTTCTCTTTGCTGCATATACCAAGGTGGGAATAAAAGATGCCTTAATATTTAATTTTTTATGTTATTAGAGACAGTGGTTTTAATAAATTCTTATTTATCTGTCATTGCGTATTTTTAGTTTGGTAACAGTTCTTCTGAATGGTTTAATAGAAAATCACATTTCAAGCCTTGTTTGTTTTCAAGTATCCAGATATGTGTCTCAGGCGTTCCCATAGCGGCACAGCAGACACGAATCCGACTAGGAACCAGGAGGTTGCGGCCTTAATCCCTGGCCTCGCTCAGTGGGTTAAGGATCTGGCGTTGCCGTGAGCTGTGGTGTAGGTCACAGACGCGGCTCAGATCTGGAGTTGCTGTGGTGAAGGCCGGTGACTACAGCTCTGATTCGACCCATAGCCTGGGAAAAATAAATAAATAAAATAAAAACAAATATATGTAAAACAAAAACAAATATATGTCAGCCCAAATGGACATAGAAGTCTTTTAAATGCTGAACTGTAGTACATACTTGATTATTTTTTAAGTCATTCATAGAGGAAACTGTTACTGCAGTGTTATCAGGAAGTTATTGATGTGTATGTGCGATTTACAGTGATTATGTATATGCTCCCTGCTTCAAAAACACTTAGAACTGCTGTTGTGGTGTCTGGAAGGGTCAGTTGTTGGTTCTTCAAGTTATGCTTGTGCAGCTTGGGTCTGAGTTTTTAAAGAATATTTAACTTTTAAAGAGGTTTCCTTAGCAAAAGAGCAGTTTGAGTTGTATCCAGGGTTTTTGCTGGGTTACCATTGGATTCAGTTAAATCTTTTGAATTATAAAGTAAGTATAATTATGGTGAAGAACTTCAGTCTCATTTTTAAATGCTGAATCCCATTTTATTTCTTGAATTAATATGATAGGTCAAAATTCAGGATCCCTGGAATACGCCAGCTTTGGTTTGGGGGTTGTGTGTGTTGTTTTTGTTATGGTGATTTTTTTTGCCTGTTTTTTAACGAAACTGAAACTGCTAAATCTGCCAGTGGAGGATAATGCTTTGCTCTGAAGATTCTGCAATTGTTCAGGTGTATCGTGATTCATAGATTACAAATAATAATGCTAGTTAAATGCCAATGAATTGTTTTTACTCTTTTTATATGAAATGTACAAAATTTGGGGGGTGATGGTGGCAGTGGTGCCTCTTATACTACCTGATGTAAAACACTTGAACATTCTCATCAATATTGCCATCGTCTGTTTAATACTCCCAGTATATTTTCTCAAAGTCTGTTTACTTAAAATTGTGTGGATGACATAATAAGCAATAAAATCTGAATTACATACAGTGATTTTTCTGCATGTTTTGTTTGGCATCACTTGAGAGAGAACTGTTGGTTTTATAGCTTTGCACGGACTTAGGGTGTATGATGTACCATCCTACTAGAAACTGTTCAAATGTTAGACCAAAAAAAAAAGAAAAAACTTTTTAAGTGAGCTGATGAGGGAGTTCCCATTGTGGCTTAGCGGTAAGGAACCCAACAAGGATCCATGAGGATGTGTGTTCGATCCCTGGCCTTGCTCAGTGGGTTAAGAGTCCAGCGTTGCTGTGAGCTGTGCTGTAGATCGCAGACATGTCTTGGATCTGGCATTGCTGTGGCTGTGGTGTAGGC
>PVHT020000140.1:6678616-6741218 GCA_004024745.2 Catagonus wagneri | reverse complement strand
CTGGGGACCCAGAGGACAGGAGATGAAGTCCTGGATCCACCCAGGGTCAGGACAAGCACAGCATGCTTGAGGCTGAAACCTGTCCCCCATGGGAGCCCTGAGGAATCAGGCATTCTTGTCTTGAATTTTGGTTCTGGATGGAGTGGGAAGGTGTAAGTTTCCATACACATACTCTCCGGCCAGCTCATAGCAAGTTACCTCATGCTTGGGTTCAGCCCAAACTCTTCCCCCATGTGGGCAATCTCAAAAAAATAAAATGCCCACAAGCCAAGTAGGTACCAAGTGGGGAGAAGCTCTGGTTGACTAGTAGAAGTGACCACAAATCCCCTCTGGAAGGTTGGACCCACCTTCAACCCAGACCTCAAGTGAAGCCCACAGAGTGAAAACAGAACAAGAGGCATTTGCCGTGTTTATCAAACTGCAATTGGTGATCCATTAGTGAAGAAATTAATTGAGGGCCTTTACCAGCTGTTTTTCTAATGAAATGGACTAAAGTAGAATTAAACAGAAAATACCGGTGTACATTATATGTTGTAGGGGGTTTTGGGGGTGTGTGTGTGGGTAAGTATTATGTAAAATTTATTTCTTAAAGTAATGGTGAAAAAAGGGTTCGAAAGCCACTGTTGCGAGCATACAAAAGCTGGAACAAATTTTACATGGAGACTATTAATTTAAAAAAATACAGAATGAGCTTTTCAAAGTACTAGGAACATTTGTCATTGATTTTACATTATTTCTGAAAACCAATTAAGTAAAGTCACATTGCATAGTACAATGGGAGAGGAGCAAAGTGTTTGATTTAAGAAGGATATGCTTTTTTCCTTTTTAGAGCTGCACCTGTAGCATGTGGACGTTCCCAGGCTAGGGGTCGAATTAGAGCTGCAGCTGCCAGCCGACACCACACATAGCAATGCCAGATCCGAGCCGTGTCAGAGACGTACACTGCAGCTCATAGCAATGCTGGATCCTTAACCTACTGAGCCAGACAAGGGATTGGACCCAACACCCCGTGGATACTAGTCGGGTTTATTACCACGCAGTCACAACAGAAACGCCTAGAGTAGGGTTTTTTATGACTTTGTAAACATAACAGTGAAAATTCCTGCAGGACAATATTTGATTATATGAAGAACAGGACATATAAGAGCTAATAGCCGAGTGAATAAATAATTATAATAGCAGGAGTTCCTATCGTGGCTCAGCAGAAACGAATCTGACTAGTGTCAGTGAGGACACAGGTTCGATCTCTGGCCTCACTCACTGGGTTAAGGATCCAGCGTTGCCGTGAGCTATGGTGTAGGTCACAGACGTGGCTCAGATCTGACATTGCTGTGGCTGTGGTGTAGGCTGGCGGCTACAGCTCTGATTGGACCCCTAATCTAAGAGCCTCCATATGCCGCCAGTGCGGCCCTAAAGAGACAAAAAAAAAAAAAAAAAAAATGTAATAGCGTTAATTTTGTACCGTTAAGAAGCCAAAAATTTAAAAATTAGTTCAATTTCCCCACCATTTCTAGAGGAATAATCATTTTCTTCCTGGGTTTCCTGTATTAATCCAGTTACCAAAGTAAATTATAATCTGCTGATAGTGGTGATAAAAGAGACCAGAAGCACTCCCAGCCCTGCCCCTTTCCCCTGTTTGTCTCTGCTGGTAACTGGGAAGCTTGAAATGACCTTGTATGTTCCTCTGGAGCCTTCTGGAGCTACAGTAGGTCTTTTTCTGTGGCTCCCACACAGATTTGGCCTGTGGGGACACTCTTGATGTTTTAGACAACAAACCATCACCATGATCCGTTCTTTCTTCTTTCACTCATAAAATAATGCAAGTTATAAAAGGAGGAAACTGTCCACCAGGGGTGGGAGGATGTAGATAAAAACATTTTGCTTCACAAGTAAGAGGTAAGAAATTAACCTTGAATGTTTTAATCTGTGACAGTGCTTATAGGGTACGGAAGGGTTAAGAAGAAAGGTCATTTCATGTGCGGAATTACAGAGGACCAGTCTTGCTGGCCTTACAATTACTCAGTGTGTAGACTGAATAATCCTTTGCTTCAGTGCTTCATCTTGCTGCAAGGTGACACTGCATATTTGGTTTTCCAGAGGACAGTAGGTGTTTTGAATCATTTACTGTCTGCCCCATTTGTGAAGGAACACAGTAAGGGTTGGACACTTGAATACTGGGAAAATCTTATGAAGGTTATGAAGATTAGAGAAAATGTAAAGAGCCTAAAACCATAGTGGATACAAAACCATAGTGGATCCCTCTGAAGTTTCAGTGGAAGCAAACATTTTATTAATTCCTGCATTCTTTTCACTGCTTTGAATTCTTAAAACCTCACCTCAAATTCTACCCAATAGTATGATATTAAAAAAAAACGCCAATGTGTGGAGTTCCCTTTGTGGCTTAGTGGTTAACGAACCCGACTAGGATCCATGAGGTTGCAAGTTCGATCCCTGGTCTAGCTCAGTGGGTTAAGGATCCGATGTGCCGTGAGCTGTGTAGGTCACAGGCTTGGCTCAGATCTGGCCTTGCTATGGCTGTGGCGTAGGCTTGCAGCTGTAGCTCCGATTCGACCCCTAGCCTGGGAACCTCCCTGTGCCTCAGGTGTGGCCCTAAAAAGCAAAACTAAATAAAATAAAATAAAATAAAATACCCTACTGATGTGAGGGAATTCCCATTGTGGCTAATCGGCCTAGTATCCGTGAGGATGTGGGTTCGATCCCTGGCCTCACTGGCCTCACTCAGTGGGTTAAGGATCCGACATTGCTGTGGCTGTGGTGTAGGCTGGCAGCTGTAGTTCCAATTCGACCCCTAGACTGGGAGCTTCCATGTGCCATGGGCGTGACCCTAAAAAGAAAAAAACAGAACAACAACAACAATAAGAAAACACTAATGTAAAAGAAATTAAAAACCACTGAAACCTTTTCCTCCTTTTTCTGTCCTATTTCCCTGAGGTTCACTACATCTAGAATTTGCCAGTTGGCCATTTCATTTGATGAATATTAAAAGTACTAAATAAATATGCCTTACCTTCCAGGAGCTGCTCAAAGATAAAATTTTAAATTGGTGGATGTTATTTATTTAAAATCTTCATAATAACTGAGAAACCATGTAGTTGGGTTACAAGACTGTCCATCCATCTGCTAAGAGAAGAGTTTTACTCCCACTACATGCTGACAGATACCATCTATTGCATTTTTCCCTGCAAGTTCTGTTTTTCACTCTGAGTTAAAGTAGACAGCCTCTAGAGGGCATTTGCACCAGAATCAAGCAGAAGTATTAAAGGTATGTCCGCATTATTTGTGTGCGTTTAAATACGTGATGTATCAGCCTCAAGTACTTGACTGTGAAACAGGGACTTGCTGGGAGAGGCAGCAACCGTGAGGCCTGAGGATGTTGGGTGTCTTTGCTGAGATGCTGACCCACAAGTCCTTCCCATCCCACGTCCTGAGCCATTTGTTTAGCTACGGCACACGGGCAGCCACAGCAGGACCACAGGTCAGAAGACTGGCTTGGGGAGTTCCCGTCGTGGCTCAGTGGTTAACGAATCCGACTAGGAACCATGAGGTTGAGGGTTCGATCCCTGGCCTTGCTCAGTGGGTTAAGGATCCGACATTGCCTTAAGCTGTGGTGTAGGTTGCAGACGCGGCTCGGATCCGGTGTTGCTGTGGCTGTGGTGTAGGCCGGCAGCTGTAGCTCCAATTTCACCCCTAGCCTGGGAACTTCCTTATGCTGTGGGTGTGACTCTAAATAGCAAACAAATTTAAAAAATAAAATGTATTTTCTGTTGGGGTAAAATTGGTTTGTAGGTTTGATGCACACAGCGTCAGACTTCTGTACGCCTGGCAGCGTGCTCCTCACCACAGCTTGGTCCCGTCCATCACTGGACAGCGGAACCAGACCCTCTTTACCCACTTTGCCCTCCCCACCCCCACCCCATCTTCTCTGGTAACCACTACCCTGATCTCCATATCTGTGTGTATTTGGCTTGGTTTAGTTCAAAAAATGCATTTTCCAACCCTGTGTTTTTCTGATTCATAGCCTGACCCATAAGTGAGTATAAATTCAAACTTTTTTAATGAACAGAACAGGGTAGAATAGAATAGATGAAAATACAACATACATTTTGGAGTTCCCGTCATGGCTCAGTGGTCAGCGAATCCAACTAGGAACCATGAGGTTGTGGGTTCGATCCCTGGCCTTGCTCAGTGGGTTAAGGATTCGGCGTTGCCGTGAGCTGTGGTGAAGTTTGCAGACGCGGCTCAGATCCCGCGTTGCTGTGGCTGTGGCGAAGGCCGGCAGCTACAGCTCCTGTTAGACCCCTAGCCTGGGAACCTCCATATGCCGCGGGTGCGGCCCTAGATAAGGCAAAAAGACAAAAAAAAAAAGGAAGAAAATACAGCATACATTTTAAGAGTAGATAATGTTCTATGAAACATTTCCAACTTCTTTTACACATGGGGCTGTGATGGGAAATGTACTGAGTTCTATTTCCTAAAAATTGAAAGCCATTTTTCTAAAGCCTAAATTGCTGCTCGGCTCCAACGCCTGGAAGAAATTCAGTGGAATCCAATGAAAGAATCTTGCATTTAACCGGAACTGTGCTTACATGGGACAGAAGATGGCAGAAAGACAGTGAGAGTGAATTCCCACAAACCAGCCGACCAGAGCGCGTTCTGGGCGCTTCGTTCTGACCCAGAGAGTTCAGAGCAAGAGATGGCAATAAACACATTCTACTGCTTTCCTTGTCAGCAAATGGATCCTCACTTTAAATTTTTAGTTTCCTTGGAACTGAGAACAGATCGTGCACTTCATTTAGGCCTCCTGTGCCATCAATAAGCTGCAGAATTAGGAGTTCCCGCTGTGGTGCAGTGAGTTAAGAATCCAACTACAGTCGCTTGGGTCAATGTAGAGGTGCGGATTTGATCCCCAGCCCGGCACAGTGGGTTAAAGGACCCGCCGTTGCCGCAGTCATGGCTGAGCTTTCAGCCGTGGCTCAGATTCAGTCCCTGGCCCGGGGAATTTCCACGTGTTGCAGAAACAGCCATAAAAAAATAAAAAAGGTTGCAAAATTAGCTTGTGTCCCATTGTTTCCCTCCTGAGCTGTCCCCCTGAATCATTCTAACACATCATGCTTTAGGGTAGAACCCCTAACTGACTACGGGGTTGAGTCAGTGACTGAAAAACAGAAATAAGCCCCGTTTTGCCACCCACTTTGTGATTCTGCAAGCAAAAGAAAAATGTCATTTGGAAGCAATCTAATAATCAGTTTGGCATTTCTTTCTCCATCTTCCTAAATTTCACCCTTCAAAGATGTCCCTTTTCCATAGTCAGTGATGATAGTGACTAGTGAAAGAAATGCTGGGTGACAGTGATTTAGGAGGAAAGACCTGTCAGGCATCTCCACTTGGACAGCGGTCCCAGGCCTGGCTTCATCGTCTCAGCACCTGGTGACAAGGACTCCTGTCTCTCCTCCTTGAGCCACTGGGCCAAGCCATCTTCCCCAGCACTCTTCTTAACTTCTCATGCCCATGAGGACTATACTTTTTTAATCTTCATTGATGAACGCAGCGGAATTTGTGTTTCTGCAAGGATTTACAATTTAAATCAGAAAGAGGCAGTCTGTGGACACTTCGGTAGAAAGTTCTGGTGAATATTCATGAGCTTGGCACTAGCAATGGGCAGCCTAAATAAAACCACAGAGAGAAAACTGTATTTTCTACCTCTTTCCTGGTGCACCCCCTTCCTGTCTCCCTCCTCTGGCCCATAGACACTCGGAGTCCACATGCTACTAAGAAACCCCAAAGTTCCCACTTCCTGTCCCCTCCCATGTCCTAAGTTCCATGTTGACATTACCTGTGAAAACTCACATTAATGCCTCTAATGGATACTCCTCAACTTGGAGGAAACCACCTGCCTAAAGTAACTCATCTTCCCACCATCACGCTATCGCTGGGCTGCAGGTGTGCTTGTGTTCATGGCTGTTCCCTGATGCACCAAATGAAAGACTTCTGTTCTAGCCAAGGTGCTTTCCCAACTCGGGAAATCCCATTGCCTCAACAGAGCATTAGGAAGAACACTTTCTACTGTGATTCCTGGGGTGAGGAGGAACACGGAGATATGCAGAGCAAAAAGCAGAGCGGCTGGACCCCAACCTGATGTTGCCATGGGAGAAGGAAGGTGGAATACTGCCAGATCTTTAAAGAAAAGCCAAAAATCTGTGTTTTTCTATAGGCTCTCCTGAATTTCAAATATTGGTAATTAAAAAATTTTTTCTTTTTTTTTCTTTTTTTTTTTTCTTTTTAGGGCCACACCCGCGGCATAAGGAGGTTCCCAGGCTAGGGGTTGAATCCGAGCTGTAGCCACCGGCCTGCACCAGAACCACAGCAACGCCAGATCCAAGCCACGTCTGAGATCTGCACCACAGCTGACATCAACACCAGATCCCTAACCCACTGAGCAAGACCAGGTATCCAACCTGCGTCCTCACAGAAAAAACATCAGGTCTTTAAGCCACTGAGCCACAGCAGGAACTCCTGTATCAGTCTTTTTCCCCAAATGACAACTGGAGGGAAGGAGGAGTCACCCCTCATCTAGCACTTTAACGTCTTTCCTGTATTTGTGACGTGCCACCAATGTTTCCTAGCCTGACCCAGCTCTTCTTTAATATCGTACATGAGTATCATACACGCATATAACTGATTTGAACTATTTTCATAGAAATTTAAGAGAAAATACTCTGTTTTACTAAAATTCTCCCTTTCTAATTATATAGTTCCACTTGCTAATTTTTTTTTTTTTTTTTAAGGGCTGTACCTGCAGCATATGGAAGTTCCCAGGCTAGGGGCTGAATCTGAGCTGCAACTGCCAGCCTACACCACAGCCACAGCAACGCTGGTTCCTTAACCCACTGACCCACTGTTGTTATATTTGACCCACCCTGGCCCAGAAACGATGTGTGGCAGGTGAAGTTTAAATACACCAATAAACAAAAAGGCAGGATGAGGGAAATATAAAAAGCCCACAATCAATGAGGATACATAGAACACAGAGACTTTCCTATAGGATTCCACATGGTTGCTATAGTTGCCCAGAAATTTAGCTCTGAGCTTTCTGCAGTTCCAAGCCAGAAGGAAAACAGGTACACTTTCAGTAGGCAAAAAGAAACACGATACAGTCTTTGTGGGCAATCAAAGTTTCTCTGGTTTTTAAATCTATAAGAATTTTCTCATATTAGTTTCACAGGAGGGTTGTGGAGAAGTTTAAACTTCCCATAACAAATGTAATATTGGATTTCATAAGTTTTTTTTATTAATTTCTATTTTGAAGTAAATTTGGACCTAGAGAAAAATGGCCAAAACTGTACAAAGCCCTTTTATATGTTCACCCAGATTCTCCATATGTTACATTTGTTTTATTTTGCTGTACTTATTTTACCATTCTCTTTCTGCCAGGTGTCTCCGCTGTGAAGTCACTATTTCCTACCTTTATAATTAATAAATATTTTCTAAAGAGTTACTTTGATATTATGCAAATATGTTGTTCCACCTTTCCCCTTCTCGTTTCTATTGCTGATTCTTGCTTGAAATAGCTACGACCATGGAAAGTCAAGCAGCGATGTTCTAATTCCATCATTCCTTCCTCATTTATTCCTTGGCATTCTACAGTATGACATTCTCCTCCACCCATCAGTATGAACTCACTTCCATGCTGGATTTATTATCTATCCATTTATCGTTATTTGTTTTGCTGTTCAATCTCTACCAGATTTGGCGCATCAAATTGGCCCCTGTATCCTTTGGACAGTTTCCCATCATACCTGAGTGATTTCTTCTCTTTCTGGTACAACAATACACGAGGTTATATTGTAATGAGTTTTTGGACAAAATCCCAAAATGTGGCTCATTGAAAGCAGTTCTATAGAGTCAGGATGCTGTGATCCAAAAATGCTCTTGATGGTCTTTCTTGATTCAAGGCAAAAGCTCAAAGAAACCATAGGAATGAGCCCTCTTCCACTGATCTTCTGTAAATATTGCTTCTCCTAAAAAGGATTTTGATTAGATTTGGACATCGGACATTTCAAGATTTTGTTGCCTGGCAAAGATCAGCAGCACTAAGATAACTTTGTATGGTCATGGAAATGTTCTCCACCTGCACTATCCAATACGGCAGCCACTAGCTACATGTGACTGTTGAGCACTTGAAGCGTGGCTAGTCTGACTAGGAAACTAAATTCTTGGAGTTCCTGTTGTGGCTCAGCACAAAGGAATCTGACTAGTATCCATGAGGATGTGGGTTCGATCCCTGGTCTCACTCAGTGGGTTAAGGATCCAGTGTTGCCGTGAACTGTGGTGTAGGTAGTAAATGTGGCTCAGATCCCGCGTTGCTGCAGCTGTGGTATAGGCCAGCAGCTGCATCTCTGATTCGACTCCTAGCGTGGGAAACTCCATATGCCGCAGGTGCAGCCCTAAAAAGCTCAAAAGAAAAGAAACTGAATCCTTACTTTCAATTAGTTCATCATAAGCTTCATTTATATAACTGACTGTGTCTGGTGGCTACCATATTGGACACACAAGTCTAAAGGGAAGGTTTCCTATGGCATTGAGAGGGGATGGATTTAAATACGTCCAAGGTGAAGTGATGAAATGCATTCCTAAGCGATTAAATAGTTAAAGGATTTTGTGGATTTATGGAGCCCAAACCACTTGAGTAGTTGCATTACAGTAGATTATAAAGTCGGTATGCTCCACTGAGGCTACTCCTAATGTGTGACAGTATCATCACAGCTGGTGGAGCACTTAGTCCTGGAGTATCTTCTGCAAGGACTGTGTATGCAGGTCATCTGAAAATTGTTTCAGGAGTTCCTGTTGTGGTTCCAGGTAAAGAACACAACATAGTGTCTGTGCAGACGCGGGCTGGATCCCTGGTCTCTCTCACTTGGATCTGACGTTGCTGTGGCTGTGATGTAGGCTGGCAGCTGCAGGCTCCAATTCGACCCCTAGCCTGGGAACTTCCATATGCTGCAAGCACAGCTATCAAAAAAAATAATAGCAATTTAAAAAAAAAATGTTCTTTCAGGAGTTCCCGTTTTGGCTCAACGGTAATGAGCCCAACTAGTAACCATGAGGATACAGGTTCGATCCCTGGCCTCTAACAGCGGGTTAAGTATCCGGTGTTGGCATGACCTGTGGTGCAGTTTGCAGATGAGCCTCAGATCTGGCATTGCTGTGGCGTAGGCCAGCAGCTACAGCTCTGATTTGATCCCTAGCCTGGGACCTTCCCATAACACATGTGGCACCCCCCAAAACAAGCAAAAAAAAAAAAGTTGTTTCAGGGAGTTCCCTAGTGGTCTAGTGGTTAGGACTTGGCATTTTTCACTGCTGCAGCCAGGTTTCAATCCATGGTCTGGGAACAGATGTCACATCAAGATGCTTCCTGTGCTGCGGAAAAATAAATACAAATTTCTAAAAAGGAAAATAAAAGTCCAAAAGGGAAAAAAAAGTTATTTCAAATTGGCAACTTCTGAGGGCAATGATAGAAAAGAGAAAGGCAAAAAAAAAAAAAAGTTCTTAGCAAATTCTAAACTTTACTCAAGATAGGCTTTCTTTACAAATGGTCTACATTCTTTGTGGAAAGACAAACAGGATTGTCAGACCCTGAAGACTTAGGTTGCCTGGCAACCAACTGAATGGGTCCAGGGTCTTGCGTCCCCCAGCAGGAGGGGCTGTGCCCAAACCCAACTTCCCACAAGGCCAACAGGTGCTGGCAGCAGGCGATGCAGACAGCTAACTCCCGGAACAGCTGCCACCTCACTTCAGACTGCCGGATGCCCAGGCAGACACTGTGTCCCAGTTGGCAAGGCCACACTCATGCTTGCTCTATAAAAAGGGAAAGCAACTCAGTGGAGGTGTGCGACTTGAGTCCTTCTCTCAGGGTCCAGATCCATGTAGTCCAACTTGCCCCAGGCCGGGCGCCCCTCCTTAGCGCTGAGATCAGAACCATACGAGTAAAAATCTGCTCCATCTTTCCTCACGTGCTCCCACCTGTACCAAAAAAACTCTCACTTTGTTTGCTCCGGCCTTTGGAGGGATACTTTTATTTGTTTGTTTGTGCTTTTTAGGGCTGACCTGCTGCGTATGGAAGTTCTCAGCTACGTGTCCGACCCGAGCTGCAGCTGCCACAGCAACGCGGGACAGAGAGGCATGAGAGAGTGACAGCTCACGTGAGAATGACCTGTGTACCCAGCAGGACCAGCCCTTACTGAGGTGGAGAAGGTACAGCCGACCCCGTGAACTTGGGGCGGCCAGGGAAACAAAAGCACCCATGAAAGGGGAGGTCGGGAGAAACGCAGGTGTCACGTGGCAGCCAGAAGAGTGTGTGCGCATGCGTGCTCTAGGACCGCGGGCCACCCAGACCCTCACCGTATCAGTCATTTTCTCCAGGGAAACAGAATCAGTGGGATGTGCATAGATGTATAGAGACGTTTATTTCAAGGAACTTCACCACTGGGAAGGCAGCAAGTCCCAAAGCTGCAGGGCAGGCCAGCAGCCTGGAGGCTCAGGGAACATGCAGTGTTGCAGCTCAAGGCCAAATGCAGTCTGCTGGCAGAAGTCCTTCCTCTTCAGGGGCAATGAAGCCTTCACCTATTTGGGTGAGACCCACCCAGCTTATGGAGAATAATGTGCTCTCTTCAAAATCTACTGAGTTAAATGTTCATCTGGTCAAAAAGAAAAAATGCCTTCATAGCAACATCTTGACTCCTGTTTTGAACAATGTCTGGATACCGTGGTTCTGCCGAGTTGACATGTAATATTAGCCATCACTGGATTTAGGTAGGTCCTAAATCCAGTGACAGGGGTCCTAATAAGAGGAGGAGAGGGAGTTCCTGTCGTGGCTCAGTGGTTAGCGAATCCGACCAGGAATCATGAGGTTGTGGGTTCGATCCCTGGCCTTGCTCAGTGGGTTAAGGATCCGGCATTGCCGTGAGCTGTAGTGTAGGTCACAGACATGGCTTGGATCCCGCGTTGCTGTGTCTGTGGTGTAGGCAGGTGGCTACAGCTCTGATTAGACCCCTAGCCTGGGAACCTCCATATGCCGAGGGTGCAGCCCTGAAAAGACAAAAAAATAAAAAAATAAAAAAAGAAGAGGAGAGGACACAGACTCAGAGAGGAAGGCCCCGTCCAAGTGGAAGCAGAGGTGGGAGTCTGCATCTACACACCAAGAACGCCAGGGCTTGCTGGCGGCCCCCAGAAGCTGGGAGAGACACAGGGGAGGGTTTCTCTCTCAGAGGCTCCAGAAGGACCAGTCCTGCTAAAGACACCTTGATTTCAGGCTCCAGGGTTCCAGAGCTGTAAGACAATATACCCCTCTATTGTTTTAAGCCAGTTGGTAGGAAACTAATGCAGAGTGTTTTGCAGAGTTCAAAGAAAAGTTGAACAGAGTGGGCGTCAGGAAAGGCAGGAACCAGGGTAGCCTCAGGGACCCGGCTGCCAGCATGGGGACCTTCCGGCCACGCTCTTCTGTCTGGCTGATCCAGCTTTCAGTCTCAGGGACTCAATTTAAATGAAACGAGAGAAAAAAATTGGCCTAGTTTATGCCAGAGACCTTCCCTTGATCAAGTCACCATGTCCTAGAAGAAAGCCCAGGCCTGAAGCCATGCTAGTCAAGACCCACCCCTTGTGGATAAGCATCAGGTTCTCAGTGATGGGGGGTGGTCCCAGGGAGGCTGGCTGTTCCCAAACCCCACCTACTGCCCTCTGCCAAGTAACAGGTCATTGAGAGAGACCAGTGGCTTCTAATTCTGCCTGAGGATCGTAATCCCCCAGGAAACTTTAAAAATTATAGATGACTGGCCTCTACCCCAAAATCTCCTTAGGAGAATTTCAACGAGTGTGGACTGGGATTTTTTTCCCCAAAAAACTCAGGTGATTACGATGATGAGCCAGCAGGAAGCAGTGGGCTGGGGTACCTAAGGGTGTCGGAAAAGATTCTCGATGGTGTGACTTGAACTTCCTTGGAGGAAGCACAGGACGCCTTTGGCCTGAAGGACTGAATTCCGAGCAGATCCTTAAAAAGATTCTATGAGTCCTCATAAATTCAGCTGCTCTGCGGACCCCAAAACAGCTGCACAGGGGAGACAAGTGGGTGTGGAAGACAGATTTGTTTTTGCAACCTGGCTTTCCTGCAGGAGTTTGTCTCTGAATTTATGGCTTCCTGTCATATCATGATCAGTGTAATGAATCAACCGATTGTATCCCTGTTTCACTAAGAATTGTGTAACACCCTGGGAGAAATCCGGGCACATGCACCCTTGCATTCAAAGGCCTTACGGGAACACAGTGATCTGTACCCTCTGTCATCTACACTTGATAACAACTTCGAATGGAAACACTGACATTCTGCCAGCAACCAGGGACACAATTTATTTAAATATCTTAGCCAAAAATCACTCATCAATTTCTGATTTGGGAAGATGCTATTTTTTTCCTTCATGCTTATCAAGAGCCATGACCTGGAACTTATCTGTACCTACTACTGTACTGACGGGAACAACTGAAATCCTAGATGTATTTTTTTTCTAAATATTTGCGTAACGGAGGGTGGATTTCTCCAAATGTCACTCATGGATTTGCATGAACACACACACATACACACACGCAGCCTACCCTCCCCAAGTTCTCCATTTAGCAGAAGGACGTTAACCAAACTCACCTCTGTCTAACACTTATTAAGCTTCATGCTGTGAATAATATGGAACTGAGGCTTTTGCAAAATACTTGAGCGCCCTTTGGAATTTAATCTGTAGGTAACAGAATTTTATTTCACAGTGGAGTGAGCCAGGGAAAGAACAGCAATTAAACACTTACAGATTTTTACTGTGTGCCAGGCACTGCTGTGTTTTCCTTAACTCATTTAAACTTCACAACAGACGTATTAGGTACGTTCTGTTATTATTACCACCACTTCACAGACGGGGAAAGTGGGGTACGTGGAAATGGCTTAATGCACCCAGATCACACAGTTCATTAGTCATGGTGCCTGGGTTCAAACCCAGACAGTCTGACTCTGGAGCTGTGGTGTAATAAGAAATACATACAGGACAGGTCCCTGTTCCCGGTTCTTGGAATTTCCTGAGTGCTAAGATTGCCTTGGCATTCATCGTGAACCCCTCGCCTTCCTATCTAAGTGTTTGTTAATGAGGTGATGAAGGGTGGAGCCTCCGGATGGCGCTGGTCACAAGAAGGACCAAGTTACCAGGAGGTTGGAGCTTTCGTTCCACCCACTCACCTCTGGGAAGGCAGATGGTGGCTGAAAATCTAGTTCTGTACAAACTCTTGAATGACAAGACTTTTTGTTTTCTTTTTAGGTCCACACCCACGGCATATGGAAGTTCCCAGGCTGGTGGTCAGTTCGGAACTACAGCAACACCAGATCTGAACCGTGTCTGTGACCTACACTGCATCTGGTGACAATGCCAGATCCTTAACTCAATGAGTGAGGCCAGGGATTGAACCCTCATCCTCATGGATACTTGTCAGGTTCTTAACCTGCTGAGCCACGACGAGAACTCCTTGAATAACAAGATTTGATCAGTTTCCAGGATGATCGACACACTGAGGCATTAGAAGGGCGACACACTGGAGAGGGCAACGGGCTCTGGACCCCCTCCTGGACCCCTTGCCCTCTGTCCCTTCCATCGGGCTGTATCTGAGTTGTATCCTTTATAATAAACCAGTAAGCCTATGGGAAATATTTCCCTGAGTTCTATGAGCTGTTTTAACAAATCATTAAACCCGAAGTGGGGGTTGTAGGAGCCCTCGATTTATCGCTGGACGGTCAGAAGCATGGGCGGGGAGGACTCGTGAGGAGAATCTGAGTGGGAGCAGTCTTATGAGACCGAGGCCTTAAATCTGTGGAATCCGATGCTAACTCCTGGTTGGCAGTGTCAGATCGGAACGCAGCTGGTGTCTGAAGAAGGGGTTGATGTCTTGGCACTACTCCTCCTCTCCCAGAAATTTTAAAAAATTCTGCTGTTCCTGTCGTGGTCTGTTCAGGCTACCGTAACAAAGACACCACAGACCGAGTGGCTCATAAAAAATAGGAATTTAGTCCTCCCAGTTCTGGAAGTCCAAGATGATGGTGCTGGCAGGTTCCGTGTCTGGTGCTGTCTCACCGGCTTCCTCATCGATGGCACCTTGTCATGGTGTCTTTACCTGGTGGAGGAGATGGAGGGCCTTGCTTAGACCTCTTTTATAACCACCAATCACACGCAGGTTCTGGCATTGCCGCCTAACCGCTCCCAAAGGCCCCCACCTCCAAATACTGTCACCTATGTTAGGATTTAAACATATGAACTGGGGTGGGGGGACATGTTCAGCCCCCCACTTGGCAATCTCCAAGTAGTTTCCGTTCTTTCTCTCTCCTTATGTGTGATTTCTTGGCGGTGTGTTGGGGGGGGTATGGTTTTTTTGGTTTGGAGGTTTTTTGGTTTTGTTTTTTTCCGGTTTGTTGGAGTTTTTTTCCCCACAATGATCTGTGTTGCTAAAACAGCAGAGGGAGCTAAAATTAATAAATTGGAATTGGTGCTATCATCCAGTGCTTCTAGGGCACGAAATATTTGAGGAGTTCCCGTTGTGGCTCAGCAGGTTAAGAACCTGATTAGTAACCATGAGGATGTGCGTTCGATCCCTGGCCCCACTCAGGGGGTTTAGGATCTGGTGTTGCCTCGAGCTGTGGTGTAGATCACAGAGGCAGCTCGAATCAGGCCTTGTTGTGGCTGTGGTGTAGGCCAGTGGCCACAGCTCCGATTTGACCCCTAGCCTGGAAACATTCATATGCTGCAGGTGCACTCCTAAAAAGACCAAAAAAAAAAAAAAAAAAAAAGAAGAAGAAGAATCAGAAAAAGAAAACCAGTCATGTCAGTTTTCCTTTCCAATAGAAAGGGGAGCAGTAGAGCTGTTGTAGTTAAAAATCGGTGCTAGAGCTGAAATTTTGCTTCCATGTGTTGAGAAAGCCAGACTTACCTGCATCAAGTTATTATTCCAAGTAACTGATGTTCATTTGGGTTTTCCAACCATGGCAAAGTTCGCTTAGTCCCTCCCTCCCAGCACATGGCAAAGTCGCTCTTCCCCACCCTCTCGAGGTTAGACGTGATGGTGCGAGCTGCTTCTGCTCTCAAAGGGTGAGCGTCGGTAACCTGGGTCTCTTCTGAGTGGAAGCCATCAGGGACCACCCTGCAGCTTGCTGTTTTCCTTTTCTCTCTGCCATGGCAACCAACACCGTCCCGAAAGGTGGAGACAACTTTCCAGAAGGAGGAGGCTCTGTCAGCCTTCAGCCCTGAGAGGAGGCCACGTGAACCAGTCTCCAGCCCACACGTGGTGGACATGAGGCGCGTGTGAGGAGCGTGAGGCTTTGTTGTTTCCAGACACTGAACGTTTACAGTTCTGTCGTCCGTGCTACACTGCTGCTGCATACAGCCTGCTGTGGCCGATAAACCCACATTTTTACTGCTCTCTTCGCCCTTCATTCCTCCTTACATTTCAGCCCTTCCATCTGCCTTTACTTTGCTTCTGCTTAAAATAGATCCTTTCACATTTTCTTTAGTGTGGCTCTGTGGCTGGTGAACGCTCTCCGTTCAGTTTTTGTCTGAACATTTATTTGCTCTCACGTTTTAAAGATATTTTCGCTAGGTGTAAGAATTCTATATCGATGGCTCTTTTATTTCAGCAAAAGACCTCATTGCACCATCTTCTCAGTTTTTGTTGCTGTTGAGACATCAACTGTAATTAAGCCACTCCTTGGAAGGGAATCTCTGTGTCTCTGAATTCTTCTCAACGGCTTGGCTGGGGCTTCATTCCTTGTCATCTTACTTGACAGGTGCTGGGCTTCATAAGGCCGTCTCTTAGGGTCTTTGTTCCGTTCTCAGTGTTCTCAGCCCTGGCCTGCAAACCTAAAGCCTGCACAGCCCATGGCCTCTGGCCCCTGCCCTATGTCATGCAGTGAAATTACCTACTCAACTCTCCCACTGATGGGCCTGAGATATAAAGCTGAGGTTGCAATTATGTTCCATGTCATTCACTTTAAAAAAGCAGTTACACATCACTAACTATGAGAGAAATGCAAATTGAAACTACAATGAGGTATCACCTCACACCAGTCAGAATAAAGCCTATAAATAACAAATTCTGAAGAGGATGTGGAGAAAAGGGAACCCTCCTGCACTGTTGGTGGGAATGTAAATTGGTGTAGCCACTGTGGAGAACGGTATGTATGGAGGTTCCTTAAAAGACTGAAAATAGAGTTACCATATGATCCAGCAATCCTACTCCTGGACGTATATCTGGAAAAGACAAAAATTCTAATTTCAAAAAGATACACGCACCCCACTGGTCATAGCAGTGCTATTTATAATAGCCAAGACAAAGAATGCAAGTGCCCATCAACAGATAATTGGTCTGAAGATATGGTGTATACACACAATGGAATATTACTCAGCTATAAAAAGAGTGAAATAATTCCATTTGCAGCAGTATGGATGGACCTAGAAATTATCATACTAAGTGAAGTAAATCAAAGACAAATATCGTATCATATCACTTAATGTGGAATTTTTAAAAAATGACACAAAGGAACTTATTGACAAAACAGACAAAGACTCACAGACACAGAAAATAAACTTTTAGGGGAAAGAATAAATTAAGAGTTTGAGATTAACAGATACACAATACTATGTATAAAGATAACAAGAACCTACTCTACAGCACAGAGAACTATAATCAATATCTTTTAATAACCTACAAGGCAAAAGAATCTGAATAAAATTAATATTTGTGTATGTATAACTGAATCACATTGCTATACCCCGAAACTGACACAACATTGTAAATCAACTATATTTCATTAGAAAGAAGGGAGGAAGGAAGGAAAGATGAAGAAAGAAAGAACAGAAGGGAGGGAGGAAGGAAGAAGGAAGGAAGGAAAAAAAGAATAAAAACAGTTACTCATGTGACAAGTTTAAGCGGATTTCCTTCAAATAGATAAAATTAGCATTTCAGAGCCTACGGAAATAAGCTCCAAACATTTGGAGAATCATCCCCCGATTGTGATGCTGACTCCATGAGCTGTTTCTACCAGATTCTTAGTCTACTTATTAGTCCAGAGCCCCATCTCACCCTGAAAGCAACATAGCCAAAATCATGTAATAAGTAGGGGGTATTGCCTCAATTTTTTTGATCTTCCATTTACTGATCCAGACATTGAACTAATTGAAGACAGCATTTTTCTAGCTCTATCGGAGAGCGTTCTCAACATTCTTTATCAGTGCCATCCTGCGAACACAGAGAGGGCTACTGCATCGCTCTTATTAATAT
This sequence comes from Catagonus wagneri, assembly GCA_004024745.2. NCBI lineage: Eukaryota > Metazoa > Chordata > Mammalia > Artiodactyla > Tayassuidae > Catagonus > Catagonus wagneri. The sequence goes on along the minus strand of PVHT020000140.1, from coordinate 6,723,851 downwards.
GCTGAAAATATTTGCTTCTGACATCTGTCATTTTGCATAACTATGAATACAAACCACAGACACCATCTGGGATGTAAGAGCAAAGGGGAATGTGACTGTTTGAAATTCCCTTCTAATTTAATTTCACAGTTTTGAAAAAAACTCTTGTTTTTCTTCCAGGATAATCATAGGGGAAAATAATTAACAATTATCTTCTGAGTGATAAATTTGCTACAAATTAAGAGACTGTTACGAATATAATTTACACATAATTATGTGACAGCAGCATGAAAAGTGCAGAACTAATTGAACAAGATTAATTAAAGCTACTGAGAGATCACTTTATTTTTTATTTATTTCCTTTGTCCCTGAAGGACAGTCTGACCCAGGATGTTTTGCGACACTGAAAACTATGATTCAAAAAGAAATCCCCCCCTCAAATAAATAAATAAATAAATAAATAAGAAATCCGAAGAGCTTGTTTATAAATGTATGTGGCAAATGTGTTGGGCTGCATTGCACATGTGCCACATGGTCTCATCAGAACCTTCAGGAAAACAGAGCTGTCCTCGCGCAGAATATTAAATTTATTGATATGAATGTGAAGTAAGGGCAAATGTGTTGATGTCTAAATCAGTCCTTCCTTATTGGGAGTTGACATCAAAAAAATAAACAAAGAAGTCTTCTATAAATGCAATGAGAAAATTGGTAAAAATTGTCACAATGTAGTCTTTTCAGCAAATGGTGCTGGAACAACTGGACATCCACATGCAAAAAAAAAAAAAAAAGAATCTAGACACAGATTTCACACCCTCCACAAAACTGAAAATGGTTCATAGACCAAAATGTAAAATGAAAAACTATAAAATTTCCTTGCTTGAAGTAAGTCAGAAGGAGAAAGACAGATACCATATGATACCACTAATAACTGGAATCTAACATACTGCACAAATGAACCTTTATGCAGAAAAGATAATCAAGGACTTGGAGGACAGACTTGTGGTTGCCAAAATGGTGGGGGAGGGAACGGGATGGTAGGGGGGTCTGGGGTTAATAGCTGTAGATTGTTGCCTCTGGGCTGTTAAAGCAAGGAGATACCACTGTATAGCACTGGGAACTATGTCTAACCACTTGTGATGTGTAACCCTGTCACCACGCTGTACAGCTGGGTATAATGTAAAGAAATAAATTTAAAAAAAATTTCCTTGCTGAGGGCAGAAATTAACATATTGTAAAACAACTACACTTCAAATTTTTAATAAATTAAAAAAAGGAAAAAAACTGTAAAACTTCTAGATGACCTTGCGTATGGCTACGACTTTTTATTTTTTTTATTTTTTTATTTTTATTTTTTTTGTCTTTTTGCCTGTATCTAGAGCCGCACCTGCGGCACGTGGTGTTCCCAGGCTAGGGGTCTAACAGGAGCTGTAGCTGCCGGCCTTCGCCACAGCCACAGCAACACGGGATCCGAGCCGCATCTGCGACCTACACCACAGCTCACGGCAACGCCGGATCCTTAACCCACTGAGCAAGGCCAGTGATCGAACCTGCAACCTCACGGTTCTTAGTCGGATTCGTTAACCACTGAGCCATGAAGGGAACTCCGGCTACGACTTTTTAGATACAACATCAAAGGCATCATCTATAAAAGAAATGAAAAGCTGTCTTTCATTAAAATTAAATTTAAAACTTCTGCTGTGTATAAGGCAAGACCAAGAGAATGAGAAGATAAGCCATATACTGGGAGAAAACATTTGCAAAAGACACATCTGATAAATGACTGGTTCCAAAATGTACAAAATAGTCTTAAAACTCAACCGTAAGAATACAGAAACACTGATTAAAATGGGCCAAAGACCTAAACAAGAACTTCACCAAAGATACACAGATGGCAATATAGGCATATAAAAAGATGCTCCACATCATATGTCTCCAGGGAAATGCAAATTAAAACAACAGCATAATGGTTTTTTTTTTTCTTTCAGCTGCACTGAAGGCACGTGGAGTTCCACAGGTCGAACCCGTGCCACAGCACTGACCAAGCTGAAGCAATGACAACTGCCAGATCCTTAACTCGCTGCACTACAAGAGAACTCCTGCATGTTTTGTTTTGTTTTTGACTCTGGCCATCTTCAAGATTTTATCTTTTGCTTGGTTTTTAGCAATTTGACCATGAAGTGCCTGGATGATTTTTCTTCGCCGACCTAGAATTCTCTGAGTTTCTTAAATCCATGATTTGTTGTCTTATATTAACTTTGGAAACTTCTCCGTTTTCTCTTCAAATATTTCTTTGTTGCTATTCTCTAAGAATCTATCTTCACCTTTCTCTCTCTCTTTCTTTCTTTTTTTGTCTTTTTAGGGCCACACCTGCAGCATATGGAGGTTCCCAGGCTAGAGGTTGAATCAGAGCTATAGCCGTCGGTTTACACAGTCACAGCAATGCCAGATCTGAGCCACAGCTGCTAACTACACCACAGCTCATGGCAATGCCGAATCTTTAATCCCCTGACCGAGGCCAGGGACCGAACCTGCATACTCATGGATGCTAGTCAGATTCATTTCCACTCAGCCACAACGTGAACGCCTGTCTTCACCTTTCTTGATCCTTTTCTCTTTCCAATCTGCTGATAAGCCCATTATAGGAATTCTCATCTCTAATATCATGTTTTTCTTAATTGCTCATATTTCCATTTTATTCTTTTCTTATAGTGTCTATCTCTTTGAAAAAAAGTCTCATTTGTTCGTATGTGCTGTCCACTTTTTCCTCTAGTTAGTTTAACATATTAATCATCAGTATTTTAAAGATCTATTTAATAGTTGTGACTTCTGCATCTGTTTTTTCCATTTTTTTAAAGAAATATCAATTTACAGCAAAATTGAGCAGAAAGTAGAGTCTCCACGTACTGCCTGCCCACACACATGCACAGCTTTCCCCACCATCAGCATCCCCCACCAGAGTAGAGCGTTTGTTAAAATTGATGAACCTACTTTGACACACCAGTATCACCTAAAGCCCATAGTTTACATTTGGTTTCGCTCTTGGTGTTGTACGTCCTATGATTTTGCCAGATATGTACTGACATGTATCCCCCACTACAGTGTCCTGCTCTGAAGATCCTCTGGGCTCCCTCTACTCAACCCCAGGGCAACTGCTAGTCCCTTTACTGTTTTATGTTAACCTTTTATAGTTTTGCCTTTTCCAGAATGTCACATAGTTAGAATCACACCTTAAGTAGTCTTTCAGATTGACTTATTTCATTTTATATTTTATTTTATTTGTTGTTGTTGTTGTTGTTTCGTTTGTTTGTCTTTCTCTCTTTTTAGGGCCGCACCCGCGGCATATGGAGGTTCCCAGGCTAAGGGTCCAGTCGGAGCTATAGCCACCAGCCTATGCTAGAGCCACAGCAACGTGGGATTCAAGCCACGTCTGCAGCATACACCACAGCAACGCCAGATCATTAACCCACTGATCAAGGCCAGAGATGGAACCTGCATGCCTTCATGGATGCTGAGCCACAACGGGAACTCCCTCTTTTATTTTTTTTATAATGATTTTTATTTGTCCATTATAGCTGGTTTATAGTGTTTTATTTCACTTTAGTAATATACATGTAAGTTTCCTTCATGTCTTTTCATGACTTGATAGTTCATCCCTTTTATTGCACTAAATAATATCCCATTGTTTGGATGTACCAGTTGATTTATCCACTCACCCATGGAAGGATATCTTGGTTTCTTTCAAGTTGGGGCAGTTATGAATAAAACTGCACAAACCTTCATGTGCAGACTTGTGTGTGGACATAAATTTTCCAATCTTTAGAGTTAATATCAAAGAATGTGATCATAAGTTGAGTATGTTTAGCTTTGTAAGAAACTGTCAAACTGTCTGCCAAAGTTATTGGACCATTCTGCATTCCCACCAGCAATGAAGAACTATTCTTCACATCCTCACCAGCATTTGGTGTTGTCTGTGTTTTGGATTTTTACCATTCTGATAGATCTGTAGTGGTATCTCATTGCTGTTTTAATTTGCAATTCCCTGGTGCCATATTATGTTGAGTACCTCTTCATAGGCTTATTTGCCATCTGTACATCTTCTTTGGTGATTCAGAGCTTTTCCCTCTTTTAAATAGACTGTATTTTTTAGAGCAATTTTAGATTCACCATATGTATATAACCCTTTGAGATTGGCTTCATTCTCTAAGTAAATAAGTATTTAAGGTTCCTCCGTGTCTTTTTATGGTTTAATAGCTCATTTCTTTTCAGCACTCAGTAATATTCCATTGCCTGTCATAATTTTATATTATATGATAAATAATGATGCTTTTAGAATGTGGTATCTTGATTTAACATAAGATTTCCGGATGACTTTTCTGTAAAGTCATTGATTAGATCATCAAACACTGTATTTTTAGTGATTTCATTTTCAATCAGTATAATTGAAAGCAGCATTGGTCACTCTTGCCAGATGCAAGATCGCTAATAATTTTTGAAAATTTTTAGTTTTGAGAAAGAAGAAACTACTTATGGGGCTGTTAAGAACATTCATAACCTATCGTAAGAGTTCCTACTTTGGCACAACAGGGCTCAGCAGAGTCTCTGCAGCGCCAGGAGGCAGATTCTGATCCTGGCCCAGCACAGAGGGTAAAGGATCCTGTGTGGCCGTAGTTGCGGCCTAGGTCACAACTATGGCTCAGATCCTTGGTCCAGGAGCTCCAAATGCCACAGGGCAGCCAAAAAAGAAAAAAAGAGTATTTGTGGTCTATAACAACATGATAAATTTTTGCTGCATTAAATATAAAGTTTAGCACATCTAGAGATTATTCTCCACAGAATAATTTTTCTAAAAAAGATTTAACTCAGTACAAAATCGATTTTGTGTTAAGTCTGAATTGTTTTAAATTTTAAATCATGCACTGGCATTTTAAGGTTTCCTCTAACTCACAGAGGCTTTTGAAACTGGCTTCATGATTCTTATATAACTTAAAATACTTATTTATATTTATGCATTCTGTAATTATATTTTTGATTACAGTGAAAATTTAATTTTGCGAATTTCTTCCTCATTAATAATTGGTTTATTGGAAGCATCTCATGAAAGTAGATTTCTTTTCCGTTGAATACAATGACCTTTAAATTTAATTTCCAAGCCTGTGGATGTTTGCTTCGCTTTGCAATGTTCTAGCAGTTTTGAAAACTGGAGATCCTAAACTCTTGGAGAATTCTAATAACTCCCTGATATGCTTTGCTGCAATTCCCATGTGTATGCTTTCCTTTCGTAATAATTTACTAAAAATCTAGAGCTCCTGTCCTGGTGCTCAGGCCCGAGAGTTCATATATTTGCAGACACCGCACAACAACAGGCTCTGGAGACAGGGTCAAGATACATCCTGTCCCAGGTGCTGGCACTGCCCCCACATTAACCACTCTTTTTTCCCCCATGCCTGTAGCTGCTGCCACTGCCATCCTGGCTTCTGCTGTAACTGTCATCACCACCCATTAGAGCCGGGTGCTGACCTGGCCACCTTAGGACCCCGTGGTGCCCAGATTATCCAGAAGGCATATATGTGCGTGCTTGGCCATCAGGCCAATTGCTCAGTGCCTGGCCCCTGGCATATCTCTGCTGCTGACATGAATATTCCATTGTCCCAAAGGGCTACACCTACGAAACACAAAGTCAAAGATAAAATTATCAGAAATTGCAAAATGGCAACAGTAGAGCATTAAACCACACACTCTAAGTGACCACATAGCACCTGATCCCATTTATAGGATACCAAGGCACAGACTCAGGAAGGCAGCCCAGGCTTTCACTTGCCCATTTAGCAGTGTGGTTCCACCTCCCATCAATAGCACCTGGGCGCCATTGCGCGGGGCGTGGGGGCCGGGGAGCTGGTAGCACCCATTACCCCGTGTGACGGCCCCTTGCGTTGTTGCCCGGGACACTCTCCCCACCTCCTCCATGGGCCCCACATGTCAACAGCCCTCCAGAAGCACTCGGGCCTGTTCTTCTCCAGGGGCTTTCAAGACTACTGCTCTGCAACACCAATGGGCCCTTCCAGTCCCACCCACCCTTCTCATCAACGTCCTCTTGTGCTTGCAATCTAGATACTGCCTGTTTTGCCATAAAGAACTGACATTCAGGGCACAAACTAACCACTCTTCTTTTCCTACCCACAGCCCCTCCCCGCTGGTGGCAACATCTGGAAAATAGGGGTGCAGGAGTTCCCGTTGTGGCTCAGTGGTTAACGAATCTGACTGGGAACCATGAGGTTGCGGATTTGATCCCTGGCCTTGCTCAGTGGGTTAAGGATCCGGCGTTGCCATGAGCTGTGGTGTAGGTTGCAGATGCAGCTCGGATCCCGCGTTGCTGTGGTTGTGGTGTAGGCTGGCAGCTACATTTCCTGTTAGACCCCTAACCTTCCATATGCCGCAGGTGTGGCCCTAGAAAAGGCAAAAAGACAAAAAAAAAAAGAAAAGAAAGAAAATAGGGGTGCAGACGACATTCAAAGAGATCACATTCTAACAATGCAGGGATTACAGTCTAAGGAGTGCCAGAGAAGACATGTTTGGGTGATTGCGTGTTTGAGCTATAACATTCCAAATAGAAAAGCTGACTTGGCCAGAAAACATATCGTTGTTCACCTTTTCCTGCATGTTTCAGATAAGACTTGTGCTTGTGATCATCACCAATCTGAAGCCCAGTGGATGATGGGGCTTCAAGAGTAACAAATGTAACCAGCATTCAGTGTGGGGAAAAGAGGAGGCTAAAGATCTATGTTGATTCAATACATCTTGGTTCTGAAGAGCCAGGCCTTATGAGCATGAACAGTGCTGCCACTTTTTCTCACGTTGAGAGATGTGAAAGTAGCGAGGAATGGGGTGTCTGACAATAAAGAACACAAAGAGATGAATCCTGAACAAAAGAGATGGTGCCTAGACACTAAGAAGAATTTTCATGGGCACTGATTGAACAATAAGTAAATACTTCAACATATCTCTCCTCCAACCATTATTCTAAATTTTCATTAATAAATAACTATAGCCCAAGAGTTCCCTTTGTGGCTCAGTGGTTAACGAATCCGACTAAGAACCATGAGGTTGCGGGTTCAGTCCCTGGCCTTGCTCAGTGGGTTAAGGATCCGGCGTTGCCATGAGCTGTGGTGTAGGTTGCAGACGCAGCTTGGATCCCGCGTTGCTGTGGCTGTGGTGAAGGCGAAGGCCGGCGGCTACAGCTCCTGTTAGACCCCTAGTCTGGGAACCTCCATATGCCGCAGGTGCGGCCCCAGATAAGGCAAAAAGACAAAAAAATAAATAAATAAATAACTATAGTCCATAAGGGTCCCTAAATTTTCTAGTACATTTTAAATATCAAATTGTTTATATTGACAAGGGACTTGAAAAAGTGTTTGCCCAGAACACGCACAGGGTTGGGATAACTGACTTCCTATGAGACTGCAAGCATTTTGAGAATAATGATTTGGTCTGCTTTGCTTACTATGTAGCCCTAGTGCCATATTGAATTGAACGGGTTGTCCTGTACTAATCAACTTCTAGTGAAATTCCTGAGTGTCTCTAAATGATGTGACGGGTTGTGTAGAAATTGTTTTGTTGGAAACTGTTGCAATAATCAGAACTTAGAAATTACTTTGTAAAACAGAGATTGCTATATTGGTATTTGCATAGACCAAAATGGAATCATGGAGTTCTTCTCCGAGTCAGTTAGTGATTTATAGAACGCCTGCCAGACTTTAGGCACTTTTACAAGTATCATTTCAGTTCACCAATCTGACAGTCTTTACACCAGCTGCTTTTACTGTGGAGTAAGCCGACATGACAGCTTGGTGTCACCATGGCATTAGCAGAGCGAGCATGAAAACACAGCACTTGAGTTTCTAGGGCATTTGTTGCCTATATCTGAGAGTCGCTAGGCAGCACCCCCACGCTTGCCTCCATATCCTAGGCTACAATATTTTATTCATAACTCTTCAAATTAGTCCAAGCAGCCTCTAACTGCTGTGATAGCACCATTTCATTCATACAGCAGTTAATGCATTCACCTGAGGATTATAATGGTGGCTACTCAGTTGTTTCTGTGGATGCTGCAGCCGGTGTCCTTTAGGCAATGAAATAGCATCATTTGTGAAAATGATTATTGGCAGATAAGCTATGCTTCTCTGCAAAAGTTGTTTGAGGTTAGGTTTGCAAATGAGCTCCAAAGGGCCCTTTACAGATTATGAGTCATCTCTTCTGGAAGAGCCCCGTTCAGACCCTGCATCTGTCTGCAGCCTCCCTCATCAGGGTCAGAGCTGAGATGTCATTTGCAAGGCTTGAATCTAGAGAAATGGGTTTACTTTTGGAGAGCCTGGACATTCCTGGCTTTTAAGAACATCCCTGCAGAAGCATCACCAGGTAAAAATGGCGAACACTTAGCTGAAGCACCACTGACAGGTTTGTCAAAACCGTGTCACTCTTCAGAGCACCATCTTCCCATTTGGTAAAGTAGGACCAGAGATCGTTGGAAGTGAGGGGTGCAGATGTCAGAGGAAAGACTACTGATTCAGAAATGCTTGAATAAAACACTGCATATTCTGTCACTCATTTTCTGTATCATGATTCCTAACCAGCCTTCCAGGTAAATTACACTTTAACTAGGATTTAGACATTCCTGCAGAACATGTGTTAACATACAACCAAGATAAAGTTTCACAATTACCTATGAGCCACTATTTTCTCTTACAGGAAATTCTTTATTGACTGTCCACTATCTAATGAATGTATAAATGAAATGTGTATATCCACACAACAGTGTTATTTATTTGGCAATAAAAATAAATGAAATACTGACACATGCTACAACGGAGGAACCTTGAAAACGCCATGCTCAGTGAGAGCAGTCAGTCACTAAAAACCACATATTATGTGATTCCATTTCTGTGAAACATCCAGAATAGGCAAATCTGTATAGACAGAAAGTAGATTATTGGCTCCTTGGGGCTCGAGGGGAAGTGGGGGAGTGGAGAGTATGGGAGATGACTTCTTATGGGTACAAGTTTCCTTTTAGAAGGGGCAAAAATATTCTAAAATATGATTTTTTGAAGGTTGCCCAGCCTGGTGAATGTACAAAAAAAGCATTGCATTATAGACTTCAAAAGGATGAATTTCAGGATATGTGAATCATATCTCAATAAAGCCATGCAAGTTTCTTTTGTATTTGGGTTTTAAAGTATTAATGGCTTATTACAAATTATAGGCCGATTTCATTTTATTGCACTTTGCAGATACCATGGGAATATTTTTTTCATTTGTTTGTTTTTTACCAGTTTAAGGTTTGTGACAACCCTGTGTTAAACAAGTCTATTGGCATCATTCTTCTGAAAGCATTTGTTCACTTTGGGTCTCTGTGTCACATTTTGGCAATTCTCTCAATATCTCAGACTCTTTCATTATTATGAATTTCTTCTGGTGATCTGTGTTATGATGATCTTATATGGTTGTGGTTCATGGCATCCCAACTAAAAGATGACAAACTTAATAAATACTGTGTGTGTTCCGACTTCTCCCCTGACCCGCTGTTCCTGCATCTCCCTCCCTCTCCTCAGGCCTCCCTAGTCGCTGAAACACAGCATTGAAATTAGGCCAATTATTAACCATACAGTGACCTCTAAGTGTTCAAGTGAAAGGAAGTGTCAGTCAATGGGGCAAACGTCATCGTCTTATGTTAAGAAATTGTCACAGTCACCCCAGCCTTCAGTAACCACCACCCGGATCAGTCAGCAGCCATTAATGACAAGGCAAAACAAACAAACAAAACCCTCCACCAGCAAAACAAACAAACAAATAAAAACTAATTTGCTGAAGTCTCAGGTGATGATAAGCATATAATGAGGTATCTTTATTTTTCTATTTTTAATTTTTCGGCCACATCCACAGCACGCAGAACTGGGGCCAGGGATGGAACCTGCACCACAGCAGCAGCCTGAGCCACAGCAGTGACAACTCAGTATCCTTAACCTGCTGAGCCACCAGGAAACTCCAAATAAATAAAGTATTTTTTAATCAAATTATGTACACTGTCTTTTAGACACAAGGCTATTGCATACCTAATAGATGCCAGTGTCGTGTAAACATAACTTTCTATGACTGGGGAACCAAAAACATTTGTGGGCCTCACTTTATTGCCTTATTTGCCTTCTTGCAGTGGTCTGGACGCAAACCTGCAGTATCTTGGAGGTCTGCTTGTATAACTTAACTCTAAATATTGAGAGAGTCTCACTTCAGAACTGGATAATTTAGACCAACAACTTTAGGTTAAGGCTGTGTTCATAGCACAGAATGTGACAGAGAAAAAGGGCAAAGTTATAAATAGGCTGGCTCTCAGGCTCCTCCCCCTCTATAAATTTACTACTGTTCTCCCCCGACATCTGGTCTAATCCTGACTTGAGCATCGCGTGAAAGCTGTTGGAAGACTGGAGAACCTGGAGACTTATGCTGTGGCGCGTGCCCTGCAACCGAGGCTTACAAATCAAGCTGAAAGGGGGTGAAGCCACAAGATTTATGGCTCCCGTGAAAATATGCTAAGTCAACTGCAAACTGATACCCCACCAAATGGAGCTCCATCTTCTTACACAACACGGCTTAAACTGTCAGGCAGTCTTTGGGAGAATTTATTGCAGCACAGTCCATGAAAATGGAGTCTTCGGCAACTTGACAGAGCCCTTCCCGTGGCAGCTCCAAATGATCTCCATATGCTGAGGGTGTGGCCCTAGAAAAAGGCAAAAAAAAGACAAAAAAATTAAAAAAATAAAAAATAAAGTATAGGGTTTATTAGGGGGAGAAATGAATGGAGGAAAGGATAAACACAAATTTGTTTATACGTTATTCTTTTGCATTGTTTTAGAGAAATAATTTGGTGTTAAACCACTGATTCAAATACAATAGGAGCTCATAACCCTGTAAGTTACCAAAAGATTAAAATAAGACAAAATTCTCTCTGACTAAATGAAAGGCAAAGTATAGAAAAAGTCCCAGTGGTCAAGCTGTGAAAAAGGGGTGTCAGGACTGAAAGCCCAAGAAATACCAACCATGTAAATTCATGAAGCCAGGAGACACCCCATTTTAACCCTGGAATCACAAAATGAAAAGGTTTTTAATTGATTTTTTTTCACGTTGATCCCCTAATCCTGTTACTTTGGACCATGACATTTTCTGCTTTAGGCTAAGGTTATACCTTCAGTTGAAGAGAATGAATGGCCTTGGACTGCAGCGCACACAAGCCCTGGAATTCAATTCTGTTCCCCTGGCAGGAAGTTAACATCACTTGAACAGAAACTTCTTAGGCAGCTGGCTTCTCAGGCAGGGAGGCTGTAACCAGAAGCTAGTCAGCGGCTTGGATCTTTACTAACACCCAGTTGCTTCACTGGACGATGTCTGAGGGAGGTGGTTAGCTCCTCACACCAGTGCAAGTGAGATCAAGTGCTCTGGCTGAGGTAACTGGACAAGGAATTGACGCCAGGAGACCCAAAGCCAGCATCTAGGTCAGTGCTGTCGATTAGAAATATGGGAGCCAAAAGGGTGATTCTAAATTTTCTAGTAGCATATTTGAAAAAGTCAAAAGAAATAAGATTAATTTGAATAAATAATTTGATCCAAGATATTACTACCCGTATATGTACTCAATATAAAAACAATTACTGAGGCATTCCCGTCGTGGCTCAGCGGTAACGAACCTGCCTAGTATCCATGGGGAACTGGGTTCCATCCCTGACCTTATTCAGTGGGTTAAGGATCCGAGGTTGCCGTCGGCTGTGATATATATAGGTCGAAAAGGAGGCTCGGAACTTGTGTGGCTGTGGCGCAGGCTGGTAGCTGTAACTCCGATTCGACCCCTAGCCTGGAAACTTCCATATGCTGCACAACCCTAAAAAAAAAAAAAAAAAGAAAAATTCCTGAGCCACTTCACACTCTTTTTAAAAAATACCAAGTCTTTACAACCTGCTTGTACTTTAAGCACATCGCACTTTGTACGAGCCCCATTACACGTGCTTAGTGGCCATGTGAGGCTACCACACTGGACAGCACATTTTTAAAAGATGGTGGAATTGTATAGCTAATCCCCAGAAATTAGGAGTTCCCACTGTGGCACAGTGGGTTAAGGATTCGACTACAGTGGCTCAGGTCTCTGTGGAAGCAGAGTTTCAATACCTGACCCGAGGCAGTGGGTTAAGGATCCAGTGCTGTTGCAGCTGAGGCATAGTTCATAGCTCCAGCTTTGATTCAGTCCCTGGTTTGGGAGCTTCCATATGCCATGTGTGTGGCAGAAAAAACAAAAAACAAAAAAAAAACTTCACCAACACATGAGTACAAATTGAGTATTTTTATTATCAGGGAAATATCCAGTATTAAATACATATTCACGTCTGTCTTGTAGATGGTGGGATGAGGTGGGACTCTCTAGTCATCATTAGACAAGAGCTAAGCTTTCTCTTAGGTCAGAGAGGACTGAGCCTGGAACATAAAAAACTGCGGGAATGAAAACACTTGTTCATACATGCTCATAAATGTGGGTCATGGTAAATTGTAAGTCCTAGCAGAAAAAAGAATTGGCATCACATTGCACAGAAAAAATTGGTAGACAATTATTAAGAGAACCAGATAAAAACTATTCCCCAAACTTTACTGTTTAAAAATATTTACAGAGCCCAAATTTTGGCTAAGAACCAAGCTCTACCTGGAAAGTTACAACATGCAGATATAACCTCACAGGGGTCGGTTCATCCTTGGTCTTTTAGGTATACTGCATTCCATAATCGCCCTCTCCTCTTACTGCACCCTCCCACCAGCACCCCTGCACCCCACCAGTTTCTGATGAGTGTGTACACCACCAGTTTCCAATGAGTATATTTTACTGGCTGTACTCCCATGTCTGGAACCCTGTTTGTTGAGACTCAGGAAAAGACATCCACCTCTCTTGCAGGAATAGTCAGGTACCTCCTCAGATCATTGCCTGACAGTCTGAAAAGACCGGGCACTTCCAAGGCTGGGCAAAGAAAGTATGTGAACCAATTAAATTCAACCCTGTTAAATGGCCAGCATTGCCCTTCTGAGGGCAACAGCCTACCAAGCTATGAGAACTCGAAGTAATGACACTTTTTTTTTTTGACTGATAAAAATGAGCACATCTCAAAATATAATGCTTGGTGAAATTCATGAGGACTAGAAGTGTCATTTTGGACTCAATGAACTGCAGCAAACTGGGAGCTAATTCAGTTTGAAGACCGTTTTTATCAAAACCCAACTGAGCTGGAACAATATTATCCAGTATTATTTTAAAATTTAATACAAACATCTGCTTCACATTTGTGAATAATGACTTGCTGGGAGCTATTGTCACTGGTGTATCAAATGTCACTATCTTACTAGTTCTATGACATGGCTAAGACAGAAAGACACAAGCTCCCTTCTTTCACTTTCCCGTAGGAAATGCTAAATAGGAGGACTTACCAGATCTTAAGAGTATTGTGGAGTTCCCTCCGTGGCTCAGTGGTTAACGAATCCAATTAAGAACCATGAGGTTGCGGGTTCGTATCCCTGGCCTTCCTCAGTGGGTTAAGGATCCGGCATTGCCATGAGCTGTGGTGTAGGTCACAGACGCGGCTCGGATCCCGCGTTGCTGTGGCTGTGGCGAAGGCCGGTGGCTACAGCTCCTGTTAGACCCCTAGCCTGGGAACCTCCATATGCCGTGGGTGCGGCTCTAGATAAAGGCAAAAAGACCAAAAAAAAAAAAAAAAGAAGAGTATTGTGCCCATCTGGTCGCATCCCATGGGAAAAAGTGAAGGCAGTATAGGACAGGGAGGACCCACAGAAAGAGCTTTTAGGGTCTTCTAAGCCATCTGGCATCTGTGAGCTCTCCTTCATCAGGGAAAACCTTGGCCTGATAAAGTGTTACTAAAGTTTCAAGAACATGATGTTGCAAGGCCTGGGCTGTAACATTCCCCAAGGATGATTAATAGAGCTTGTAACAAAGGAAGGAGTACAAGTATGAGAAATTCTGCAAAACTTTTTCACCTAGTCACAAGAGAGTTTGCCCAAACACGATTTTGCAAGCACAGGCAAGCATGTTTCACTTACCACTTCTATTAGAGAATAGAGCCGGCCCTCTTTCCAGTGTCCCAAATGAGAGAAAAAGTTCTGATTGGATATCATTACTGTCTTTAACTGCAGCATTTTTTTTTTTTTTTTGTAAGGATTAGGAGCTCACCAGGAAGAGGGACCAGTTCATAGCCTTTAAGACTGACCAGGGATAAACTTCTCTTTGCTTATTCTACTCCTGAAAGAGAAGGAGCCTTCAGTATTTGCACTTTTATTTTTTTATTTTTGTTTTATTTTATTTTATTTTATTTTATTTTATTTTATTTTATTTTATTTTATTTTATTATGTTTGCTTTTTAGGGACACACCTGTGGCGTACAGAAGTTCCCAGGCTAGGAGTCGAATTGGAGCTAAAGCTGCCAGCCTACACCACAGCCATAGCCATATCCGATCCGAGCTGCATCTGCGACCTACACCACAGATTATAGCAACTCAGACCCTAACCCACTGAGTGAGGCCGGGGATCAAACCCGCATCCTCGTGGATACCAGTCGGGTTCATAACCTGCTGAGCCACAACGGGCACTCCAGTATTTACACTTTTAAGATAAAAAGAAAGAAACCAGCAGAGAGGAGAGAAATTGACATCACATTGCACAGAAAAAGAGATCTATGAAGAAAACTGAAATGGGGTTCCTTAGACCATGTGCTAAGGGAGACTCCATATGGATTAAAATCCTAGGTGTAAATGATAAAAGCTGTAGAGTTTACAGAAGACAATTTAGAAGAGTATCTCTGTGACTTAGAGATGAGGATGACTTTCTTAAACAAATCCCCAAGAGCATAAATCATAAGGCAAAAAAACTGATAAATTTGGTGACATCAAAGTTGAGGGTTTTCATTCAACAAAAAAACACCATGAATAAAATTGACAGACAGGGCACAAATTAGAAAATATTAGCGATATTGGTCTAAACCAATATCTTAACTATTTTAGAAACTCCTACAAATCAATAAGACAATAAACCCAATGGTAAATATCTAATGGATTTGAACATAAAATCCACAAAAGAGAAAACCAGTATAGTTCATAAGTAGATAAATATTCAAATTCATTGGCAACAGATAATCACAAATTAAATACAGGCAGACCTCATTTTATTGTACTTCACTTTATTGAGCTTTGCAGATACTATTTTGTTTTTGTTTTTGTTTTTACAAACTGAAGGTTTATGGCAGCCATATCTCAACCAAGTCATTTTTTTTCAACAGCATTTGCTTACTTCTCTCTGTCTCACATTTTGGTAATTCTTGCAATATTTCAAATTTTATCATTACTGTTACCTGAAAATTTGAGTTTTCACTTTTTAGTGGATCTTGGTCTATTCTTTCTACAGATGAGATGAAAAAGTATGTGTTTGTATTATACATAGTAAGGATAAAGCATAAACATTTATTTCAATTCATTTGTTCGCTTGTCCAAAAAATATTTCTTGAGGGAGTTCCCTCATGGCTCAGAGGGTTAAAGATCCACCATTGTCACTGCTAATGGCTCAGGTCACTACTGGGGCACAGGTTTGATCCCTGGCCTGGGAACTTCCACATGTTGAGGGTGTGGCAAAATAAAATGTCTCTTCAGAGCCTGCCAAGTACCAGACACCGTTTTGGACACCTGGGATAAGTAAGCAAAGAAAACAAAGATCTCGCTCTTCAGGAGCTCACAATCTAGTGGAAGGATTTAGACCGCAAACGTAGAGTTTGACCTTGAAGTACATCCTTTTCTAAGAGACACACTGCTAACCATTATGCAGGCTGTTGTCATGGTTACTCATGTTTGGCCATTCACTGTGGTAGTGAAGTGATTTTGGTCACCCAGGCTGCACTGGGAGAGAAAGGCTTTCTGTTTTTGTTTTTTCATATTAAAACTACCCCCTACACTTCCTAACCTATCTCCTGAAGAGCACGCTGAGATAGGAAAAGACTGATTTAACTGTGTTACTGGGTATTGCAATGGCATTGCCTGAGGAGCCCCCTGGAAAACACATTTTTCTCATTTGAACCTGCTTTGTATTAGTTTTTCATTTAGTAAATACTTTTTCTTTTAGCTTTAAATTGAGGATACGTAAAATAGGTCTTGCTCTCAAGTTCTGTTATTACACTCAAGTTTTAACTTCCTTTTTAACTTTTTTTGTTTTTTGCCATACCTGCAGCATGTAGAAGTTCCAGGGCCAGGAACTGAACCCACAGCACAGCAGAGACTCCAGCCACTGCAGTGACAATTTTGGATCCTTAACCTGCTGGGCCACGTGGGAACCCTGGTGTCATCCTTTAAAAAAAAAAAAAAAAGTATGCTCTGTGTACAATCTCCAGTCTATTTTAATCTTTCACAGTCCTTATCATTTTCTACTTAATAATTAATTGTTATCAATCTCACACTAATTTTTTCAAATTTCAGCCTTATTTAGAATATAATTTAAGGAGTTCCTGTCATGGCTCAGTGGTAATGAACACGATTGGTGTCTGTGAGGACGCTGGTTCCATCCCTGGCCCCACTCAGTGGGTTAAGGATCCGGCATTGCTGGGAGCTTCGACGTAGGTCACAGCTTGTGGCCATGCCATATCCTTAACCCACTGAGCAAAGCTAGGGTTCAAACCCCACATCCTCCTGGATTCTAGTCAGGTTCTTAATCCACTGAGTCCCAACGGGAACCCCTCCCAGAATATTTGAATATGATCCATCTTTTCATGGTATGGTTTAGGGCAATATTCTCAAAAAGTCTGTAAGGCCCCCTACTTCCTCGGGGTAGCAGTAGGTATTATACAGGAAGCAGGTATTACAGGTATGAGTAGATATAATATCTGAGAAATCTCTTTTGTGTGTGTGTGTGTTTTTAGGGCCATCCCAGAGTCATGTGGAGGTTCCCAGGCTAGGGGTCAAATTGGAGCTATAGCCGCTGGCCTAGGCCACAGCCACAGCAACACCAGATCCAAGCCATGTCTGTGACATACACCACAGCTCATGGCAACGCCAGATCTTTAACCCACTGAGCAAGGCCAGGGATCGGACCTGTGACCTCATGGATACTAGTTAGATTCGTTTCTGCTGAGCCACGATGGGAACTCTGAGAAATCTTCCCAAAATCTCTAACATGTACCTTCTGAATTTCCAAGAGGTGGGCTATAACATGTGAAGAATCCCAGCTTTCTGGGGCCGATTAGCACTGCAGGATCCACGGAACACCTTGGGGAACTCTGGTTTGGGGCATAGTGCCACGCCAAGACTGAGGGTGTTGCCCAGTTACCATAGGAATGCCCTTCTAGTTCTACGCACTATGTTTTTGCAAATTACCTTTTCGGGCTATTTAAATCATCTTTGAATTGCCTTATTAATGTCAAGAATCAGGATGAGGTAAAGGTGAAATGGGGAAATACATCACGGAAACACATGACACTCCGTTTATGTCTGGGGATTTCTTAGCAAATGATCGTGTACAGTAATATTCTCTTTTACAGCATAACTTTTGCCTCCTTGCCCCTCAGAAAGACAGAACTCAGTGAAGCCTTACAGGTAAAAGAAAGATTCAAGTATCTGATAAAAGAAACAAACAAGATAACCCTCCAGCAAATCATCTTCTGTAATTCTATAAGTAGTTAAAAAAAGAAATCTACCTTTAGCTACTATTTTGCAACTCCCTGGATTAACAAACCACCAGTTAAAGTATTTAAAGTATTTAACCACCTGTTAAAGTATTTGAGCAGGTACTGCAAACTCTCTCATACATAACGTATCTCTTCACGAAGGTGACTTTCCACAATCCTAAATGCACTCTTGTCAGCGCAAAAGGACTAAAGTCTTGTTTCAGATCTTCAAATGACTTGAGAGCGTTGTTTTAAAAAAAAGTTTTTTAATCTCTCAGTTCCAGATGACTAAGAATTTAATCTACTACTGGAAAGAGAAATCTAATTTCATGTGAATTTTAATAAAGACTTAAATAGAAAGACAATAATTTAGATCCTTCTATCTTTCCCCCTTCTCTTAACCAGCCATGGTCAGCTTCTTCATTTCTCATGGTGTAATTACAAAAGTTCCACTCAAAGACATCTTAAATTTAGTCAGAATTATCCAGAAGGAAAGCTAAACTGAGGTAGATGTAGAAAATATTCAAAGCAATACTCAAGCACTGTAAATTCAGAGTCAAAGCTACAAGAGACTTTTTAGTCAAAACTGAGTGACTTTTCAATTGCTGTTTTGCTACAGTTTATAGTCACTTAATTTATGAGAATATATCTAACATATCTCTCTGCTTTGCCTAAGACAGTTTTTTAAGGATTAATGTTCTTATTTTAACATGATTAAATGCAACATTTCCAGTTGTAGAAAATTAAGAAATAAGAGATATGAATTAAGAAAGATTTCTTTTTTTTTTTTGGTCTTTTTGTCCTTTTTATGGCCACACCTGCTGCATATGTAGGTTCCCAGGCTAGAGGTCTAAGAGGAGCTGTAGCCACTGGCCTATGCTACAGCCATAGCAACTCAGGATCAGAGCTGCGTCTGCGACCTATACCACAGCTCACAGCAACGCCGGATCCTTAACCCACTTAGCGAGGCCAGGGATCGAACCCGCAACCTCACGGTTCCTAGTCGGATTCGCTTCCACTGCGCCACGATGGGAACTCTGAAAGATTTCATTTTCTCTTAAGATGAATGTTCATTTATATTTTAACCAATGACTTTAGTGTTAAACTTTTGTCACACTTTTTAAAGAAGCTGAATTAAGTTTTAATATATACTATGAATTAGGAATACAACTTTCTCCATATGCATAATTATTTGTATAATTTAGCTTTTTCAAATTGATGGAAAATATAAGTTTATAAGGGCCAAAAGGCAAATGTGGCCTAAAGATCACACAAGAAACTTTCTGCCATTTGGAGGATGCTATGTCTCCGGAAGGCGCAAAAGGACAATAAAAGTCTGTTTTGAAGGCTTGAAATTGTTATCTGCTACCATGTTGCATCCCCGGTAAGTAAAACAGCAAGTTTGTCTCTTGGAACCAAAATCATTCCTTCCCACTGAGGCCTAGATCCCACATCACTCACCTAAAACCTGAGACCCTGGGGAGAAAACTAGCCAGTAGGCCCAAGGCTGTTGTTTATGTGTAGGAAGTTTCTAAGATTAGTGTATATATAAATAAGCTAAGGGCCCTGGTCAAATAAAGTAATTAGATATTGCTATTCAAAGCAAGGATATAGAAAAACACTGCTATCTGGAGACAGCCAGGAACAGGGAAGGAAAAAAAAATCCACATATTTTTTAAAAATCCAGGAGTTCATATTGTGACACAGCGGGCTAAGAACCTGAGCAGTATCCATGAGGATGAGGGTTCAATCCCTGGCCTTGGTCAGTGGGTTAAGGATCCAGCGTTGCTGTGAGCTGTGGCGTAGGTCACAGATGCAGCTCTTATTCGACCCCTCACCTGGGAACTTCCATATGCTGCATGTGGGGCCCTAAAAAGACAAAAAAAGAAACAAAAAATCTGAAACCATACACTGATGCTCAAGCACTAGAGCCTCTTGAGGGTCTCCTCACTTTTAAGCTAGACCCAAATTTGACCAGATGGTTTTCCAACACATAATATAAACTAAAAGAGGGATTACAAGCTACTAGGTAGAGTTTTAGAAGCAAGGAAGAATAAAAATCATTCGAAGCAGCCACATTGATTTTAAAAACCAGTCTGAAGCGAGTAGAGGGAAGAAGAGTCCACCATCCTGGGGCAAGACTAAAAGATATTGCTGCATCGATGATGGCGGGCAGAGTCGAAGAATAAAGAAGCTTTGTTTATGTCCTACCAAATGCTGAAAAGGACCAAAGGACCTATTTAAGAAATTGGAGCAATTTTTTTGTCTTTTTTTTGGGGGGGTGGGCACACCCGCGGCATATGGAGATTCCCAAGTCGAATTGAAGTTGTAGCTGCTGGCCTACACCACAGCAACACCAGATCCGAGCCGTGTCTGTGACCTACACCACAGCTCACAGCAATGCCGGATCCCTAACCCACTGAGCGAGGCCAGGGATCGAACCTGCATCCTCATGGATGCTAGTCAGATTCGTTTCTGTTGAGCCATGACACAAACTCTGAGAAATAGGAGCAATTTTTATCCAATATAATTCAGATGTGAAAAGCTTAAAGGTGCACAGCTACCCAACATAGGAAAAAACACACCAAACATCTCATTCCTTCACTGTTTATGGCAGGCATGGGCATGGCGGTGTTATCTAGTTCATTAAAAAAATGGGACTTTCTGAAAATAATGGAGACTGCTAAAGCAAGAATCCACTAACATATGGGTTAGCAATCACTAAGGAAGTTATCTGGAAAATTTTCAGGATCTCTTTGGTGTACAGGCCCAACAATGACGAGTCTGCCCAGGAAATCTCTCTCAACAACTCCCAAAGAGTGACACTGAAGGGGCTGCAGTTTTTTTTAACCTCAGATTAGAAAACAGACAAAAATAATACTCCTGTGGAGTCAGGATAATGCCAGCTACTCTCATAATGGTACAGATCATGATGCTCAACACTTCATGGAGTTTACAGAAACCTCGAGTAAAAGGTATGTTCCATGTGCAAGTAGCTAGATAAAGGTCTTTAAATTAAGACAGGTTAATAGTTCTGTTTTCTGCTGATGGACAGGACTGAAACTGCAGTGGTTAATCTTCTGCTGCATAAAATATTTCCCAAAGCAGGATGGTACAGTCGTGCTCAGAATGCTCTTTAAACCCTTTTGAGGAGTTTCTGTCATGGCTCAGGGGAAACGAATATGACTAGTAATCATGAGGACACAGGTTTGATCCCTGGCCTCACTCAGTGGGTTAAGGATCCGGCATTATTGTGAGCTGTGGTGTAGGCTGGAGGCTACAGTTCTGATTTGACCTCTAGCCTGGGAACCTCCATATGCCGAGGGTGAAGCCCTAGAAGACAGAAAAAAAAAAAAAAAGGAAAAGAAAAGAAAAAAAAATCTTTTTGATTACATCATGTAGAAAGATTTGGTTTGATGTTATGTCTTTTTTACCCTTACCTAATACACACACAGACACACAAACATTTTACTAAGTACATCTTTTCAAAAAGGGAGGTAGGTAGACTCTGGGTTCCGCATTCACAGACAATATTACACAGCTGGAATTTAAGAACACAGCTGTTTTCATTATATTTTACAATCTTTTACTCACAGAAAGTGCTACTAATACTCTGTTTACCAGAGTGATGTGCTCCCTTTTAAAAATTAATTGACATCAAAAAGTGAGTCACTTTTTAAGGAAAGCATTGTATAAGTAAAAATTTTAAATATAAAATTAGAATGACTTATAAAAATGACAAAAATCCACCATGCCCATTCTAGTGTTTGACATTTAGAAAACCCTGCTTAAACATCTAGTTACCACACATACAAATGAAAAGCTTAATTTTACTTTACAAACTACCCAGTTAGTGAACTTTGGGACCAGCACTCCTTCCTATGAGTAAGGTTAAGGGGCAGGAATAATAACCACACTTTTAGGATAACTGTGTCTTAAAATAACTCATTTTACAGCGGAACAAACTGCAGGTCAAGGACAAGTGATCCGTCTGGGACGCCAAAGGAGCCCACATCCGGAACTCCGGTCAGAGCCCTGCCTTCACGTTTAAGAGCTCTGGTTTCTCTAACTGATGTACAAAGGCAAGGCACCATGGTAAAGGTAGTATCAAGATAACTTGTACTTTTCTTAAAATAGATTTTCAGTGACATCAAAACCCGAGGACTTGATTCAAGGGCTGAAGCGCCGTCTAGCTTATTTATACCAACTGCTCCTTGAAGACGGGCTCCTCTTATTTCAGGTGGGGGAGATGAGGACAGAGTCCCTCAGAGGAAGCCACCTGCTGGGTATATGAAAAGGATGGGGGAGCGGCTATGTTCCTGGCTTACTGTGGAGAGATTCTGAAATCTTGTTATTTTGTACGCTGCTCTCTTTTTTCACACCTGCATCCAGGCTACAGAGTGAGTTCGCCTGAAAGGATGATCCGACTCCTGCTGACCCTCAGTTCTGACCAGCACTCGTGGTCCATTCGCTCGCCATCTCCTCAGTGAGCATCCTTTGAACTCCCAGACTTCCAGTACCCTCCCCTTCTCGGCCCTTCACTGGGAACAGGGAAGCTATTAGAAGAGAATGGTCCCATTTTCCTGGGACCAAATTTAGCGAGCGAGCTATCTGCGTGTACACCCATTCACTCCAGAACCTATGCACCTCTTTTGCTTTGTTTTGGTCACCGCTTTCGCCTCAGGACTTAAAATAGTGCCTTGTAAATAACAGGTATTAAATACTTGGATAAAGAAGTAATTTTTGAATCAATGAGTAAGAACACTGTCCTCCCTTTAGACAGTGTTCTGGAACTGTCCCATGCCTGTTAACCCCTCACAGTCCGGGCTCTCGCTCCTCCTTGCTGCCCGCTGGGATTCCACTCCTGCAGCTCCTGTCTATCCTCTTCCGATGGAATTTCCCAGTCAGCACAGAATCAGGCTCATTTCTCCTTTGAAGTCAGAATCCTCCCTGGCTCACCTGCAGCTCGACACCCCACTTCGACTCCCTCTCTCATGAAAACTTGCGTTGTCCATTAGTCGCTGTCTCTGCTTTGATCCCCTTCTGCCCCCAGTCCACTCCAACAACTCATTGTTGTTAAACTTAACAATCTCCCCATCAAACAGTTCACAGTTCTCATCTTCCGTGACCTGCACTTGAGAGATCACTCCGTCCTTGAAACTCTTTCTTCATTTTTGTTCCCCTGCAGCTTTATCTTACTTTATTTTCCTAGGAAAATGGGACCACCACCCCCATTCTAGTGTCTGACATTTAGAAGACCCCCTATAAAAAAAAATCTGCACACAGCATCGAGAGATCTTTAAATGTAAACCCTTCCCACATTTTCCACCATGGCTTCCAAAATCCAATATTCTCTAGCCCTTCCCACACTGCATCAAACTCTCTCTAGTCAAATTGAAAAGCCTGTTCTATTCCTTCCACCTCTGGATTTTGCCTGCCTCACTTCCTTAGAGACCTTCTTTAACTTCGGAAGTAAAAGGCTGCCCGATCTTTCTGCTCATTTTCCATCTCCTTACTCTGCTCTCCTTTCCTTTAAGCCTTTAACACTATTACTGGGCATTACATATATGATGACTCTCCCCCTAGAATGTCTGGTCCATGAGCAGGGACTTTTTAACCTGTCACTACTTAGAACCAGTGCCTAGCACACAAGACACACTCAGTATTGAGTCTTCGGGTGTCGTTGGTGGAACTGATGGGGACAGGGGACAAACCCTCATGCAACATATTCACACTTATTCATCCTTCAGGGTCACACAAACCTGAACAAAGAGAATCCACCGGCAGTTTCAGTAGCTTCAAATTTTCCTAACATGGCAGTAGTTCTACAACTTGTCTGTTCGTTTGAAAAGCCTGCAGATATTTTATAAATTCTTAGATTTTAAACTATATTCCAAATGAATTAATTCACAGTTGCTGTGGCTGGGACACAGGTATCAGTATTTTCTGAAGTTCTTGAGGTAATTCCAATGTGAGGCTAGATTGGGAATCATTGGTATATGCTATGAGTTGGAGCATCCATTGCAGTAGTATATGAAATCTATGATGCTTAAAAAAAGAAATGCCAGTCATCATGTTATGCAAACCTAAGACTTCTATTTCCTGTGTGGTACAGAAAACAAAAAGGAATTCATAAAAATAAAACCGTTTCAAATATTAGGTCTTAGAACAACTCTTCCAAGACTTCCCACTGTTTTCCTGTCAAGCCTATTCCAAATTTGGGATCTTGTATTTGCAGGTTCATTTTTTTCCCTAAATACTGAGGCAAATTTGTGTATGAAACAGTGTTGACCTCTATGTAAATCACATCTGGAAGCTTGAGTTGGGGGGGCTTTACACATACCGATATTTTTAATCGTGTCAGGTCAACAGATCTATCCTAGCAACAACGATATAATGACTAAGACAAAATGCTATATTCTCAAAAGAGAAAATGATTTCTTCACAACTCAATATTTCTTGCTCAAGGAATAGTATAATCAACTCCAGTCATCAATCAAAACTCCCTTAGGACAGAAGCTAATCAAATATGGATTTATCTGCCTCTAAGCTCACTGTTAAACTACCTTCATACCTCAAATGAAGGACAAAATTAATGAAAGAGAAAAACAATTCATCTACTTATTAAAATCCTCACTACAGGAGTTCCTATTGTGGCTCGTGGGGTTAAGGACCTGATGCTGTCTCTTCAAGGATGGGAGTTCCATCCCTGGGCTGACTAAGGATCTGGTATTGCTGTAAGCTGCAACGTAGGTGGCTGATATGGCTCAGATCTGGTGTTGCTGTGGCTGTGGTGTAGGCCTGTGGCTGTAGCTTTAATTCAACCCTTAGCCCAGGAGCTTCCATATGCCACAGGTGTGGCCGTAAAAAGAAAAAATAGTAATAAAAAATAAAAATAAGATCTTTGGAGTTCCTGTTGTGGCTCAGCAGAAATAAATCTGACTGGTATCCGAGGACGCGGGTTTGATTCCTGATCTTGCTCAGTGGGTTAAGGATCCGGTGTTGCTGTGAGCTGTGGTGTAGGTCTCAGAGGCAACTCGGATCCTGCGTTGCTGTGGCTGTGGCTGTGGTGTAGGCCAGCGGCTACAGCTCTGATTCAACCCCTAGCCTAGGAACTACCATATGCTGTGGGTGCGGCCCTAAAAAGACAAACAACAAAAAATAAATAAATGAAATCCTCACTACGGTGCAAATACTGTAGATTTCAAAAGAACCCTGGAGATTAAGCTAACCAAACAGTACAGATGACTAGCCTGATCCCAGATGTGGTGAAATGACAAGCCTAAGAGTCACACAGGAGAGGAGGAAAAAAACATTTTTTTTTCTTTTTTCCAAACAAGCAGACAGGATTTTTTCACGTAATCAAAAAAGAATCAAGATCATTAGATTAGGAAGAAATGAAGAATAAAAAGTATATTACACATAGATTTTAAGGACTAGTCAATCCGCTCACCCCCAACCCCTGAAAAACCAAAATATTCTCCAAATATGTGGACACATATCCATCAAGATGCTTACCCTTAAAACAGCAGAATCTTGGAAAATTCAATTTACAAATACATTATTAATTGCATTGTTATAATGAAATTAGTTCATCAAACGTGAAGACACCAAACAGCACCAATCCCATAAAGTAAATACACTATTACTTAAAATAATATATAATCACTGATTGGGACAGAAATAAAGTACAGCCACTAGCAAAACTACTTAAACTACCGTTTGACGTAAAGGCAGTATTTAAAGACTAGTATATGCCCTTTTCCTGCTGATAGGCCTGTGGCCAATTATCCTAGCAGTGGGTCAACATGAAAAATATAAGATGCATTTTTTAAATTACTCAACCTTGAACCATGATACTCCATAATCCAAATTTTGCCAGTACAAGCCAATGGCAGCATTTTTGGTATTCTAACTGTTCCTACCTGTCCCAATGAAAACTCTCTTATTAAGCACTAGATTAACAATTCCCACTGTGGCACAGCAGGTTAAAAATCTGGTGTTGTCTCAAACCCCAGCCCAGGGGGTTAAGGATCCAGAGTTGAGGCAGCTGTGGCGTAGGCTGCAGTTCTGGTTCTGATTCAGTCCCTGGCCAAGGAACTTCCATACGCTCCAGTATGGCCGAAAAAAAAAAAGCGCTAGATCAAATGGAGCTATGAAGCAGCAGGAAGGTACTTATAAATGGGCTACTGGCAGTGTATCAAAATGCTACTAAGGAAAATACAGCAGCAAATACTCTGATAAGAGCACATTATTCCACATGGAATCCCAAATTATTCATATCTCTAGTTCCCTAAATTCCTGGAGGACTAGAGATGAACAAGTGTATGCATCAATGAGGCCAGGGAGAAAGAAGCACTGAATGGGAGAGTGCTGATATTTTAAGTTACCTGTGATAATCTGAATGCTTACAGAGAACTCCAACTATATCTAAATTTGTTTAAGCACACAGAACTAGCAAAACTTTGGTGATTCCCCCCAAATTAGCATTGCAGTTTAGTGAACTCAAATAGGCATGGTTTGTGAAGTTTTTATCATGTTCACGGCCACCCTTCCCTGTTCCCTGCTCCTTTCGTCAGGTGATTTGGTTGAAAATATTTGGTAATTCAGTGCAGAAAATTAAGGTCACAGACAAAGTACAACAACTTTTAATACGCCATTAATACTAATGATTAAAAATTATTGCATAGTCTTATGCATTTACCCTAAAACATTTTCGGAAAGTAAATTTATGAAAGAATTATATAAAAGACAAATAACCCTTTAAAATGTGGATGGCCTTTACTACCTCGATCTTCTATCCTTTTTTGTCTTTTCAGTACTTTTGTCCATTGTCTTCTCATTATCTCCCCTGCACTTTGGACAGTACCACTTCCCCTTTGGTTTATAGGTAAGCGAAACACATGAAAAGTGAAACCATTCAATTGGACACTGTTCATTGTCACATCCAATCATTTCCCCATAAGACACTTGGTTACATAAACAATATGTAGGTTCATTGGGATCTATTGCAAACTCAACAGGTGATGCTTCTCTTTCCTGCTTGGCCTTGGAGCGTTTCTTTTTCTTGGCTGACTTGGATTTCTTTTCTTTAGGTGGCTGATCATCACAGTCTTCAATCCCATTCGTCATGTGACACAAATCTCGGCTTTCACTGGTTCGCTGTCGGCGGGGTCTTCTCGAAGATCGTTCTGGTTGGCTGGAATCCATCTTTGCTTTATCCGAGGCTCGCTCACTTTCAGCAGGATCTTGAAAACACTGTGAATGTAGCTCCATTTGCCTTGCCCGATTTTCCACCAATTCGAGCATCTGTGTGACAATCTGAATTTTTTCATCTCCCAATTCTTGACTATTGATTAATGCTCTCTGGAGATGCTGCTGTAGGCGTTTTTTCTGGTTTGAATCATCTTCTTTCTTGTATTTTTCATAGACATCATCAATTTCCTTTAATGTTTCTAAAAAAGGAAAAGAAAAATCAGAAGGCTATTGTGTTATTACATATAACATTTCCCAAGTTAGTTAATTTTCACAGAATTGATACAGTTAGAATGAACTCAAACCATAAAACCTATTCCTCCATAGTATGAATACATGGAAAACATTTTCTTTCCCATACAAAGACCACATATTATCTAATATCAAAGTATATTTAGAAATAAATTAATAAAAAGAATGAACACAAAACTCTCTAGTACTTATTAGTCTATATTAAAAAGGAAAAGAGGAGTTCCCTGGTGGTGCAGTGGGCTGAGGATCCAGCATTATTACTGCTGTGGCTCAGATCACTGTTGTGGCACGGGTTCAATTCCTGTCCCTGTGGGTGCCGCCAAAAGGAAAAATAAATAAATAAATAAATAAATAAATGAAAGGATAAGAGGAGTTCCCGTTGTGGTGCAGTGGACACAAATCTGACTAGGAAACATGAGGTTGCGGGTTCAATCCCCGGCCTTGTTCAGTGGGTTAAGGATCTGGCATGGCCGTGAGCTGTGGCGTGGGTCGCAGACGCGGCTGGGATCTGGCGTTGCTATAGCTGTGGTGTAGGCTGGCAGCTGTGGCTCCAATTTGACCTCCAGCCTGGGAATCTCCATATGCCTGAAAAGACAAAAGACAACAACAACAACAAAAAAAGACAGGATAAGAGATGTGTGGTTCATTTAGAATCAAGTCTTTCACATGAGCAGGAACAGTGTCACTTCACCTTTCAGCTGAACCTTAAAACGACCCTGTCCATAAAATTTCCATGCTGGAAAACTTAAAAAGGTTCCAGGATTAGGCTGCAGACTACTGTCCAACTGTGTTTGCAGGATTTACAGTTCAATCAATGATCTGCTACCTGAACTCAGAGAGATACAACACTTTACTCTCACATCATCACCTGGACGTTTTTAAGCAAAGCACATACAAATAACTTCGCTTCCCATCAAATTAGTTTGAACAGCTCTTTTATTTCATCACATGGGAGATTCTGAAAATCAAACTATTTCCAGAGCAGGTTTAGGTTCAGGTTCTGGCACCAACAGACTAAGCTGCTAACAAAATTAGAGTAAAGTCAGCAATGGATCACTGTGCTTTTGCAGATAACTCAGCAGTTGGGTCTCAGCTTTCTGAACTGCTGATTTAGGCACTGTACAGCACGTGGGATACACTTAAATCAATTAAAAATGGCTGAGTCATCAGAAGGCAGACAAAAATCTGAAAATATGGTTCTAGATGTCACTAAAAATTTACGTAAGTTTCTTATTCAAATCTGTCCCCTTTCTTATACTCATGAAATAGAATGCTACCTGAAAGAGTGAGGAAAAGTGGAGAAACAAAAATTAACTCAAATTAACAAAAATTTATCACACCCATACCACATGGCATACCACTGTTTTATCTTCTAATATCCAACGACAAGAACAGAAATGTTAGAGCAGTAAAATACACACACTGGGGGTGTCTGCAAGTAAGGTGACACGGAGCAAGTATTCACCACCATTTATGAACTAGCCCCTCCCTGGAAATTTCAAGTTCTCACACTGGGATACATAACAATGTACCATCATACATCTGAGGGTACTCGCACTCGCACAGCATAATTTTAAACAAGTTCACATCTAGCCCACTGGCCCAGCTAAGTATATAAGTGGATTTCTTAAGAATCCAATTTTCCTCCAGGAAAAATAGGAAATTATTTATTTCCCCCTCAGACACATAAAATTTAAGATTTTAAAAATACAGGTGAACCTTATTCCAAATATTCTATATCTAATAATCAGAAATTAGAAGCTAATTATACTACTTCATACCAGCACACCGATACTATAAACGAGGTAAAAGTTCACATTTTTTTTTTTGCCTTTTGTCATTTTAGGGCCGCACCAGCGGCATATGGAGGTTCCCAGGCTAGGGGTCTAATCAGAGCTGTAGCCACCAGCCTATGCCACAGCCGCAGCAATGCGGGATCCGAGCCGTGTCTGCTACCTACACCACAGATCATGGCAACGCCAGATCCTTAACCCACTGAGCAAGGCCAGGGGTCAAACCCGCAACCTCACAGTTCCTAGTCAGATTCATTAACCACTGCGCCACGACGGGAACTCCAAAGTTCACATTTTTAAAAGACACCTTAATTATGTAGTGAAAGAAGAAAAGGCACTAATACTAAGTCCCTTTTATGTGACTTTTTCATTAATCCTCACAGCAATCCCATGAGGAAGCCACCACTTCTATATGTGAAGAAAATGAAACTCAACTGGTAACAATCCTGGACTTTGAACTCTGCCAGATATGCCAGTCTGACTGCCATTTAAGCACTTTCTACTCAGCTGCATGGAAGGCCCTTGAAATTAAGTACTAAATTTTAGTTCAAAGGTTATTTACTCAAGAATTATGAACAAAATACTTATAAAAACTGAGGTTCTCTAATAATCATAGCCCATAATAAATACTTCACTCAATTGTGAAATGGTTTTCTTCATTTCTCTATCTTTGAAAGTTTTTAAAGCTACTTTAAGGTTCTTCTGTCATTTCTTAAAGTGTCTCAAATAGGTGGGAGAGAAATTTCTTTGATTGCCTATATAATTTATATCACTAATTATTACTCTAAGTATTAGATCGAAAAACGTATTTTAGAACTAGCAAATAAATTAAAAAAAACATGAAAAACCAAAAACACACAAGCATATAAAGCTAATAGAAAATTGTGAGAGCTGAGCTTAGTAACATTGCACAGAGTAAAAACAAGATCATTGTTTTTACATTATTCTTGAAAGTAACTACAGTCTAAATGGAGCTAAGTTTTTTTAAATCTCTCCATTTTTTTAAGGCTTAATCCTGTCTCTTGTATTGTTAGGGCTACTTCTGTCAACTCCAGAAGGTTAAGATGGCAGATTTCCCTATAACAAACTGTCTCTCCCAATTCAAATGAAAATAGCTTGACTTTTGTGAAGGCATATAAGTCTTTTAAGAAATGCAAAAGCCTGCAAGCTTTACAAAATTCAGAGTTACGATTATCTGAAAAACTAAAATTGTTCAACATACAACTGTTTAGCACACATATAACATTTTTAGGTTACAATTTCAAGTATGTGTTCCATGTCTATAGAGAATACCTTTAGAGAGCACACACACACAAAAAAAGCTTAAATAATTTAAAAACAAGAATGTGCACCTGAAGTAGCCAGGCTGTGGAGTCAAACATTCTCCATATAATTGGACCGGTAACTTAAACTCCTTGTAAATTTTAATTTGTATGCAAAATGAATTTTTACTTCATAGAGTTGTGAAGATTAAATGAGATAACATTCTGGATGTGGTGCAGCAACCGCCGGTAAATAATTTGTATTATTTCACTACCCGTCCCCCCACAGAAATCAGTCCTCTCAATCATACAGGCTCAAAATAAATTACAGATTAAAACACAAGAAATTTTCTAACACCCTATAGGCCCCAAAATATCACCCTTTAAGAAACGGGTTCCTTAGAGACTAAATCACAGCATTAGTGACGTGCCAAGAAAACAGAGAATGGGTCCAAGAAGTTATCCCTTTAAAACCCATACGGCTGACTACAGAGTTGCTTGATTCGGATATATTAAACGCAAACGGCTCCCCATTTAAACTAGACTCCCCTCCTAGTAGCAGGCGAAAAGGGCCACCAATGGAAAATAATAAATAATACTTTCTGTAAGAAAGGCTGAGCCCCTGTCCTAGCCTCCGTGTCTGTCCACAAGGGTGGCTTGTGCCTCAATCACTTAAACTCGGCAGAGGAGGGACTCGGGTTAAAGGACGCCAGGCGGTTGCCCAGTCAACCAACCCACAGCCTCCAGGGGCCCGGAAGTGACGCAAGGCCCGGAACCTACGCTGTGCCAGGGTCAGGGACGATCCCAGTATTTGACAGTGTCTTTGTCGTGATTGAGTGGTTGGGAGAAAGTAAAAAAAAAAAAATCACAACAAACATGTCCCAGATCCCAACACTGACTCTTCTGAGAACGCGCTAACTTCCCGCACCCGACCCAATCAGCCAGTTTCGCCCAAGCCTTTGCGAGACTAGCCATTCCCGAGACCAGCGGGAGCGCGCGCGTCCTCGCCCCTCCCAAGTCCTACGTCACGACCTCAGGCTCCGCCCCCAGGCGGGGGCCCTCCCCGCCACACACAGACACAGACACACACACAGACACACACGCACACGCACGCACTCACTCTCATACACAGACACACACACATACACACCCCTCTTCCTTCCCCCGCAGGGACCCCTAGCCCTTTAACCATTTGGCTGAACGAGTTGGGAAAGGCTACGGCCCGGAACTTTCCCTGGGGCGGGAGAGGAGAAGACTCCTCTATGCCCGAGCCGGGAGCCTGAGAGCCGACGGAGGGACCTCCCCAGAGGCCGCCTTCGCAGCCCTCTCGCCCCCTCCCCCTCGCACGTTCCAATGCATCTGCTCTCGAGGGTTGGGGGCCCACCTGGTGGGTGGGGAAAGCCAGGCCCGGGAGACCAGCGGGAGTCCGGCCGCGGCCGGCCGCTCACTTCCCACAGCCCCGCCTGGCTGCACACTCCTCGGTCGGGCCAGGAGGGTCTGCGGCACCGTGCAGGGGAGCGCCGGAACAAATGCTTGTTGCTTAAAATGGCTGATTCCCCTCCACACCAGCTGCAGGCTCCGGGTCTGCAGCGGGGGCTGTCGAGCGGCCCCCACTTCCACCCATGAGACTCCAAAGAAGTCGTCGCCGACCGCAGGGGGAAGGGAGGGCCGTGAACCCCGTCTCCAGTCCCGTTTCCCGGTCCCACACACCAGACCCCTCTGTACACTCGGGGAGACTGTCACAGGAGAAATGGAAAGGGCACTTCTCCAGGCAGGCTCTGAGCGACCGTGCCTGGCGGCCAGCGGACCTGAGTTGGGGGAGAACCCGCACGGGCAGTCCTGCGGCCCCTACCTTGATATTTGTTGTCCAGCTCTCGCAGCACGGACACGTTCCTCTGCATGTCGTGGGGCAGCGACTCCACACACTCGAGGTAGTCCTGCACGTAGCAGGTGAGAAGCCGGCTCCGCTCCCCGGTCAGAAGTGCGGCCGACGAGTAGAGTTGCTGCTGCTGCTGCCCTAACATCCTGCCGCCGCTGCTGCTCCTCGCCGCCGCCGCCGCCGCCGCCTCCGCATCCAGCAGCCACTCATGCAACAGCCACGGCCGCCGCGGCTCCTCTGCTCCGCAGCCCGGCGCCGCGGGGACACCAGCAGCCGCTCAAGAGGGCACAGCCGAGTCCCCAGATCTCCACTCCCCCCAAAAAGAAGCCCTCACTCCCCGCCCCCGCGGTAACAAGCCCAGGGGCGGGGCGAGATCTGGGCTCCCTCCTTTTCCCCCCTCCCTCCCCAGGACTAGAGCAGCGGGGATCTCCCCAGCGGAGCTGGCGCCGGGGGTCCCGGGCGTTGACACTTCCTGTCCCCCTCGGAATCCCCAGATGCTACCGATGCCGCCTCGCAGCTCGGAACCCCATGACAAGCCTCTGGCTGCCCCCTTTCCCCCTAATCACCCTCAGTGCCTGTCGGAGAGTCTCTCACTGGATTGCCCCCGCCCCTCCGGCTGCGGACGCCTCTGCGCCTGCGCAGAACTCCCTCCTAATAAGGCCGGGGGCCCGCCCCTACCGCCCTACCGAAAGGTTCGCATTCTCCCGCCTTCCCTCCGCTACCCGGGTGATTGGTGTGTCAACTCTCGGCCCGGGGGGAGGGTGCGAAGGGCGGCCAAACGGCAGGCTGCGCACCGCCCCCTCTTAAAGGGGAAGCACCGTCAGGTCTGCCTCTTTGCTCAAGGTCTGAATGGGATTCGAGGGGGCTGGTGGCTGAGTCCTTCCTTTCGTCCTTCCCACTGGAAGGGGGAAGCCTGGCCCAGCTCCCCCAGCCCGGTGTTACCGACTGTTTCCCCATCGGGTGGATCAAGCGCGGCCCCTCGCAAGCCTTAAAAGTATCAGCGGGCGGTCGTTCTCCGCCGCGACCCGGAGGAAGGCCTTGCGGGTGGACGCGGCCGGCGTGCAGCGGGCGCGTCTCCGAGCATGCGCGGCGGCTGTGGGCCCGCCCGCCCGGCACCGCCCTCGGGCTCGATCCTCCTCCGGGCTCGGTCCTCCTCCTGCCCCGGCCTGTGGGCTCCCGGAGCACCCCGGGCAGATCGCGGAGGTAGGCGGTGCCCCCGCGGCCCCCTGAGGTTTCTTTCTCACTTGGTCAATCCGCCTTTTGAATCTCGTCCTGGCTTCAGCGAGGTCCCACCCTTCCTCAGACGTGGGGGCCCCCAGCTGTCCCAGGACTGCAGGTTTTGTCCACCCTCCTGCTCTTGGGAGATCGAGTTTAGTTTGGGCTGACTCTGCCCTGAAAACTGTCCAACAGGAAACCTTAAAAAAAGGGGGAAAAAGAAAAAATCCCCCCCGGGGGGGGATCAGAACGTTTAAGCATTAAACGTCGGCGAGGGCTTCCTGGCTGCGTGAGGTTCACCACCACCTTATTAACATCTTTCTCCTCTTAAAAAAAACACGGGGTCCGAGGACAAGGGGTGATGAAGACGCTAGAAAAACAACTAGGAATCAGGTTCACGTCCTGATCTAGGTGATCGGCTGACAGGGTTTAATTTCTGTCTCGTGTATACTGAAATGTCAGGCAGAAGAGCTGATTTTAATTCCAGATGGACTCAGTGTGTACAATGACGTGCGTTTTTGAAAGAAACGGGTGTAAAGAGAACGAATACAAGGAGATTTTTAATGCAGTGCCAATGTAAACAAACACTATTGTGAGTAGCACATTTGACTTAAAAAGAAAACGTGAGTGGGTGATAAATTTGGATTTCTCCTTATATCTATTTGGTTCGCAGCGGTGGTGCACTTGCACGGTGACCTATTTAGAGTACTTTTGAAATAGCTGTTAATAGTAAGGTTACCATTGACATGCAAAGAGAAATCTAGACCTTGACGTAAAGGATATTTAAAATTTTAAAGCACTCTTGGAAATTTAAGTCTTGGGAACAAAATAATATTACACAGGACTCTAAGGCTGTCATGTGTTATTACCCTGTGACACTTTGAGGTCTTAACCACTTGAATATTAAGTCAACCCAGGCAGTGTAGTATTGTATTTCTGAGAATCATCTATGCGTTTTATTGTTGTCCTCCTTTAAATCTCTTAGATTAAGCAGCCAGATCTTGTCAAAAAAACAGTCAATGTGAAAAATTGAATTTTATCATTTTTTACCTGAACCTTACTAGTTTTGTTTACACATAAATTTAAATCAGCCAGGTTGTTTTTGAAGGCCCCCAATAACGCAAAATGTTTTATTATTTATTGATTCGAATTAGACATAGAATGTACCTGTGATTTTATTCAGCCTGAGTAAAGTGCAGGCAGATATAACACACGGTTAGAAAGTACAAATGAGAAAAGGGAGAAAAAGCAGTGATTCTGAATACCTAGAGCACTCTGTCCAGGAATGTAGAAGCGTGTGAGATGAAGGGAGGATGAGTATGGAAATGTAAAACTTTTAGAGCGTTATTCTCACCTTTCATAATCCTATTGAAGAGGCTGAAAGGAAGCAAAAAAAAAAAAATCCAAATAGTGATTTTTGAGCTTGCATTTTCCTAAACCCAAGAACACTCTCATGTGAGAGTGTGGATGTGAATTATTTCAGACAAGTACTTTCCTTGCTATATTAATTTACAAAAACTAATCAAAGGCTTATTCCTGTAATATTTGTGAAAGCAGACTGGGTGGGGAGAAGAAAAAAAAAATCACCATCCTCCTCAAACTCAACCCTTGACCTTGATAATTTATCATGTCCTTTTCTTCTCAGTAATTACTTAGCTGGAAACTTGGGGCCTTTTCAAATTGGGTTCCTGTACCCTGCTAAATACAGTATTTAAAAATCCCCGATTCTCTGCAATATAGAAGTTAATTGATGATATTTAATCGAATGAATAAAGCAAAAGTTATCTTATTTGTTCTTCAGTATATTGCCTTCCAAAAATAACTTTTAAAAAGATAAGGCCACAACCAAATTAATAGAAGTGTCTGCGATTGCCTTTAATTTCTAAATCAGTTACTTTTAAGAGTTACCTGGTAGGCCCTTATTTATGCTGTGAGAAAGGGGAGCAACCACTTCAAACTCTAGCAAGTAGTTCTGAAGGTTTCTTAAAGATCCTACCTGAGAAGATTCAGCTACTGCTTGAGTCAGGCCAATTGAATTTGAAATCTTTTTTCCTACTTTTTAATATTTTTTAAAACTTTATTATGGGAAATTTTAAGCACACACAAAAATAGAAACAATAGTGCATTAAATACTAAGATACAATTCACCCAACTTGAATATTTATAACACGTGGCCCATAATATTTCATCTATAAATGCTCTGAACCCCCTTATCTTTGCTGAATTATTATCATTTTATCAGTAAATGCTTTTTTGTTTGTTTTGGGGGGGGCTTTTTTTGGCAGTACTCCCAGCAGGCAGTAGTTCCCCAGGCCAGGGATCTAACTCAAGCCACAGCAGTGACAACATTGGATCCTTACCCTGCCGAGCCACCAGGGAACTCCAGTAAATATTTTTCTTTTGTATGAATATTTCTAGTTTTTTTTTCATTTATAATGATTTTTATTTTTTTCATTACAGCTGGTTTACAGTGTTTTGTCAATTTTCTATTGTACAGCAAGGCAACCCAGTCACACATACATGTATATGTTCTTTTTTCTCACATTATCATGCTCCATCATAAGTGACCAGATATAGTTCCCAGGGCTATACAGCAGGATCTCATTGCTTAACCATTCCAAAGGCCATAGTTTGCATGGTGTGAGGGTGTGTTCCAGTTTCATTGATTTGCATGCAGCTGTCCAGTTTTCCCAACAACGCTGAAAAGACTTTTTCCAGTTTTATATTCTTGCCCCCTTTGTCAAAGATTAATTGACTGTAGGTGTCTGGATTTATTTCTGGGTATTCTGTTCTGTTCCATTAGTCTGTATGTCTGTTTTGGTACCAGTACCACACTGTCTTGATTACTGTGGCTTTGTAATATTGCCTGAAGTCTGGGTGAGTTATGCCTGCTGCTTGGTTTTTGTTCCTCAGGATTGCTTTGGCAATTCTGGGTCTTTTGTGGTTCCATATAAAATTGTGGATTGTTTGTTCTAGTTCTGTGAAAAATGTCATGGGTAATTTGATAGGGATTGCATTGAATCTGTAGATTGCTTTGGGTAGTATGGCCATTTTTACAATATTAATTTTTCCAACCCAGGAGCATGGAACATCCTTCCATTTCTTTGAATCCTCTTTAATTTCCTTGATTAATGTTTCATAGTTCTCAGTATATAAGTCTTTCACCTCCTTGGTCAGTTTTATTCCCAGGTATTTGATTTTTTTAGTGCAATTTTGAAAGGTATTGTATTTTTGTGTTCCGTTTTTAATATTTCATTGTTAGTATACAGAAATACAACTGATTTCTGAATGTTAATCTTATATCCTGCTACTTTGCTGAATTTGTTGATCAGTTCAAGTAGTTTTGGGGTTGAGTACTTAGGGTTTTCTATATATAGGAACATGTCATCTGCAAATAGTGACAATTTTACCTCTTCTCTTCCATTTTAGATACATTTTATTTCTTTTGTTTGTCTGATTGCTGTGGCTAGAACTTCCAATACTATGTTGAATAACAGTGGTGAGAGTGGGCATCCTTGTCTTGTTCAAGATTTTAGTGGGAAGGCTTTCAGCTTTTATCCATTGAGTATTATATTTGCTGTAGGTTTGTCATAAATAGCTTTTGTTATGTTAAGGTATGTTCTCGCTATACCCACTTTGGTAAGAGTTCTTATCATGAATGGATGTTGGACTTTGTCAGATGCTTTTTCTGAATCTCTTGAGATGATCATGTGGTTTTTGACTTTTCTTTTGTTAATGTGGTGTATGAGGTTGATTGATTTGCGTATGTTGAACCATCCTTGTGAACCTGGGATGACTCCCACTTGGTCGTGGTGTATGATCTTTTTTATATGTTGTTGGATTTGGTTGGCTAAAATTTTGTTGAGAATTTTTGTGTCTATATTCATCAAAGATATTGGCCTATAGTTTTCTTTTTTGGTGGTTTCTTTGTCTGGGTTGGGTATTAGGGTGATGGTGGCATCATAGATTGTCTTTGGGAGTGTTCCTTCTTCTTCAAACTTTTGGAAAAGTTTAAGGAGGATGGGTATAAATTCCTCTTTGTAAGTTTGGTAGAATTCGCCTGTGGAGCCATCTGGTCCTGGACTTTTATTTGTAGGGAGTGTTTTTATGACATAATTCCATTTCTAGGGATCAGTCTGTTCAGTTGATCTCTTTCTTCTTGATTCAGTTTTGGCAGGCTGTAAGTCTCTAGAAAGTTATCCATTTCTTCTAGGTTGTCAAATTTGTTGGCATACAATTGTTCATAGTATTCTCTTACGGTTTTTTGTATTTCTGCACTATCCATTGTGATTTCTCCTTTTTCATTTCTTATTTTCTTTATTTGGGTTTTTTCTCTCCTCTTCTTGGTGAGTCTGGCCAGAGATTTGTCAATTTTGTTTACCTTTACAAAGAACCAACTCTTGGTTTTATTGATTGTTTTTTATTGTTTTTTGAATCTCTATTTTATTGATTTCCTCTCTGATCGTTATGATTTCCTTCCATCTTCTGACTTTAGGTTTTGTTTGTACTTCTTTTTCTAATTCATTTACGTGGTGGGTTAGGTTGTCGATCTGAGATTTTTCTTCTTTTCTGAGGAAGGCCTGTATTGCTATGCATTTCCCTCTGAGCACTGCTTTTGCAGCATCCCATAGATTTTGAGTAGTTGTGTTTTCATTATCATTTGTCTCAAGGTATTTTTGGATTTCCTTCTTGATTTCCTCATTGACCCACTGGTTTTTTAGTAGCATGTTGTTTAGTCTCCATGTAGTTAGTTTCTTCTCATTTCTTTTCTTATGGTTGATTTCTAGTTTCATGTCATTGTGATCAGAGAAGATACTTGAAATAATTTTTATACTCTTATATTTGTTGAGGTTAGCTTTGTGCCCCAGTGTGTGATCAATCCTTGAGAATGTTCCATGTGCACTTGAGAAGAATGTATATTCTGATTTTTTTGGATGTAATGTCCTGAAAATGTTGATTAAATCTGATTTTCTATTGTATAATTTAGGATTTCTGTTGCCTTACTGATTTTCTGTTTAGAGGACCTGTCCATTGATGTGATGGCATGTTAAAATCTCCTACTCTGATTGTATTCCCATCAATTTCTCCTTTTATATCTGTTAGTATTTGTTGTAGGTATCTGGGTGCTCCTATATTAGGGGAATATATATTGACAATTGTAATATTATCTTCTTGAATGGATCCTTTTACCATTAAATAGTATCTGTCTTTGTCTTTCTTTATGACCTTCATTTTAAAGTCTATTTTGTCTGATACAAGGAATACAACTCCTGCTTTCCTGTCTTGTCCATTGGCATGAAATATCTTTTCCCATCCCCTTACTTTCAATCTATGTGTGTCCTTTGCCCTAAGGTGAATCTCTTGTAGACAGCAGATTGTAGGTTTTTGCTTTTTTATCCAGTCTGCCATTTTGTGTCTTTTGATTGGAGCATTCAGTCCATTGACATTTAAGGTAATTATTGATAGCTATGAATTTATTGCCATTTTAAACCTTGTTTTCCAGTTGATTCTGTTTCTATTTTCTTCCTTTCTTTTTTTTTTGGTTGGATGATTTCCATTTATTTTATGCTTGAGTACTTTTCTTTTTAGTTTTTGTGAATGTAATGTTTGGTTTTGATTTGTGGTTACTCTACTTTTTAAGTATGTTAACCCCTTCCTGTATCTGCTTGCTTTAGCCTGATGATCACATAGGCGTAAACACCTTTATTTTTATTAAAATAAAAAAAGAGTCTATATTTTCTTACTTTCCTTCCCCACATTCTATGATTTTGAAGCACTTTTTTTTTTAACATCTTCATATTTAGATCTGTATGCTGCCTTATTTAAGTGATTGCTTTCCAGTTGTGGTTTCCTCCATCCTATTTCTTCTTTTTTTATTTAGAGAAGTCTTTTCAGTATTTCTTTTAGAATGGGTTTAGTATTGCTGTACTCTTTTAGCTTTTGTTTGTTGCAGAAATTCTTTATTTCCTCTTCTACTTTAAATGATATTCTTCCTGGATAGAGTATTCTAGGTTGCAGATTTTTTCCTTTCAGAGCTTAAATATATCTTGCCACTTACTTCTGGCCTGTAGTGTTTCTGTAGAGAAATCAACTGATAGCCTTATGGGGTTTCCCTTATAATTAACCCTTTGCTTTTCTCTTGCTGCCTTTACAATCCTCTCTTTATCTTTAACTTTTGCCATTTTTATTATAATATGTCTTGGTGTGGTCCTATTTGGGTTCAACTTGTTTGAGGCCCTCTCTGCTTCCTGTATCTTGATATCTGTTTCCTTTTGATTTGGGAAGTTTTCAGACATAATTGCTTCAAATGTATTTTCAATCCCCCATTTTTTTCTTCTTCTCCTTCTGGAATTCCTATTATGCGTATATTGGCCCACTTTATATTAGCCCATAGATCTCTTATATTGCTTTCATGTTTTTTCATTTGGTTTTTGGTCTGCTGTCCTGATTGGGTGATTTCCATTATTCTATCTTTCAAGTCACTAATTCGTTCCTCTGCATTATTCATTCTGCTCTTTAGTGTCTTTAGTTCAGTTTGCATCTCTGCAAATGAATTTTCTAATTTTTCTATGTTCCTCCTTATATTTTCTAGTTCCTTTCTAAAGGAATCTGCATTACTGTTCATATTCGTTCTTAATTCCTTCAGTATTTTCACTACCTCCATTTTGAACTCCGTGTCTGTCAGACTGTAGAGGTCTGTTTCATTGTTTGCTGCTTCATGTGAATTCTGTTCTTTTAACTGGGAATGGTTCCTGAGCTTCTTCATCTTGCTTATGTTTTTCTTTTTCTGTGAGTTTAGGAAAGCCAATCTATAGTCTTGGGGGGCTACTTTTATGCAAGAGCAATTTCATGGGAGGCTACTATTTATTTTTGGCATGGAAGTTTGAATATTTGCTGTCTCTTTCTTTGGTGTGAGCAGGCTGTTATCCCCAGGTGCTGAGTGTGTTTCCAGGGAGAAGGAGGCAATGGGTAGGGCTAGTAGCTGGTGCCTGATTGCTGGGCTCTTAACAGCAGCAAGGACCTGCAGGAAGGTGGCACAGGATACTCCTAGTTGCAGGGCCCTGGGAAGTGGTAATAAACCTCAGGCAGATTTACAAGGTGCCCAGAGCATTTGGCAGTGGTAGCAGCAGGGTGTGTGAGTTCCCAGGGGAGTAAGAGCAACAACAGGTAGTGTTCGATTGCAGTGCCCTCCTCTGAGGTTATTGGAGTCACAAGTGGTGCCTGTTCAGGGACCCTAGTGGTAGCAAGCTATGCCCACCTTTGGAGTCAGTGATAACTGCAGTGGCTTGCCCCTGCCACCTGCAGACCATGCAAGAAGCACCCTGTCTCACTTAGCCTACACAGGAGGTGCTGCACAAACTGCTCCTAGTTGCAGGATCATGGAATTGACAGAGATCAAGTGTGTGGGCGCTGCCTGGAGCGTTCAGCAGTGGCAGCAACAGGGCTGGATGCTCCCAGGAGTGCGAGAACAACAACAGGTGGTGTTTGGTCACAATGCCCTCCTCTGTGGTACCCTTGAGGTGACTGGAGCTGAAAGTGGTGCCTGTTCACAGACATCTAGTGTCAGCGGGCCATGCCCACCTCTGGAGTCAGAGATAACTGGGGTGGTTGCCCCCACCAACCGCAGACTTTGCAAGAAGCACCCCGTCCCACTTAGCCCAGGTAGGAGTTGCTGCACCAGCTGCTCCTAGTTGTAGGGTCTTGGGAAAGGACAGTGATCAGGTATCTGGGCGCTGCCCAGAGCATTCAGCAGTGGCAGCTGCAGGGCAGGTGTTCCCAGATGGATGAGAGCAACAAGGTGTAGTGCTTGGTTGTAGTGCCCTCCTTTTTTTTTTTTTTTTTTTTTTGCTGACCCCTGAGTGACGGGCCCCTGGTGGTGGCAGGCCATTCATAGGCCCCTGGTGGTGGCAGGCCATATCTCTTTCTGGCCTCCAAGATGACTGCCACAGTCTGTTCCTACTGCCTGTAGATCATGCAAGAGGCACCACATTGCACTTAGCCTCCGAGCTGCCCTTAGCCCACACAAAAGGTTCCCAGCCACCTGTAGCTTGCACAAGAATCGCCTGCTCTCCTGTAGCCACAGCAAGTGGCTTCTCGCGACCCATAGCCTGTGCCAGAGGCGCCCTGCCTTCTGAGAGCCTGAGTGCGAGTGGGCAGGGAGATTCCTATGGTGGTCCACTCCTCTTCCTGTTGCCTTCCCCAACAATGGCGCTTTACTTCTCCTGCAGGCCCAGACTTTCTTCCAGGTTCCCTCTGCCATGGCATTCCACTCCCCTGCCTGTGGTGCACTGCTCCTTGGCCCCTCAGGCTGCCCCCCCCACAACCAACCCTAGTCCTCTCCCTGGGACCGACCTCCAGAGCCTAAGTTCCAGCGCCCAGCCCCCACCCCAGCATCTCAGGCTGTAGTGTCCAGGGTGCTGGTGCAGATGATCTGTGCGGCTCTCACTCTGCTTTGTCCTCAGTCCAGCTGCTGCACTTCTCTCAGCAGCTTTGAGGTCCCTCCATCTCAGCTGATCTCCCAGTCGGTTAGGTGGCTTACCAGGGTATGGTTCCTTTTCTCCTTCACAGCTCCCTCTCAGGAATGCTAGTCCCTTCCTGATTCTCTTTCTCTCTCTCTCTTTTTCTTCTGTTCTACCCAGTTATGTCAAGGGTTTCTTGCCCTTTCTGTAGGTTTAAGTTCTTCTCTCGGCATTCAGTAGATATTCCATGAGAGTCATTTTACATGTAGGTGTGATTTTTTTTATGTGTTTGTGAGAGATGAGCACGACATCCTACTCCTCCACCATCTTGATCCGCCTCCTCCAGTAAATACTTTAAATATGAATATATAAGAGATAATTTTTTTTTTTTTGCCTTTTCTAGGGCCGCACCCATGGCATGTGGAGGTTCCCAGGCCAGGGGTCTAACAGGAGCTGGAGCCGCCGGCCTTCGCCACAGCCACAGCAACGCGGGATCCGAGCCGCGTCTGCGACCTACACCACAGCTCACGGCAACGCCGGGTCCTTAACCCACTGAGCAAGGCCAGGGATTGAACCCACAGCCGCATGGTTCCTAGTCGGAATCGTTAACCACTGAGCCACGATAGGAACTCCAAGAGATAAGGTTTTAAAAACATCTACAATACCATGATCCCGTCCAAAAATTATCTTACTATCATTTAATGTTCAGACAGTTGAAATTTCCCTATTGTCTTATTAATACGTTTTTACATTTGGTTTGTTTAGTATGATCCAAACAATTCCACACTGCATTTGGTTAGTGAGGTCTTTTCTAAACCAATAAGAGGAAGTTAATTCCCTATTTAATTCAGTAAAGCGGATAGCAGTGTTTTTCTAAGGAACATATTTGGATTGTTGAAAAGCACTGTTAAAATATAGGGAAATTTAAGAAAATCACTAACAAAGTCCTCATACTGAAAATGTCACCAGTTGACAGCCCACCATAGAAATGCAATTATTCCTAATGCAAATAAATCAGTCCTGTAAAAATCTGGGCATTTGTTTTAGAGTATAATTTGTTCTAGAAGGTCCAAGTAAAGCATTTTAAACTGTACTGAAAAAAAAAAACAGACATTTTAAATCAATTCATTTGTACAGTAGGCAACAAGGAAAAATACTAATAGTTGGCATCTCCACTGAGTTCAGTTTTAAAGCATTTTTAATTGCTTTATTGCATAAATAGTACACATTAATTGTAGAAAAAAACAGCAAAAAAGAAGACATAAAATCATGAAAAACTGGAAATAAGTCTTCTCGGTATCTAAGTACACTTTAAGATGATTCCATTTTAGCTTTTTGCTGTAAGGAAACACTTTAGCTAGGACTAAAAGCCAAAGTTAAGAAAATGTCAGGGAGTTCCCACTGTGGCTCCGTGGTTAACAAATCTGACTAGGAACCATGAGGTTGTGGGTTTGATCCCTGGCCTTGCTCAGTGGGTTAAGGTTCCGGTGTCGCCCTGAGCTGTGGTGTAGGTTGCAGAAGCGGCTTGGATCCCACATTGCTGTGACTGTGGCGAAGGCTGGCAGCTACAGCTCCGATTAGACCCCTAGCCTGGGAACCTCCATATGCTGTGAGTGAGGCCCTAGAAAAGGCAAAAAGACAAAAAAAAAGAAAGAAAATATCAGATTGTCAAGATGGAATATTGGAAATATGAGTATTGTTAGCCTGTATAGGTAGTTCACGAGATAGACAGATTGACATATATCATCAAACCTACCATAAGTTATAGTACTATGCAGCAATGAGAATGATTACTAACAGCAAAAACAAACAATCAAACAAACAAACAAAAACCAAAACTATCCTAAGACCTTTTAATGAAGGGACTGTGAATGACTGGGTCTACAGTCATAGAAAATTCAGTATGATAAAATGTCATTCCCAAAACCAAGAAGAAAAGCAAACACATATTATCCACTTTGGTTTTTTCAGACAGAAAAAATAACACATATGGTATACTTTGCATATTGCTGACCAGAATAACATTCAATTTTCCCTGGATGGTTACCATGGTTACATGAGCCGTTTATAACATCAAGAGGGGGAACTAGGTCACTGTATTGAAGGCGTTTGAATTATGCAATTATGTTTCCTAAAAGGAGGGGAAAGTGCTTAAAATTTAGGGAAGAGAGATTTATACTAATGTTCAGAATTGAAATTCTGGTCTAATTTTGTTGGTGAAACTTAATAAATCTGTCCAAAGTTAAATGGTTGATGTTGTAGATATAAATTGTTTAATATACATAAATAATGTGGTAACTCCATCCATATGTATGATAAAAGAGATGCCAGCACATTGTCTTTGTAGAG
The DNA here is from genome assembly GCA_004024745.2 of Catagonus wagneri. Lineage (NCBI taxonomy): Eukaryota > Metazoa > Chordata > Mammalia > Artiodactyla > Tayassuidae > Catagonus > Catagonus wagneri. Next base: position 6,679,679 of record PVHT020000140.1, on the reverse strand, counting down.
ACACCTTTATCTTACTAAGTCATCTTACCTTAAAATGTTTTTGCGGATAATCAGTAAACCCAACAGTAGCCTAGAATCGGAGTAGCCAAAATGTGTAAACTGAAACTTTGGCCTCTTATCTTTGAAAATTTGATTAAAGCTTTGTTCAGTGCCTGTCATATGCTACTCTTAACTGGTTGTAGAGGTTTTCCTATTAATTTCATCAAATGGACAGAGAAATGTGGCAAAGAGGAAATATGCTGAAAGCATAGACCTCACATTTATTTGTTTATTTATTTAGCCAGGCCAGAGGCATGTGAAAGTTCCCAGGCCAGGAATCAAACCCATGCCACAGCAGCAACCCAAGCCGCTGCAGTGAAAATGGCAGATCCTTAACCCATTGCACTACAAGGGAACTCCTCACCCTCTTTAAATTATATGGTTTCTTTTTTTAAACAAAGAACCTCAAAAAAGATGATTTTATCCAAGTATTGTGTCTGTTGTATCAGAGCCCTGCACAGTGCTGAAGAAATGGAAGTTAGGAGTTCCTGTCGTGGCGCAGCAGTTAACAAATCCGACTAGGAACCATGAGGTTGCGGGTTCAATCCCTGGCCTTTCTCAGTGGGTTAACAATCCAGCGTTGCCATGAGCTGTGGTGTAGGTCGCAGACGCGGCTTGGATCCCGCGTTGCTGTGGCTGTGGCGTAGGCTGGCGGCTGCAGCTCCGATTCGACCACTAGTCTGGGAACCTCCATATGCCACGAGTGTGACCCTAAAAAGAAAAAGAAAATGGAGGTTAGATGAAGGAAAAGTAAAGGGGAAAAAAAAGTATCTGAAGGTTGTACAATTTCAGGTGGTTATTTATAATCTCATAATCACTATAGACTCATAGACTTAGTATAGCTAAAACTAATCTTAGATCAACAATTTCCCCCAAAGGAAGAGAAAGCAGGCAACAGGCAGCCTTACCCAGTAGGTGGGCGAGCCATGATCATAACCATCTTGTCTCTAGGGAAGGATAGGGAAGAGGCTGAGAATCCCTATTATAGATCACCTCTAGCCAAGTGTTTGTTTTTTTTTTTTTT
>PVHT020000140.1:6636427-6677616 GCA_004024745.2 Catagonus wagneri | reverse complement strand
TTTTTTTTTTTTTTTTGCCTTTTGTCATTTTATGGCCGCGGGTTTATGGCCGCACCCGCGGCATGTGGAGGTTCCCAGGCTAGGGGTCTAATCAGAGCTATGGCCACTGGCCTGCGCCGCAGCCACAGCAACGCAGGATCCGAGCCGCGTCTGCAACCTACACCACAGCTCACGGCAACGCCGGATCCTTAACCCACTGAGCAAGGGCAGGGATCGAACCCGCAACCTCGTGGTTCCTAGTCGGATTCGTTAACCACTGCGCCACAACGGGAACTCCCTTTTTTTTTTTTTTTTTTTTTTTTTTTTTAACAGGTGATAGTACGGGTCCCAGAGAAGTTAAGCAACTTGCCCAAGGTCACACACAGCAGTTCATGAAATAAGTGCACACCTAAAAATTTAAGAGTACAACAAATACTAGTTATCTTATTTTCTGTCTGATGATCATCGGAAAGGAGAAAAGTACCCATACTGGGAAAATTAAGACCCTGGGATATCATAAAATTACTTTTTTTGAGAAGTCTTGTAGCAAATTTAATAATATTACCTCTAAAGGAAAAGGAAAACTAGAATTTCCTGAATAATGTTCAAAATAATCACAAAATCAAAAGTGCTGTAAAATCATGTATCCTTTAGACTGTTCTTTATTTTCAAGAGCAAATGCTTCCTGCCTTCTGCTCTAGTTGAAATAAGAATGGCCTTTTAAAAATGAAACTGATGCTACTGGCCAGGAGCTTTGGGCTAGATCTTTTGTTTCTTGTAATGATTTTAATTGATTACTTAATGAGGATTTATTGGAGTTACTGTTACATTAATTGCTCTTGGCATGGTTCATTTAATCCAGCACTTTGGTGAATATTGATTTAGCTTCTAAGGGTATCAAATTTTTTTAAATTGCCTATTTAATTTATTTCCATAAATTGAGGTTCTCTGACTCTTTTATCTATGGAAACCAGTATATACAATTCACATGTTTCTGGAAAATTGTGTTAAAACCTTATTTTGCTACAAGTCGGTTTTTTTTTTTTTTTTTGGCCACTTCCCTGGCATGCAGAAGTTCTTAGGCCAGGGATTGAACCCAGGTCACAGCAGTGATAATGCCGGATCCTTAACCCACTGAGCCACCAGGGAACTCCTACAAGTAATTTTACATGCACTAGTTCTATAAAATAAGGCCTACATTTTAGAAGTATTTATTTAACAAATAATTTATCTCATTTTCTTTTGTTTTCTGGATTTCCCTCAATTGTTTTTTTCTGCTTGAGAAAACACTGGTTGTGTTCTTCATTATCTAACTGCAGCCTACATGTGGCTTCTTTGGCTTGTTCTAACTGTGATGTACATTCCAGATACTTTAGCATAATGTCCTTTGGTCACAGAAATGACATCTTCAGGGGAAAAGACTGAAGAAATGTCTGAAGTGACAGTAGAAATATTTTCTTCTGTCATCTGCTTAAAGTAACTACTAAAATTAGATTTTTTTCAAAAACCCAAGTATATAAAAGATGGGGGAAATTTTGTATGGAAAGTATTAGAGGTTAAAAAGCTTTCTGTTATTGGAAAATAGAAGAATCAGAGAAAAGAATGATTATTTGAGCCATTAATGGTGGTGGCACAACATGAGAATTAAAATTTAGCAACCATGATATTTATATTTATAGAAACTATAACACTTTTATTCATAACAAAAATATAGTTGTAATACTGTATTTAGCGTTGGACTAATAGCCTATCTAATCTAATCTTTGAAAAGTAGCATGTTGATTCAAAAGTAATTTTCAAAGAGCTTAGTGACTTCCTGTTACCTTTAGAATATCATTAAATTTTACTTTTCAGCTAAAATATCTCTGGAAGAACAGTCCAGCGATATCTCCTGATAGTAGTTGTCTCTGATTTAGGGCCTGGCGATCTGGATTTGGAGGAAGGCTTAGTTTTCACAAATATCATTTGATTTTTTTTGATATATGTATTACTTTAACAAAAATTAAACGTTCTTTATTTTTAACATAAAAGATGTAAAAAACTATCCATACAGTCTGTAATAATAAAATGCACATGTGTGCTACCTACAGGGAAAGGAGCACATACACTCAATATTTAGATTTATTTTACTTTTGTGAGAATTTTTCTGCTACTACCACTAGTAATGTCTATAATTTGCATACCAGCATTCTAACTGCACATATATTATTACACAAAATTAAAATCAAGAAATACCACAATTGGCAAGTTTGAAGCTTTTGAAATCATCACATTTAGAAATGAATCTAGGAAGCTTTGGCTCAGAAATACATTTTTTATGAATCTTTTTAGCATTTAAGGAGAAGTTCCATGTAGCTTTTTTCTTACTCAGTATAGCCCTCAACTTATTAACTTATTATTTCTTAATTTGTGTGCAATCCTCCTTGAATACCTTGGGTTAATGTGGAATACTTTTATCATTTTTGTGGGTCAGATGTTTGAAAACTCATATTCGGGGGATGTTCTGTGTTAATGCTGTCTATAACCTGTGCCTACAACCTCAAAAGGGACTTAAGGAATCTGTCTACCCAGGAAGAGGTCCTTCACTGATGTGTCTCACTGAGCTGTGGTCTTCACTACAGGACTGAGATTTAGCAGAGGTAACTAATGAAGAGGAATCTGAACATACCAGCTGAGAGAGGAAGAAGATCGGGCGAAGACCCCAGATGTCATAAAGCAAAGAGAGAATGAGGTACAGGAAACAACGATTTTTATTTTGATTGCATGGCTCAAAGAACTCCAAGTTTATTCCCATTCCATGGGGCATATTTTTCAATTTGGGATGGGAATTAACTTTTTTTTAATAAATTAGATATTAGTAGATATATAACACACAGGAAAACAATTGAACATAGTGACCTAAGTGGTTATAGTACTTCATATAAGGGACCTTTTTCAGAGATTTTTGTTTGGTGTGTGGTGTGTTGCTTTCTGGGAAAGAATGATAGGTGACGACTCTACTGTAATGAATAAAGACCTGTGGGGAGAGGGAAGGAGAAGCAAGAAAGGAACAATTAACAGGGAAATGAGGTTATACAGAAAGAAGCAGGTAGGTTCAGGAAATTTCCAGAAGGTAATATCAACTGGGTTTAGTGACTGTACTGGGGAGAAGAGAAGTCACGTGGAGTTTTGACTTGAGCCATAAGGAGGTCATGGCAAGGTTATGCAGAATAGAAAATCCAGGAGGCATAGCAGGTGTGTTGGAAAAGATACAAGGGTAAATCATACAAGGCTTATAACCCTGTAGTTTTTATAGGCCTTCTCTTTCAAACAGCATAAAGTACTGCTTCCTAGTAGCCTGCTTGTTTGTGAAGAACAGCCAGCTATAGGCATCGGAGGCTGGGAATGTGTTGGGAAGGATAGAGAGACTAGAGGAAATGATTTAGCGATGCCATGGTCTTAAAAATATTTTCCCACATTCCAGGACTTAACTAGCTTTGTAATCTTTTTATTAGCAAGAAATCGGTAATAGGGGACAGCAAAGATATACAGACCCTTGGGAGGAAAACATTAACGTAGCAGGTCTTGTTACTTATTCCTTGTGTGTCTCCAAGGAAACCATGACTGATTTGGCCAACCCTGGGAATCTGGCTCATGGAGTGTTTTGTTGGTGATGATGATCTTGTTATATACACACCTGGAGAAATGGAACATGCCATACTGGCTCATCAAGTTGCTTTGCACAACACGTACACCTGGTTTTATTGTTGGGGTCCTGAATTTCAGTTGCCATAGCTGATTGTGTAGCAGTATGTGTACTTTAATAGCTCTCAATAAAAGCCCTGGACCCTGAGACCCAAATGATCTTCTACAGGGAGAGCTATTCCACACATGCCTATAGTTTGCTGCTAGAGACAGAACTCCTGTGCAGACAAAGGACGCTGGAAGCCTGTGCTGAACCTCTCTGGACTTCCCCAGTGCATCTTTTTCCGGTTGCTTTTTTTTGGGGGGAGGGGTAGGTGGGGGTTGTGGCTTGATATGGGATCTCAGTTCTCAGACCAGGGATTGAACATGGCTGTGATGGTGAAAATGCCAAGTCCTAACCATTAGACCACCAGGGCACTCCATTACCAGTCGCTTCTGCTCTCTAGTCTTTGCCGTTATAAATCTTAACCATGTTTAAAACTTGCTATTGAGTCTTGCGAGTGATTCGGAGATCAGCAAAGGAAACAACCATATACAAAGTTCTGAAGAAATTTAAAACTCAGTTTGTCCATCGAGTCTTGATAGGATTCACTGAAAAAAAGAATAATCAGCAAGTATGTGCATGGATTTAAACTAATCAAGTCTTTGGCCCATGTCCAAGAGACACTTATAGTCTGTAGGCATAAAGAACACCTATAGAGTGTTGGGAAAATGCTTACAGGCATAAGTATAAATAATATCAAATTAGCAATAAATGTAGGAGCAAAGCAGAATAAGAGATTAAAATTGGTAGGAGTCAATCATGGTTTATGGTAAACGGTGCATATTTAAGAAGAAATATGTGACAGTGTTGTCAAATAATGACTTTTGTTTTTTCCTCCCTATGTACTTTAGCAGTATGTAAAAAATATGAAATAAAAAACTCTTCTTTTCTGGATTTTATCTGATGAGTGCTGAGTCCAACTGAAGTTTGACTAAATTATTTGTGTGGAATCAAAATTTGTGCTAAATCAAAATGTGAAGTAATTTATGTAACAATATTTTATGAGCCTTATCGTTATTAATTGCAAATATGAGTTAATATTCTCTTATATTATCATTCCAAAGACTCCACCCAATTCCTCTTATAATCAAATCATATCTGGTAATTTCTTCAGCTATTTAGTTAAATAGTGGCTTACAACCAAAGAGTGGGAATGAACTTTGGGAGTCCCCTGGTGGCTTAGTGGGTTGGGGTACCCGCCCTATCCCACACTGTGGCTCTCGTTTGATCCCTGGCCTGGGTACTTCTGTATGCCCCAAATGTGGCCAAAAAATAAATAAATAAACATATAAACTTTGAAGGTTCCGCTTCTGGTACTAGCCAGGCAGCTCCTTTCATATCGCCCTCCCATGAATAGCAACTATAAATTCTGAATAAAGTATTTTAAAAATACTAAAAGGCACTGAATAACAAGCAAAAGCAGGCAAATTCTGAAGGGAAGTCAATACTTGGAGGAATGAAATGGCACTTTCAGAGTTTACAATTTTTATGTCTTTTTAGCTTACAATGCTAAGTTGTGTAGGATGACTTAAACTTAGAGACTTGTAGACATACTGGCTTGAAGAATCAGAGAATGGAATCCAGGAACCCACAATGTGATAGAGGGTCTAGAATTAATACCATGTACTGCCCTGACATCTGGTAAAATCAGGAAGGTTATGAATGGCCTGATTCCAAGTTCCCTAACCCTCTCTGCTCCCACAATCCTAAGGTCTCCTAGTCAAACAACCCTTCTTGTCTCAGGGACCAGATACATTTCCTGCTTACTCCTGAGTGCCTGGTTTCAGTTCCCTGCAAGCCTGTGGAACTATTCAGACAAACCAATCACATCCTCCCACAGGATCCAGGGACTACTTCATCTTGATACTATAAAATCTGCCTCCCCCAGGGCCTGGTTGTTTACTGTGTTACCAAGTGTAAACCCCCATATGGCCCTGAATGATATTTGTGTTCTCCCCAAGGCTGTGAGTATATGTGACTAGTAAATTGCCATCAATGTCTTCTGTCTAGTGCTGAGTGCCATGTATTAGGCCATTCCCATAACCCTAGGATAGGAATCCTTTCCTAACCAATTAGATGAAGAGGAGGCAATTAAAACAAATAGCAGATGTAATAACTATGACAGCTTTAAGTTAAAGATATAAGAGGGGATGCAGGGTTCTTGTATTTTATGTGAAGTGCTGCAATGGTAACTTTAAAAACACTGAAAAGTCAAGGATATGTATTGTAATCCCTAGAGCAACCACAAAAGTGAAACAAAATAAAACAAAAAACAAACCAAACAAAAATACCTAAGAGGTTTCGCAAAAATTAATCAATTAAAACAGAAATCTAAAAATTATTCAAGAAATCCCAAAGAAATCAAGAAAAGAATAATAGTGAAGGAGCAAAAAGCAGTTGGGACAGACAAAACAAAAAATAAAATAGACCTAATCCATATCAGTAATTACACTAAATGTAAAGGGTCTAAATGATCCAATTAAAGGCAAGGATTGTCAGGATGTATTAATAAGTAAGACTCAATTATGTGTTATCTACCAGTGATGCAGTTTAAATATAAAAGCACCGATAGGTTGAAATTAAATGGAAAGAAAAGTTGTACAGAAAGTATAAGCATAACAAGGCTGGAGTGGCTATACAAAGTAGATTTCTAGACAAAGAGAATTATCAGACATAAAGAGCAACTTTTGATAATGATAAAAAGGTCAGTATATCAGAATAATTACAAATGTGTATGCACCCAGTAACAGAGCTTCAAAATATATGAAGCAAAAATGGATAGAACTGAGGGGAGATATAGACAATTCTGTAATCAGAGTTTGTAATTTTAACATCACTTCCTCAGAAAATGATAGAAAATGTAAAAACGAAAAACCAGTAAAGGTGTAAGATATGAACAGTACCATCAACCAGCTAATGCTTAACTGACCAACAACTACAGAAGAATGAACTATACAAATTTTTATAAAGAATTGGAGATAGATGTCCTTCCCTTTGCTGAATCATATCTCATTGACAAAGTCAGATTTCCATTCTGTCCTTTGACTGCTTAAAATAACAAAATATATGTAATTTCCCCCCAAATTTAAGCTACTTTGTACTGTAATAATATCACTTATGCTATGACCATTGTCTTCCTAAAAGTAATGTTTATTCCAAAGGGGAAACATGGGCTACCCGTAGCCAGCTCATTCCTATCTTTAAATTCTCTAGAATGTTTTAACATACATATATTCCACTCTCACCTTGCTTGAAAGTAATTGACTCAGAAATAGATTTTTTTCTGTATGTGGCATGCTTTCCTTTTAGTTATGTGTAAATTCATTTTTTATACATCCTTAAAAAAAAAAACTATTACAAGAGCTGCTACTTCACATCAATAAAATAGTTTTAATAAATCTTTAGAATTTTGTTTAACATCTCATATTTCACAAAATATTTTCATGCTTATTCTTCACACTGACACTGAAGTAGACAGCATTTTACAGATGAAGGAATAGGCTTAAAGAGAATAAGTATCTAGGCTACATTCCAGCCTGAAGGCAAATAGCTCCTGAATAGTGGGGTCAGGTATTCTGGTTCTAATAAAGTTTTTATCATTATCCTGATAAAACTAAGACTATTTTTTTTTTGTCTTTTTGCCTTTTTTATCTAGAGCCGCACCCGCGGCATATGGAGGTTCCCAGGCTAGGGGTCTAACAGGAGCTGTAGCTGCCAGCCTATGCCACAGCCACAGCAACGCGGGATCCGAGCCGCGTCTGCAACCTACACCACAGCTCACGGCAACGCCGGACCTTAACCCACTGAGCAAGGCCAGGGATCGAAGCCGTAACTTCATGGTTCCTAGTCAGATTTGTTAACCGCTGCGCCACGACGGGAACGCCCTGTTGTATAATTTTAAAATTATATAGAAATATCATTTCCTTAAAGTGACACCTATTTGCTTTTTTATAACAGCTTAACTTTTGCAGTATATTTAGCATTTTTATAACTGACGAGAAATATTTAGTATTCTTCATTATTGGGAAGAAGCAATTGCTTCAAACTTCGCCAGTGCAAACAACTGAAAAACCATGGATCAAAACAACTGAATAACCATTGATCACTTGCTTGCGAAGTTACCTTATGAGCTATTTAAAATTCTCTCTAGCATATGTCTAGGAATGAGATTAACAGATAATAGCATGTAGGCTTTATCACTTTCACTAAATACTGCCAAACTGATCTCTAAAATGGCCTCACCAATTAATATGCTCATGAGTTGTACATTTGGGTTCTTCCATCTTCACCATTACTTAGTTCTGTCTAACTTCCTAGTCTTGGTCAATTAAAAAAAAAAAAACATTGTTTCAGTTTGGATTTGATTACTAGTGGGGTTGAGAATCTCTATGACAGGCTTTGACCATTTTCCTTTAAGATTCCTATTTTCTCTTACTGGTTTTCGAAAGTTCTTTTTTTTTTTTTTCGCTTTTTTAGGGTTGTACCCACAGCATATGGAAGTTCCCAGGCTAGGGGTCGAATCAGAGCTGCAGTTGCTGACCTACACCACAGACCCAGCAAAGTGGGATCTGAGCTACCTCTGCGACCTACACCACAACTCATAGCAATGTTGCATCCCCAACCCACTGAGTGAGGCCAGGGATGGAACCTACAGTAGTCAGATTGGTTTCTGCTGCTCCACAGAGGTAACTCCCTTGTGGAAGTTCTTTGTAGCTATTTTTCCCTTTATTGGTTTTAAATAGTTTAAGTATCTCTTCCCAGTCTGTTACCTATGTGTTAATGCTGAACTTATGTTTTCTTTTTTCTTTTTTTTTTTGTCTTTTTGGTTTTTCTAGGGCCGCACACGCAGCATGTGGAGGTTCCCAGGCTAGGGGTCTAACAGGAGCTGTAGCTGCTGGCCTTCGCCACAGCCACGGCAACGCAGGATCCGAGCCGCGTCTGCAACCTACACCACAGCTCACGGCAATGCCGGATCCTTAACCCACTGAGCAAGGCCAGGGATCGAACCCGCAACCTCATGGTTCCTAGTTGGATTCGTTTCCACTGAGCCATGACTGGAATTCTGACCTTATGTTTTCTTTGGGAAAAAAAACTACTTAATTTTGGTGTACTCATTTATCCAGCTGTGAATTAAGAGGCTTAATGCATTTATTTTATTTTATTTTATTGCTTTTTAGGGCTGAACCCATGGCATATAGAGGTTCCCAGGCTAAGGGTCGAATCAGAGCTACAGCTGCTGGCCTACGCCACAGCCACAGCAAGGCCAGATCCGAGCCGCGTCTGCGACCTACACTACAGCTGACAGCAGTGCCGGATCCTTAGCCCACTGAGTGAGGCCAAGGATTGAACCCACATCCTCATGGATCCTAGTGGGTTTGTTAACCACTGAGCCACCAAGGGAACTTCCATCTTAATGCATTTTAAGGTTTTCTTTTTAATGGTTTTTTTAAAAATCTTTCACAGCTTTAGTCCACGGGGATTTATTTTTGTATATGATATATGGTAGAAGCAAATTTTTGTTTTTTTTTTTCTATGAAACAAACTATTTTTCCATTATCTATTAAATAACCCTTTCCCCCATGATTTGTTATACCACCTCCATGCAACTCAATTCTCATGCACATTCCTGCATGAGCATGTATATTGACTATTCTGATCCCTTGGTCTTTTGTCTGTCCCCTACCCATAATGCACCGTGTTAAAGTTTTGTTGGTATATTAACAATACCACATTAATATTTGATAGGTGAATATCTCTTCTTTCTCAAGTTATCTTAGCTAGTTTTTGGAGATTTATTTATTTATGTATGTTTTAACATTCATTTGTCAGATTCCTATAAAAAATCTTGCCAGGGTTTTTATTGTAATTTCACTAAATTTATAGATAATTGTGGGGGACTGAACAATTTTACAATGATAAATTGTCCCAACCAAGAACATGATATAAATATCCATTTATCCAGGATTTCTTCTCTTTCATTTCTATTTTTTTTACTTTATTTGAATATTTAAAAAAATACATGCACATAGTAAATCCAAGCAGTAAAAAGGCATATACAGTGAACGTAAGTATAATGTGACCCCTGACCCCTGCTTCACATCTCCTCTTTCCAGAAAAAGCTTTCTTTTTTTTTTCTTTTTTTTCCCATGGTGTGAAGCAGCTTCTTGTGGTATCTTAGTTCCCAGACCAGGAATTGAACACGGGCTACAGTGGTAAAAGCACCAAGTCCTACCCCAGGGAACTCCCAAAGCCAATTTCTTATTAGTCTTTCCAGAGATTTTCTATACATATACAGGCATATCTGTAATAGAATGTTTAAGCGGGACTCTTCCTGTCAAAATTTTAGCTGAGGGAATTCTACGTTTTATTCTAAACAGACAACCATGCAGAATTCTCAGTGTGGAGACAAATATTGACCCCTTATCCACACTAAGCGTATAGGCTGAGAGAGAAGAATTGTGAGGATTACTTTAGAGTTAGCTGTGCTGTGGGTCATCCAGAGAGGGTGGACAATACTTAAGGTCAAGAGAGAGTGATTTCAGTGGGAACTGTCAGAAAGCCTAATATGTTCACCTATAATCAAGGAGACACAGTATATTAACTGACTCACCTAGAAAATCTGAAAAATGAAGAGAAACGGCTGCCTCTTGAGAAGGCAGGACTAAAGAGACGGTTGGTGACACTTTGGCATCAGCCTGCTGTTCTTGAGTTTGGCCTAAAGTTGCTTGAGTATTCCCTGCAAATCAGATGAGGGCCACAGAACCTATAGTTATTTAAAATCTGACCAAGAGAGGCAGTGGAACTCCAAAAAGAAAGAATTCCCCATGGAATGGACCATGGGAAATCCTATTTGCAGTGAAAATGTCAGCCGGAGGGAAATAGACTGTCTGAGTCATAATACGGTCATTCATTCCTAGTAGGGGTCTCTGATGGACAAGAGTGCCTACGATATAGAAACAAACAGTTTCTCTTCCCGGCCCAGGGAGTGAGAAGCCATCTGATATAAATTTCTTTCTTTCTTTCTTGTTTTAATGCCCGCACCCATGGCATTTGGAAGTTCTCAAGACTGAATCTGAGCTGCAGCTTCGACCTATGTTGTAACTGCGGCAACACCAGATTCTTTAACCCACTGTGCCAGGCTGGGGATCAAACCCACCTCCTCAGTGACCCAAGCCTCTGCAGTCAGATTCTTAACCTACTGTGCCACAGCAGGAACTCCAGATCTAAATTTCTTTTAATCAAACATATGAACACGGTCCTGTTCGAAATTAAATGTTCTACAGTAGTCATATTAAGGTCATTTTGTGGTGATGTGGAGTTTGGGAACTAAAGCCCATGAGGTCTAATCAGGGGTCTTTCTTCCATGTTTTAAGTAAAAAAATTCTGAGACTTCAGCTGAGAATTTAAATTTATTACTGACAGGCTGTAGACTGTCTTTTGCAGGCCTTCTCCATGTGGAGTCAGAGGAGACCCTCCTACACTAGAGGAAATACATATCTCAGGCTCTTTAAGTTACTTTCCATCTTGCCACCTACAAATGTGAAACCTAAAGTGACTGGATCTCCTTTTAATCAATAACAAAGGATGCCTGCACTACAGCTATTTTTCATGTATATGGGTTTTGAAAACTTTTTATTGTTGTGGTGGTGGTGGTATTTTTTTGAGGGAAGTTATAAAAATGACACTGATTAAGGGTAGAAATTTTCAAAATAGGCAGCACTAAAAAGAAGTACATTGAATTTCAATATTTACTATCTACCGCCCAAAGTTAAATACTTTTTTTTTTGGTTGGTTGCATCTGTGGCATATGGAAGTCCCCAAGCCAGGGATGGAAACCACGCCACAGCTTTAACCAGCGCCACAGCAGTAATAACACCAGATCCTTAACCCATTGAGCCACAAGGGAACTCCCAAAGTTAAGTGCTTTAATGCTGTTTTGAATGTCCTTCCAGCCTCTTTTCATCTGTGTACCTTTTTTTCATAATTGAAGTGATAATGTGTGTACTCATTTGTATTATGGCTAGGTAATATTCTATTACATAAATATACTCTAAGTTGATTATAATTTTTGGTCATTTGGGTTGTTTTTAGTTTTTATATCTCACAAAGTCGAGATGACCATTAATGTGCTCAATTGTTTTTATGTATTTTGGATTATGCCCTTAATCAAGTTCCCTTAAAGCAGAATTATGGAGGAAAAAGCCCTTGTTGTGTATTGATATTTAGGCAGATACGCTCTTTTCCTTCCCCCTTCCTTTCTTCCTGTGAATCACTCAGCAGTATCCACAATAGTAGTTGCTTTCCTTCTGTGCTTTATTTTATACTCTTTAGGATCTTGGATTTTTATCAAGTTCCTCTTTCAGTTGCAAAGTGCTTTGCACAAAACTGCCAACCAACAACTCCTATGTATTTCAACATTAGCCCCCAACTAAAGAAAGAAAAGCTCAAGGTTCACATTTTATCCATCCTTCCTAAACACTTATCTCTTTCCAACTGTCTTTTAACAACAGAGATACAAATCAAAATATTTTACATATTTCATCTTACTTAACCTTCATAACAATTACATTAAGTCTGTCTTATCTTTGTTTTATAGATGCAGAAATTGAGGCACAGAGTTTAAATAGCTTGTCCAAGGTCATATATTAAACGGTAGATTCAAGATTGCAATCCAGGCTTATCTAACTTCAAAATTCTTTCTATGATACCACTGTTCCTTCATAGTTAAAAGAAAACTGAACAAATGTCTAGCTATTAAATTCTCAAATGATTATGTAGGGGAGGAAAACTTTTAGATATTGTGTCTGGGGCCTGTGAATTAAACAAACGGGGAAAGACATACAAAGTTTCTTCGATGTTAATTTTTTTTTTAATTTTATGACCACACCTGTGGCATATTGAAGTTCTTGGGTCAGGGACTGAATCCAAGCCACAGCTGCAATTCACATGGCAGCTGCAGCAGTGCCAGAGCCTTTAACCCACTGCTCCAGGCTGGGGATCACACCTACACCTCCATAGCAACCCAAGCTGCTTTGGTCACACTCTTAACCCCCTGGGCCACAGCGGGAACTCCCTGATGTTAATATTTTAACTTTTTCACATGCATGGAGGCCTTCATATAAAATGAATATACAAAGAAACAGTTAAATGTAGGGGGTATATACCATCTTAACAAAGGGTGATAAGTTGTGGAGAAGTGATAAGACAAAGTTAAAAGGGGCTTGTGTGGGTGGTTAACTATGGGAAAGTAAATATATGGGGGAAAGTAATGGAAGACAGGGTTATTTAGTGAGGTTTCATTTATGAAGACTCATTTTGGTACCATGTCCATTTCCTGTGATAAACATTGTTTTTCCCTTCCTGGTACAAGAGAGAGTGACACCTACACAAAGGGAAAGTTGTGCTCTGCTTTCAGGCAGGAATGTGGAGAGCAGAGAGTTTTTCTTACACCTGCTGTTTCTCAATTGCCCTTAGCTCAAAACAATCCTTATGCCAAAGTGGCATATTTTGGGGTGGCATGTTCTGATCCTCTTCACTTTACCTCTGCCGCTTAATGTGATTGGCTAAATAACCAAAATCTAGCCTTCCTTTATTCATCGTTTCCCTCTTATTATATTTTACTCATGTTCAGCCATTTATTCTTTCAGTTTTTCCTTTAGCCTTAGCTCCACAATTGTAAAAGTGAAATTTTAATTAGGTAGCACAAAATGATGTTCTAAAAAGATTGCTGTTAATTAATAAAAAGCATTGCCGATTTAGGTGCTATTTTTAAATTAAGAAAATTGAGCAAAACTGCATTTGTATTCTGCTTTAACAGTAAACATAGTCTGAATCAAAAGAACTTATGAATATTTCCAAAACAAATAATATAGTCTTACCTTTTTCCTTGTCCTCAGTAGCAAAGAATGCACCTGTATCATAAATTGCTCAGGCCAATTGTCATCCTGATTTACTGAGATTGTTCCTCTTAGAAACCAATAAAGTAATCACAATTTCCATAGACCATGAAAACTAATCATGCTCACCAGGGAGACAACAGAACACTACATGGTCATGTCAACTTGTGGAGAAATGTATTTCATTCAAAGTAGAGAATTAAAAGAAAGGCAATGCTGGAGTTCCTGATATGGCACATCAGGATCAGCTGGCATCTTGGGAGAGCTGTGATGCAGGTTCAGTCCCAGCACAGTGGGTTAAGGATCCGGTGTTGCAGCAGCCGCAGCTTAGGTCATGACTGTGGGTGGGACCTGATCCCTGGCCTGGGAACTCCACATGCTGTGGGCAGCCAAAAAAGAAAAAAAAGGCAATGTTGGATTATGGCAGTATATTTATTTGGTCAGTACATGAAAATTTTCACCAAAGGGAATACTAAATAAAAGACACAAATGTTAAATAGCAAAACCATGAAGCAAACCAGTGCCAAAGTTAGAATTAGGGTTTTTAGCTAATTTTGGACCGTCTCCATCAGAATCGTCTTAAGCATTTGCTAGAATGCATGCTTCTGGACCTAGCCCAGTTGTACGCAAGCAGAAATCTACAGAAGCAGGGTCCTGGAATCTGGTTTTTACCCAAGCTCCTCTGATTCTTTCACTCCCTGGAGTGGAGAACCATGGACTTAGTCTCTGATTCCCTCCCCGGGTGCCAGTCACTTAAGAAGGTGTTAAAAGGGAACAAAAGTCAGACACATGCTACAGTATGGATACACTTTGAAGATATTGTGCTAAGTGAAATAAGCCAGGTACAAAGGACAAGTATGAGTCCACTTACAGGAGGTTCCTAGAGCAGTCAAGTTCACTAAGACAGAAAGTGGAATGGTAGTTGCTGAGGGCTGGGGATGAGAGACAACAAAGTTCTGGAGATGGATGGTGGTGATGCTTGCACAACAAAGTGAATGCACTCAATGCCTCAGAACTATACACTAAAATGATATATTTTGTTTTATGTGCATTTTACTATAGTTGTAAGTTATCCACCACCAAGTGCCAAACAACGATGAACAAGACAGTAAGGTGCCTGGCTTTGTGGACCCTCCGTTATCTTCTCTAGGAGGAAACAGATGACCCAGCAAAAAATGAGAGAATTATGAAGGAAATAAAGAGGGATCTGTGATGGCTGAGAGTAAGGGATACAAATGCTAGTTAGTGATCTTTGAGATCATTACAGCTAAAGGAGGCAGAAGTGTTAAAATCCTAAAGAGAAGGACTTGATGTGTTTGAGTAAGAGAATAAGGCTGTGGTGACTGAAGAAGCAAAGTTCGGTGCTTTTCATGTCTGGTATGGAATCTTTTGAGTTTGCTCAAGGGAGGAGGATGATGGGTTAGATCAAGGGTCAGCAAACTTTTACTGTAAAGGACCAGATAATCAATAATTTAGGCTTTGCTGACCTACAGTGACCTTGGGAAAAGTCTGACAGGTTGTCTGTAATTTTAAGAAAGGAGTGGCCAGTAGTGACCTTTTCTTGCTCCACTTGGAAGTGATCAGAGCCTTGCCTGAAGGAAGTATCATCCACCCAAAGTGGGACTAATAACAGGAAGAGGAGCTGGAAGTGAGAAATAAGAGAAAAAATACAACATTTGTTAAAAGCCTGACTTGGATATTTGGAAGAGATCATGTTATTAAGCTAAACTACTGGCAAAATTGGAAGTAGGCAACTTTGCTTTTGATACCTGTTAGCATCATTCCTTTCTCCAGTAAAGGCAACTCCTTAGGTGTCTGGCACACAAGATGCCCAGTACATATTGGTTGAATAAGATGTTTATCTGGTTTTCTGTATTCCCTGAAAAATCAGTGCCTTAATGCTGCCCCCTGGTGGTCCAGTGATCCCATCATTGGGCATT
Source organism: Catagonus wagneri (assembly GCA_004024745.2). Taxonomy (NCBI): domain Eukaryota; kingdom Metazoa; phylum Chordata; class Mammalia; order Artiodactyla; family Tayassuidae; genus Catagonus; species Catagonus wagneri. The sequence continues at coordinate 6,662,074 of PVHT020000140.1, read as the reverse complement.
TTACCTAAACCTTCCCAGGCAATGATGCCTGCTGGAAACCAAAGCTGTTTTTTTGGTTCCCCTTCCCCACTAAGGATGTTAAGGATGTTAAAGATTATCAGTAGTGTAGGCAGAAATTAGGTTTTCCTTCTTTTAAATTTTGTACTTGATTTATTTTTTAACCTTATCCAAGTTGGCCTACAGCTATTATTAGAGACTTCTACTATGTGAGAGGATAGTAAGGTATGGTATATTTGGTATGGTATATTTTATATAATATGGATATTGCGAGAGTAGTCCCGCCCCAACTTACAACTAAAAATGACTTTTCTTTTGCCAAGTGTTTTTGTAAAAACTAATTAAACTTTTCTTCCTTGAGATATACCTTTTTTTTTTTTCATAAATTTTCAAAAGTCCTAAGGCAGGGAGTTCCTGTCATGGCTCAGCGGAAACGAATCTGACTGGTATCCATGAGGATACAGGTTTGATCCCTGGCCTCGCTCACTGGGTTAAGGATCCGGCATTGCTGGAGCTGTGATGTAGGTCGCAGATGTGGCTCAGATCCCCTGTTGCTGTGGCTGTGGCTGTGGCGTAGGCCAGCAGCAACAGCTCTGATTCAAGCCCTAGCCTAGCCTGGGAGCCTCCATATGCCACAGGAGTGGCCCTGTAAAAAAAAAAAAGTCATAAGGCAAACATAAAAAATAACCGGTTTAAGCTAAAATTGACATTTAATTTTTTAAAGGTAGTCTCAGTAGATCAACTTTAAATTAAGGTTGTAAATTGATTTTAATTAATGTTCCTTACAGCATGAAAATGTATTGACCATGTTGAATAGTAAAGCTATTATAAAACCGTAAGTCAGGAGTTCCCACCATGGCTCAGCGGTAATGAATCTGACTAGTATCCCCGAGGACATGGGTTTGATTTCTGGCCTCCGTCAGTGGGTTAAGGATCTGTTGTTGCTGTGAGCTGAGGTGTAGGTCACAGACATGGCTTGGATCTGGCATTGCTGTGGCTGTGGCATAGACTGGCAGCTGCAGCTCTGATTCGACCCCTAGCCTGGGAACCTCCATATGCCGCTGGTGCGGCCTTCAAAAAAGCAAAAAAAAAAAAGCCTGCTCATTTAAGTTGAACATTGCTGCAAAATTTCCACTGCTTGCCTATAAAGTAGCGGGATAGTCTTCTCTTGCAGAAATCCAGAACTTGTCTAGAGAGAGATCAGGAATTTCATCTAGAGCCTTTTACAGAGTTCCTTGTCTTCCCTCAAAATCAAGTTCTCCAGCTGAGCAGATTCAGAGAAAGGGTCCCTCACCCAGTCTTTCAGTGGTGTTGGAGGGGAGGGTCACCACGTGCCGTTATGTTCTGTGCTTCCTCCAGGTGGTTTGCAGTAAGACAGGTGACTCAAGTATCTTTCCTCACTCTTAGGGCCAAACAGCAGTGGAAGCATTTCAAAATTTTCTTCATGAACATGATTTTTTCCCAAAAATTCAGATTCTTTTTAGACTCAAGAATCTTGTTACTTGGGAGTCAAAACATTTTCTCCAGGGCCTCAAAGATACTTGTTCAACTAGTTCATGGGGTGAAGGTTTTGTCAACCAACTAATCAGATGATCTTAAAACAGGGAGATTATGTGTGTGAACCCAATATAATACAGAGGATCCTTGTAAGTGGAAAAGGGGGGTGGGCAGAAAAAGTGGGAGAGGGAGGCAGAGAAGTCAGAAAAAGAGATGTGACAGCAGAAGCAGGGTCGCTGTGATACGATTTGAGGACTCAACCCATCATCGCTGGCTTTGCAGATGGAGGGAGAGGACCGTGAGCCGAGGAATGCCGAGTGCTTCTCGAAGCTGGAAAAGGCGAGGAAGCAGACTGTCTTCAGAACCTCTAAAATGGATCCCAGAGCAGCCAACACCTTGATTTGAGCCCAGGAGACCTTGCTGGACCTCTGACCTACAAATCTGTACTGTTTAAGCCACCAAATTTGTGATAATTTGTTATAGCAACAATAGAAAATCAATATGTTGTTCTTATTATTTTAGTTTGTCTGCTGCAGGCCAAGACTCAGTAGGGGAGCCTTACTTTGATATATGGCAAAAGAAATTCCCTTACAGTAATAAAGAACAGAATTTTGAATTCTGAAAAACCAAGGTCTACAAAACACTCACAGAGCTGTTTGGTGGGAAGAACTGAGCTGACCTTGTATTATTTCTATCTTCCACTTCTTTCCCCTCTTGCTTTATACTGACAGAGATCAAAGAAGGGTCAGTAATTTTCTTTTTCAAGATTCTCCCAGAATCAGTATCATACTGAAACTTTATAGGATGGAAAAGGCAAGGAAGCCAACTGTCCTTCATGGTTTCAGAAGGTAAATATCTTAGCTCTTTACTCAGTTACGTTAGCTCACATCAGCAAAAGGTAACAACAGAGAAAAAAATGAACAAGCAACAAAAGGGAAAAATGAAAGGGAAAGTGAACAGCTCAAGTTGGTGGGTTTATACGGAATGTTCAGAAGAAAACTTGCTGTGATTAAGGGACACTATCTATCCATAGGAGAGAACAAAGACGTGTTACCTGAGCTGACAGAAGCCGTCACCTGCTTAGTTCCCGATCTTCCCCCAAGGTTGTGAAGAGAAAAAAGAACTCTTTACCATAATCCAAGCAGCCTTACTTCACCTGCTATGATTTGATTTGGGGCTACTGCCTTGAAATAATTCCTCCCATAGAAGAATGTGTTGTGCAAAGTAATGCACCACCGAGTATAAACAGGGCCTCCTGCATCATCAGATAACTTGGCATATGCTACAGCCAAGAACAGTTTGTTAGAATTTTTATGCTGTCCATGCTTCATAAAACCACATACACACACAAATATACATGTGTAGTCTTTTTTAGGGCCCCACCCGTGGCATATATGGAAGGTGCCAGGCTAAGGGTCAAGTCAGAGCTACAGCTGCCGGCCTACACCACAGCCACATCAACACCAGATCCAAGCCACGTCTGTGACCTACACCACAGCTCACGGCAATGCCAGATCCTTAACCCACTGAGCGAGGCCAGGGATCAAACCTGTGTCCTCACGGATACTAGTCAGATTTGTTTCCCCTGAGCCACAAAAACTCCTTTACTTCAAATTACTTTTTTGGGGGGCTGCACCCGAGGCGTATGGATGTTTCCAGGGCAGGAATCAAACCTGCACCACAGCAGCAACCCAAACCACTGCAGTGACAATGCTGATTCCTAACCTGCTGCACCATTTTTTTTTTTTTTTCCTTTTTAGGGCTGCCTCTGAGGCATATGGAAGTTCCCAGGCTAGGGGTCTAATTAGAGCTATGGTTGCCGGCCTATGCCAGTATAGCAACTCGTAAAGAGCTTCATCTGCAACCTACACCACAGCTCATGGCAACGCCAGATCCTTAACCCATTGAGCAAGGACAGAGATCGAACCCATGTTCTCATGGATAGTAGTCAGGGTCATTACTGCTGAACCATTACGGGAATTCCCAAAAACATTTTTTTTTAATTCAAACTTAAACAGATATCCAAATTTGCCAATGTCTAGGAAGTGAGTCAATATAGGGCTTCAGCACCATTTTTTTTAAGACAAGCCCACAAATTGCCCTTAAACTATAAACACAATTGTAGGACTGACCTGGTTCCCGGTTGCTGCTTGCTTTGGATACCTTCTGCCATTGCTCAGGAATCCAAAGAGGAAGAAGTCTGTACCAAGAAAGCTGTACTTGTCAGGGAAAATGATGGCCCTTTTATACAATTTAAAATTGAGCATGCTTTTGATAACACATATCAAAAGCCTTGAACTACACAATCCTCATGACAATAATCCCAGCCAACAGCAGCAGTGGCAGGTCCCAAATATTTGGGTTAAAAACTTATGACAGTTCCATTCTTTGAAGTCCACTTTTTTTTTTCTTTCCCTGAAGCATATGCAAGTTCCCATGTTAGGGGTTGAATCAGAGCTGCAGCTGCTGGCCTATGCCACAGCCACAGTCATACAGAATCCAAGCCGCATCTTCGACCTACCCTGTAGTTTGTGGCAATCCTGGATCCTGAACCCACTGAGGCCAGGGATTGAACCACGTTGGGTTCTTAATGCTAAACCACAACGGGAACTCCTGACTTTACTGTTAGGTTTGCTGAGGGAGGAATGCACAAGGCCAAGTCAGAAAAGCAAGAGAGATTTATTCGGACATCTGAAATGGAGGGCTGAGCCCAAGATGACATCGGCAAGAGAGATCAACTCCTAACTTTATCATTTAAAAAATTCTGGATTTTAGCACCATCAAGAAAAATTAGTTTCAGGACATCTCACCTCATTAACTTAGAAGAAAAACCAGTATTTCCTATCTCAATGTCCTACTTTATTCAGTAAATTCAATTGAGAATTATTAACAAACTCCAAGTATGCCCATATGGGATAATTCCGTGTTGAGAATACTCAAGACATGCAAGCACTAGGGTGAAGCAGTATAAGCATTAAGCTCCTGATATGACTCTTTTTCAAGGAAATGAAACTTTGGATGATGTGGTCACTTAAAACTGGCAGAAAACCAATCTGAGGGGGACTTTTGGAAACGTTAACAGAGAAGTGAGAAAGATAATAAGCAATAAAAATAGTGAGAGCTTGGACTCTGGAATCAGACGTGGGCCTGAATTCAGATCTTTGACCAAATTATGTTTTCTATTTCTTCATCTGAAAAACTGGCCAAATGAGAACAGCTATTCCTCAGGTTGTGAGAAAATAGCAATAAATATATAAGCTATTACTCAACTATGGTTCACTTGACATGTATTATTTTGTTTGATTTTCACTGCTCTGAGACAGCCCCTCTATTACATGATGTTCAAAGGTTAAACTCCCAGTTAGTTACATGCCTAAAGAGGCAGAGCCAAGGTCCTAGGTCAAGATTTCAAAGCGTGTTTTCTTCTGTACTACACTATCTTGAAGACTTGTAATATGTATCTCTCTTAAAATCAGAGATTCTTGTTTGTAAATTTTGATTAAAAGCTTTTAGTAAGGGTATAGCAGATAAATGTTTATGAATTAAACATTTGTTTTTATACTAAGTAGCTTCCTTCAATTCTATCATATTGAATGGTTACTGTAATTTAAAACATTTTCAGTAACGTTTACATTAACTTAAAATTTAGCCAATTTAGGAAATTATTAAACCATCTAATTGAATACATTATAGAAATTTATTCCTGGCTGAGGAAACTGAGGTAATTAAAACTGCTTTTGCAACACTCTTTTGTTATTGCTCCTCACAATATACAAAGGCAACCCACTTACAAAATAGGGACTTGAAACTTGGCATCCAGTTTAACACGCTCCAAGATGAACCTTTTTTTCAAGTTATCTAGTGAAATAAAAAATTCTGATTATTTTAAGCATATAAAGTATCATTCTTTATTATTTCTAAAATAAAAAACAGAAATAACTTGTACATATTTAAATTGTACTACTTATGTTCAGTTTTCCTACTCTGATATAACTACCATGTAAAAGGTCATTTCCTGATTTTTCCCTGTACATCATCACCATTACTGCTCAAAGACAGAATCTAGAAAGCTAGAAGAAAGGACACAAAGATAGCTTCTTGGACCAGAGCTGAAGGTGGACCAGAGCTGAAGGAAAACGAAACTGACTATACCACAAGAGGGTAACAGTCCCAAATCACCTACGACACAGAAGCAGGACTTCATTCCATAACCAACAAACACAATTCATTCGAACAGGCTCACTAAAGAGCTGAGCATGCCTTCTCTATTCTGCCAAGAATTCTTCTATAAGGTTTGTAAACAAAAAAATCATATGCTTCTGGATTTGCAAACTGTTGACTTCTATACCCAAAAAAAGTTGTGTATCAGCTTGAAGAAATTACCTAGTTGTAATCTACAATGACTTTTACTGGGAAGCCTATTTGCAGGAATCAGTTCTGACTTCAGGGGCGAAAAAAAAAAAAAAACACAACTTCTTGAAAAGGTAAAATAGTTTAAAGCATTTAATATCTAAACAAATCAATCTGTTAAGAGTAGTAGTCACAAAATATGCTTAATATAGAAACCCACATTTATGTCTTTAAGAAAAAGTGTAAATTGTATTTTACCTCAGAACATAAATTAACCCACTTAAAGAATCTGCAGTGGTCAAAATCATTGTGAATTTTAAACAACTTCAGAATAAAATACCTTAAGTACTTTACACTGCTTTATATCTAAAAAATGCTTACAACTTTTCATAAAAATAGTCTGAGGCAACTATTTTTCTTTTATTCTTTAACAGACACTTTCAGCATTATGGCAACATTCTTAAAATCTTAAGCTTCACAGACTTTCATTCAAATACTATGGTCCCCTTTCCTTAGATGTGAAGGTTTACTAAGCTAGAAAAAAAAAAGGCATGGTAGACAACTTAAAACATTTTCACCAAATTGGAAGTAGTACAAAAGTTTTAAGACTCTACAGAACTACACATCGTACCTAACGTGTCATTAAAAATAGAAGACAGTACTTTCCTCAAATAAAACAGCATACTGGCATGCTGTTAATACATCCACCTTTTAATGTGTACTGTCATTCAAATTATTTACAACTTCCACTGTGTGAAGAGAACTACAATGTAAATTTCTGCAAAACTGGAAAAAAGCAGTACAAAATTTGTGAAAGCTTGTGTTTCATATTATACAAAAGTAAACCAGTTTTTCTCTTCAAATACCAGATGTTGTACGCAGTGATATTTTGGACATATTACAGTAATTCTTGAGGGTGTTTCAATGCTGGAGGTAAGTTTACTGGCCTTGACTCTTCATCCAGGAGTACCAGATCTTCTATTTCACTGCCTCTGTATTTCCTTTTACAAATTTTTACCACCACCTTTTTCTTAAGAAATAACTTCAAGGCTTCTCTCGATGCAACTGCTTTTGCATTTTCTTTGCTTTTTCCACAGCCAGTGCCCAAATACACAGACTTACACCTCAATTCACAAACAATGCTTTCTTGAGAGCTCTTATTTTGAGGGAGATCTGCCAGTTCTTTCAATGGGACAAAAAACACATCCAGTGTTGCTTTCAGAGCTTCAATAGCTGCGTTGAGGAGCTCTCCATGATTCACACTGGGACTAAAGCCGCCAACAGCTACCAACTTCCATGCCACGGTTTTATACAGTCTATTGAAAAAAGGCTGCTTCTGCTTCACATCTTCGTTGGTTAACTTGCAACAAGAGAATTTGACAGAGCTCTCAGTTGACTGTGAAGTACTTTTAGAAGGCAACTGTGACATGCTAGACTGCGAACTACTCTTAGAAGCCAGCTGGGACACACTTGCTATGGAAGTGCTTTTGGAAACCAGAGAACCACTGGTCTGGGAACTGCTCTTGGAAGCTAACAATGATGCAGCTACCTGTGAAGTGCTTTTGGAAGTCAGCATCGATGTGTTTGTGGAGGTGCTGCTCTTGGGGGTTAATAAAGGAGTGCCTGATGAGGAACTGTTTTTAGAAACCACTGATGCAACACTTGCCTCTGAACTAGTTTTGGAAGTGAGCCCACTAGAAGCTGTCTCTGAACTAGGTTTGGAAGACAACAGTGGCAACTCGACTTCTGAGCTTCCTGAGGTGCCCAACAAGGGCACCTCAATCTCTGAGATACTTTGAGAAGCTGAAACTGAAGAGCCTTCCAAAGCACTCTTTTTCGGTGATCCACTTTGTTGTCTGGAATCAGTGGACTGAGTCACATGACTATTCACACTGGACTTCAGCAAGGAAGAAACAAGTGACACTGAACCATGTTTATCTGGAGCTTCTGATTCAGAAGTTTTTCCAGACCCTACCACTGTTACCTGAGAGGAAATGCTGCTGCTGCTTTGGCTGGAAACAGATCGATCTCCATCACTCGTAGAGCTATTCTGACTCGGGGTGCCAGAGCTCCGAGTCAAGTTCCCACTGCTCTCTAATTTGGTAGCTGATCCCGAACATGTCGAGCTGTTCCCCTGCTGAGCTGATGCACGTTCTGTTTTGGCAGGAGTTTTTGCATGATCTTGCTCAACTGCAGAATTGTTTTTTCCTTCTATGGCTCGTTTTTTCGTTGGCTCTTCTACCCCTTCTGAAAAGGAAAACAGACACGTGACTAAGCCTTGCCTCATACATATCAGGTAAAAACTTACAGGACAAGTACTCATGTTAAAATAAAGGCACAAGGAGCTCCCACTGTGGCTCAGTGGTTAACGAACCCAACTAGTATCCCTGAGGACGAGGGTTTGATCCCTGGCCTTGCTCAGTGGGTTAAGGACCCGGTGTTGCCATGAGCTGTGGTGTAGGTCGCAGACACAGCTTGGATTCCGCGTTTCTGTGGCTGTGGTGTAGGCTGGCGGCTGTAGCTCTGATTCGACCCTTAACCTGGGAACCTCAATATGCTGCGGGTGAGGCCCTAAAAACACACAAGCACAAAAATAAAATAAAATAAAATAAAAGCACGAGGTGAAAATATTTCAGGACTAGCAGATTGTTTAAAAAGTGTACAATAACTTCATTAGTTTCTTATAACAGTGGGGAATTAACATCAACAATTTCTAATATTAAAAAATCAACAGCATAGATAACACTTGACACTTTAAAATCTCACACAAAGGAAACTATCAAATTCAGAGCCTAAAACACACACACACGCAATTTAACATTCCAATTTGATTAATAACATTACGCAATTGTCATTATTTATTTATTATGTAATATTACTCTAACATTAAAAAATTAGTAATAACAGTAATTCCTAATTACATGAAACTTAAGTTCTAAACTCCTATGTACGTTCACATCTATGATCTGCTAACCATTGCTACTCGATATCCCTCTTTTCTTCACCTTGGCAACCAGTTCGTCTCTTGTGGTATGGATTGGAGCATCTGTCACTTTGATGCCTTCAGCCATACTAAGTATTTTATCCATAACTTTTTGAGGGTACCTGAAAAAAGAAAAGAGAGACACTCTAAATAGTGTTTCTGCTAAGCTGCTACCTCTGGGTACAAAAATAGGCCACAGGAACTGCCATTTCCTGGTTGTAATCAAGAAACTGAACCAACCGCCAGGAACTTTGTTTCCTGGAACCCCATAAACAAACGATCCGGGGTCTGGGAGGCGGGGTCGATCATTACCAACCTAGTTGAAATTCAGCGTCCCTCTCCCCCAAAAGCTTTGTCAGGTCAAGGCCAACACCTCCACCAGCAGCTCCCCAGCCAACGGGGGCACCTCCAGACGGTTCATCATGTCGGCTTCTGGCAGGGATGCCCTTCTCGCCCTTAAGAGGGAAGCCGGCACGGCGGCTTCCCGCGCTTCACTGGTTCCCCTCCCCGCCGAGGGCTCCAGACCCCAGGCCGGGGCAGAAGACAAATCCGAGAGAGCTGCTCAGGGACGTCGGCTCACTCACCGGCACCCAAGGAAGACGTGGTTGGCCCAGGCCATGGAAAAGGAGATGAGCTGCTGCAGCTGCCGATTCCGGGTCCCGCTCTCCGCGTCGGCGGCCTCCTCCGGATGAGCGGAGGCAGCGCCGCCGGCGGGGGCCAAGTCCCCGGCGTTGCGGAGCAGGAACTCCCGGCGGTGGCGCCAGTGTTTGTCGGTCTCGCCGTCGCAGCGCAGCGCCTCCAGCCAGGCGGCTACCCGCGGATTCTGGCTCAGGTACTCCGACACCTCCTGCGCCATGTTGGGCCTGAGGGTCGCGGAGGCCGCGAGCGGACGCTGCACCGACAGGGAGGCGGGGAGCACGGGTGAGAGGCCCTGTCGCTGCGGCCTGCACCGGCGGCTGTCCAGAGAACGCCCCTCGGAAGGCCCAAACACCAAACAACAGAGCCGAGAGCAGCAAAACCGCCCACTTCCGCCCGCCGCCGGCTTCTTCCCTTTTATAACCTCGCCGCCGCCGGGCGTCCGAGCGTCCTTCCGGCGCGAGCCGGCTCTCCCAGGACGCTTTGCGGCGCGCAAGCGGACGCGACGCTACAGCCCCGGTGGCGGGGGAGGGGAGCGGGGGCGGGGCGACGGGAGGCCGAGGCGCGCCTGCCGCCCGGGAAGGGCTCGTGGCCAGTGAAGGGTCGCCCAGGGCACCCTCGGCAAGGACTCTGGACTCCGCGTTCCGGGTCGGCTTTGTGATGCCGCGCGCTCCCGCCACCCTACAGCCCGCGCCGGGTCCCGTGCCGGGAGGGTAGAGTTCTCGCGTGCGGCGCGCTTCCCCCCCGGACTTGAGCCGACGCCCGGACGCGAGGTCTGGGCGTCTCGGCCCGAGGACGCCGATTTTGAGCAGGGCCGGAGTAAACAAAGCTCGCCTCCATCTTTCCATTATGGAGAAAACGGCTTCCAGCGCTGCAGACAAGTGTAGACTAGTGAGGCCTTCTGAGGCCGTCCGGGTCGCGGGGCATTCAGGAGTGTGCGGGTGCCTGTTAACTTAAACTGTACTAATAATAAAGGTAATAAGGGAATATTTAATCCTATTCGGCGTTACCCTCTGGAGCACAGTCTTTGAAACTAGTCCTGGCCCCACAGACTTGGGTTTGATTTACGCAGTTCGGCACCGGCTTCCCCTCCGTTGTGTTTTGGTCAGTAACTGAAACTCTACGCCAAGAACCTGCAGTATCTGTCATATCTCCTTAGATTAACAAACAGCCCCGCTGGACGGATGGTCAGGAGGCAGCTTGGCAAAGTGCGTTTGTCTCTTCGCCTCAAACCTTTCCCTCTTAGAGCTTATTTTTTTTTTTTGCATTTTTTAGGTTTTTGAGTGTCCACACTTAAATCATTACTGCCAGCTTGCTATGTTTCCAATATTAGGCATTTGGGTATTTTATGATTGATAAAATTTAATAACGGTAAAATAAGTGATAACATGATAAATTACGAAATAAAATTTGCTTTCACTAAATATTGATTTTGATTTTAAAATAATCAGAATAATCAAACAAAAAGAAAAAACCATGTAATTTATATGCATGCTGGAATAAGCAAAATTCAGCTAGTAAATTAACAGTGCCCACTTTCCTGTTGTGCCAAATGAAACGGCATAGAAAGCATAGGCACAGAGACATGTAGAAGCTTGGGCTTTTGCTTCTCTTTTTGCTCTTCTTTCCTATTTCCCTAAAGCTCTAGAGGGGTGAAAAGATGTGGGAATCTGGCAATTTAAAAGACTAGAGAAGAGTTCCCATTGTGGCTCAGCGGTTAGTGAACCTGACTAGCATCCATGAGGACTCGGGTTCGATCCCAGGCCTCGCTTGGTGGAGGAGCAGGACTAGAGAAGAGTTCCCATTGTGGCTCAGCAGTTAGCGAACCCAATTAGCATCCATGAGGACTCAGTTTCGATCCTGAGTTGCCATGAGCTGGGGTGTAGGTCGCAGATGCGACTCGGATCCCGTGTTGCCGTGGCTCTGGCATAGGTCAGGTCAGCAGCTGCAGCTCCGATTGGACCCCCCTAGCCTGGGAACCTCTGTATGCTGCGGGTGTGGCCCTAAAAAGACAAAAGGACCAAAAAAAAAAAAAAAAAAAAGACTAGGGAGGAGTTCCTGTCCTGGAGCAGCCGAAACAAATCTGACTAGGAAGCATGAGTTTTCCGCTTTGATCCCTGGCCTCGCTCAGTGGGTTAAGGATCCAGCCTCGCTGTGAGCTGTAGTGTAGGTTGCAGACACAGCTGGGATCTGGCGTTGCTGTAGGCTGGCACCTGTAGCTCCCATTCGAACCCTAGCCTGGGAACCTCCATATGCTGCAGCTGCGGCCCTAAAATGACAAAAAGAAAGAAAAACATCATTTAAATGGAGTGAGGAAGACAGAAGGGAGAGCTCTTAAGCCTTACCACTCAAGGTCAGTTGTAGACCCAATAAGAAGAGAGGTACCTGTGCATCTCCAACAAGAAGGCTCCTAGTTTACTGCCCACCAGGAGGAAGAATTTCTCTTGGCCCAGCAACAGCCTAGCCAATGACAGACTGTCACACTCAGCCATAGAAAAACCACTACACTTCAAACTCCCAGTTTCCTCCAATGGACTACTCACTGTTTAGAACAGCCCTGCCTCTATAAAAGATCCATCCTCTCCTTCAGTCTCTGGATTTTCTGTCCTTTGCCATCAATTTGCATGCTCTGAATTGCAATTCTTTGCTGTTGCCCAGCAAACCTATTCTGTGGGGAAAATAACTGTTTTACTGTTTTAGGTCAACCCTGTGGAGAATACAAGTGAGGGGAATACAGGTAGTAATGGTCAGATTTAGAGACTGGAATCATTGGATAGCTTAGCAAAATCAGTTTTGGTGCAGTGGCAGAGGCAGACTCAATCTTGCAGTAACTTCAGAAGCAGGACATGGAGACCTTTGGCGGGAAAGGCACGTGTCTGAGAGGGAGAGGGGGAGAGAGAGGAAGCTGCAGAGGGTCATGGGATCCATGTAGCTTTTAAATTTAAGAAGGGAGTAACTTGAGCACGTGCACCTGCTGACTGGGAAGAGCTGGAAGACAGAGAGTTTGAAGATACTGAAGAAAGGGGGGCTAATGGACAATTTCTGAGGAAATCAGAGGGGCTGGGATCAAAGACACAGGAGAAGAGATTAACCTTAGGTAGACAGACACTGCCCCCATTTTAAAAGAAAAGAAAAAAAAAGGTTTATAAGTTTGGCAATGGGAGGCTGAGATGAAGGCTGTGTGATGGAGAAGAGAATGCTTGAAATGCACATTTTAGAGAATGGAAGAGCAAGCTGCCTAGATAAACATAGTTTAAGTTCTGGCAATTTTTAAAATAAATTATAAATTATACATGCATGCAAAAATGAAATGTTTAAAGAGAATTAAAAGAAATAAAAAGAACGTGAAAATCACCCTCCCTTCTCAGTGTGGTCTCACTCTATAGATATCCTCATTAATGTCAATTTCTGTCTCCTTTTCTTTGGGTGGCTATTTTCATAACTCCAAATTACATGCTTACATTTGTATTTCTTGATTTTTCAACTTTAAACATTTTATTTGCCTCTTGAATGTAAAAGATGGTAGGCGTTCCTGTCAACAGAAACGAATCTGACTAGGAACCATGAGGACACAGGTTCCATCCCTGGGCTCCTTCATTAGGTTAAGGATCCAGCGTTGCTGTGAGCTGTGGTGTAGGTCGCAGACGTGGCTGGGATCCCGCACTGCTGTGGCTGTGGCATAGGCCGGCAGCTGCATCTTCGCTTTGACCGCTAGCCTGGGAACCTCCACATGCCACAGGTGTGGCCTTCAAAAGACCAAAAAAAAAAAAAAAACGAGATGGTAAATCCATATCACTTATGCCACCTCTTCCTCCTCCCAACCTTTCTTATTTTTAGTGTTCTTCTGTTGGCCACCTGTCATAAATATTATACTTAATCTTTAATTTCTTAGTCTATCAACTTTAGACAGCTCCTGATTCCCACATCATGTGGGAAGACAATTCTGGCAGGGAGACCGTATGGCCGATATTTGGACATTCCAAAATATCTAGCTTTAAGAGAAAATTGAATCCCATGGTGAACTGGCAGTGGGTGGCAAATTCTAAAGCGTTCCTACCTGCCTGCAGGATTCGTGCCATTTTGATTTTACATTAAGCCCTAACAATAATAAATGTCAATACATGTGTTTGCTGCTGTGTGAATTAAATAGGATTGTGAAGCTACATCTTTCACTGGGGTTAGTTCCTAAAAGCGGCATGTAAAATGAAAGTCAGATGGATGTGATAACACTCTAGCTTCTTTACTTGAGGCATAGCAATTACCTCAGTTTTAGAAAAGCCCCTTGGGCATCCACCCATGTGAAAAAGTAGGGAACCGTAGGCTTTCTCTGCAGGTTCACAGATTCTAGTTTGATTCGTTTCAGTTGCAAGAACAACAAATCATGATGTAAAATGGCTTCTGCTTAATCATAAAAGGGATCTTATTAGCTGTATGACTGAAAATCCAGGGAGTAGACTTTTGGGATCCGGAGACTCAACACAGTCAGGAAGCCTGTTTCTCCTCATCTCTAGACTTGTTCTCTGTGTTAGCCTGCATCTCAGACAAGTTCTTCTTACATAGTGGCAAGATGCTTGCCGGCACCCGTGGCATATACAACCCCCACAGCTCAGCAACTGCTTTGGGAAGAGAGCTTATCTTCACTGATAGTTTCTGCCATTGTCCTGAGGTTCTGTTGGGAATCCATCGCTTCTGTTGGGACACATGCATATCCCTCAAATAAACACTCTATTCAGGGATATGAAATATTCTGATTGTACAGGTCTGAGGTGTGCATTTACCCTAAGAATAAGAAAACATCTGTAGGGCCAATATCATACACGGGAAATAAACTCAATAAATTAAAGAATTTAGCATTTCCCGTCATGGCGCAGCGGAAACAAATCCGACTAGGAACCATGAGGTTGCGGGTTTGATCCCTGGCATCGCTCAGTGGGTTAAGGGTCCGGCGTTGCCGTGAGCTGTGGTGTAGGTCGCAGACGCGGCTCGGATCCCATGTTGCTGTGGCTGTGGTGAAGGCCGGCAGCTACAGCTCTGATAGACTCCTAGCCTGGGAACCTCCATATGCCGTGGGTACGGCCCTAAAAAAAAAAAAAAAATTTACACTCAAAAAAGTGAAGGTAACAGCCATATGTGCAGAAGGATCACCAAATACCAGAAAAGATTTTAAAGAGTGATAGTAAGGAGTTCAAATGACACAAGGACATTCTTCTGCGGGAAGCCCTCTTATCAGATTTCCTTTCCTCTACATCTTAACCCAAGTGATAAAATCTTTCTATAGCAATTATTATATTTCTTACACAATATTATATATCCTTCCCCAAAACAATTCCATCTTCTTGTCTTCATGTTCCTCCTAATACCAATAAGATGGGGATATTATTATCTGTACTTTCTCATCTTTTTGTGACACACTTCATTCGTGCCTTTATTCATCCGTAGGTTACATCTAGGAGTGAGAGGCAGCTAGAGGTCAGACAAAAGTTCATACTTGAAGAAGAACAGTTCAAGTTCCCATAAAATAATAAACTCAATCTTGGCTCTTCAGAATCATGGAAAGTTAGCACTGGAAGGGGACATTAAGATCGTGTTTATTTTACAGATGAGGAAACTGAGGGTCAGAGAGGTTAAGTGACTGCCCAAAGTCAAACAAATAGTTAATGGACAAGCAAGAATGAGAAACCAAGGAAAACAGTCTAATGATTTTCTGGTTTAGGATGCTGTCCTGTCACATACTGTTCCTTGATGAAGTGTAATTTTTTTTTAACTCACACAGTGGTGGCTTCAAAAGAAATAGGAACCGAACTAAGTCCAGACACTAAGAAATAAGAGCAATTTGCAAACCAGGAACAGGAAGCATTGAGAGGTGTGCCTCGTTGTACCTAGGGCTCTGATACGTGAATGTGTGATTGCCTTGAAACTGTGGGCAGGAGAGGAAGTAGAAAGCTGTGTACCTTCAGGGATCCAGGAAGCCAAGTTGGGGGACAGTACATCACTTAACTTAGTGGTTAAGAACAACCATCTGGGAATTAGACATTCCTGGGTCTGAATTCTGGCTCCATCATATATATCACTATATATCATTGTATACATTTTGGCCTTGTGCCAATTGTTTAACTTCTGCAAATCTTTGTTTTCTTAATTGTAAAACAAGGATAATGGCATCTATGAATTGTAAGGAATAAATGAGATCACGCTTATAAAGAGAATAGGTCAGGACCTGGTACATAGCTTACATTCCATAAATGAACTTGAGAAGCAGGTTTTAGGTTTTAATTGGTAACGATGCAGTTGTAATAACTGGCTTTTTGGTTTTTGTCAGTAACATCTTTGCAAAAGAACTAAGTTCAGTAGGGCCAAATATCAGTCCACAAACACAAGGTGTACAAAGAAATGTAACTATTTTTTCTATGATTGAATTTATTTTCCATTTTAAGGGCCCATTCCACCAAGTAATGGAAACTTTGGTCTATTTAGGAGCTTGGGAATCCTTTCCAGCAAGACCACATGGTGTTGAGGCACAGGGCCTGCGGGGGGCAGGGGGGAGGGCGTTGGTCGGGATGAGGAGCTCCCAGGCATCCTTAGAAGTATTCATCTTTCCCAGCAGTTTCTGGTCCAAGGGTGTCCACAGAGGCCACTTCTTCAGCCTCCTAATCCCCACAGCAGGGCCTCCAGGTCCGAGGACTCTTCTTGCCAGACTCATGCCTCCTGGGCACAGGTAGACATTCCATTGCATGTTGGGCAAGGCTGGGGTGTGGGACTTTAAGGCCTCTTCAAGGAGATAGAACTCAAAGCCTCCTTCCAAGACAAGAATTTCCTGACCCTTATCATCAACCACACCCACCTCATTGTCATGCCTCCTCCCCCACTTTGAGCAACCTAGCCTGCTCCTTCCTGCCTCCTACTAGGAAAGTTATGTGGCCCCCTCCTCGCCCCGCCTCTAGGGGGCAATATACGCCCCCAACCAACCAGCAAGTGTACTGGAAAACCCCATCTTTCCCCAACCAATCCGCAGGTCAACAGATGTATTGTAAGACCTCTCCCAATTTCCTGGGCCATAAACACAGACAGGACCACACGCGCTGGGGGTCGAGGCTCCCTGATGGGTCAGGAAGTTGTCCCATGGCACCAGCAGCATCTCTTATCTCAATAGACTCCTCTTTCTCTTCTCCCCACTAGGAGTCCAGAAATTATTCTTCCGACCAGCAGGTACAGACCACGACATGGGGGACACTGAGTCTCTGTAAAGCTCTCTCGGGCTCTCACTGACCCAGACAAGTCACTTCCTTTTTTTTTCCTTTTGTCATTTTAGGGCCGCACCCGTGGCATATGGAGGTTCCCAGGCTAGAGGTCTAACAGGAGCTGTAGCTGCCGGCCTTCGCCACAGCCACAGCAACACAGGATCCAAGCCACGTCTGCAACCTACACCACAACTCACAGCAGCGCCAGATCATTAACCCATCCAAGCCTTGTCTTGGACGGAGGTTTTGAGCAAGACCAGGGATCGAACCCGCAACCTCATGGTTCCTAGTCGGATTCATTAACCTCTGTGCCACGACAGGAACTCTAGACAAGTCACTTCTGGTTCCTCCCCCCATGCCATGCTGGAAGGGGTGTTCTGGGTATCTTGCAGCTTCCCTGGGTTCTCCTGGGAATGGGGTGTGGGTCACTTTGCTCAGGGATCCCCAGGCCTTCCGGGGTTTTCATCAGCCTCCCCTCTCTCCTTCCCCGTCCTCTTCCCTCTGCAGTTCTGTGTGAGGGAAAGTGTGGGCAGGCCGCGGGGCCCCTCCTCGGGGATACGCGCCAGCAGCCTGATGGTCTTGCTTCCTCCCCTTCAAGTTCTTCTTTCCTTTGAAGAATTTCTTGTCTGGATAACAGGTAGCCTCGTTCTTGATCTATGCTTGAATAGACAGTTATTAAACCTACCTGGGTTTCTGACCTGTAAAGGTCAAGACTTTGACCCCCCCACCCCTACCCTGCTTTTTATAACAGTCGCGCCTGCAGCATACGGCAGTTCCCAGGCTAGGGACTGAATTGGAGCCGCAGCTGCCGGCCTATGCCACAGTCATAGCGATGCCAGATCCTTAATCCACTGAGCAGGGCCAGGGATCGAACCCAAGTCCTCATGGATACTAGTCAGGTTCGTTACCGCTGAGCCACAATGGGAACTCCAGACTTTGCCCCTTTTGCCTTCTGCGTTCTGCTGCATCATGCAAAAGGCTGGGAGCACAGCATACCCCGCATCTCAGACTAGAAAAATAGTTGTAAAAGTTAGTGCCACCTCTAGAAATCCTGAAGAAAATGGGGAAAGGAAGCATCTTTACCTGTATCTCAGATGTTAATGTTAGAGGCTAATTTACAGTTTTTAGAAGCGATTTCTTAAACTTGTTAGGTAAGTAGAGTCGGCTTGTGGAAAATTTGCAAACTCTTAAGGAATAGCTGGGTCGACGGAGTCATTCCTTTATTCTTTCATCCTGCCAAGTACCTATTAACTCCCTACCCAGGGTCACACCAATGAGACCAAAGTTATAAAATATAATGGGGGGGGGATAAAGCTGAGGGGCAGCAAGTGTTCAGCAAGTGGCCTGAATGGAAAGAACGAACGTGCTGAAAGCCTTTGATGGGCGACCAAAGGCAACACTTAAAAAATCCCATCTTCTTCTCCTCTCCCCTTCTATGCAGCTGTTGGTTGAATAAGGATGAGTTTTTAAAAACCTCAATTAATTTTAAGGAAGGAAACAAAGTAAGTGTTTCTCTTCTCACCAGGGAAGGCAATTTTGATGTTAAACACCTCATTGATAGTGGTAATGCTATGCAGTTAATTCTGAAGATGGGAACAAAGGAAGTGTTTTCATTCTCACTAGGGAAGGCAGTTTTAAACACCTCATTGAGGGTAGTACTGCCAGGCTCATTTGGGACTTGATAATAGCTCCTCTTGACAAGACAATACCGTTCGCAGGGTGAAACCTACCAGCACTTAGACGAGTTTTCACTCCCACCTACCAGCAGAGGCACATTTTCTCTGTTTCCTGAAAGGAGTGTTGAAATGCAGTGCAATCCAATTATTTTTACTATGCCAAGGCGCATGGAAATGAATTCAGGAGCTTACTCCATTGATTTCAGGGGGGCTCGGTGCAGCGAAATTGATTCCACAGGGCTTTGATACAGAATGGGGGGGGGGGGGGATTTGTATTCACACTGGTTTATTTTTCCAAGCTAGAGCTTAAGAGGATCAGAATGCTCCTTTTATCACTGCCAGATGAAACTAGAACTCGTAAAGAGGAAGGGAAGAGAACTTAGTCCTGTCACCTCCGTGACCGTGAATTTGCTCATTAGTGTGCGGAAAATCTGGTTGCACTATTCAGTGACTAGACGCAGACATCAGGTTGAAGGCTTCAGCTTAGCGTTACAAGAGGAGCTTGAAGGGTTGTGCTGTCTGGCAGCTGGAAGTGGACACAGCATTGCCTCAGTGGTTCTGGGCCCCAGGGCCCTGGACTGCCTGTTGCTTTGGGTTGTCTTGAAAGACAGGCTCTTCATACTCTAGTTATTGGTTCAGAGAGAGGAGATGTAATATACCCATTAAAAAAAAAAAAAAACTGGAGAATTGTTTCAATTCTCTTGGGACATGGTGGAATTCTATTACTGGCAGATTCCATGATGGGTGCCGTTTCCTCATTTTTTAGGAATGTCAGGAATGGTAAGGAAAGAGGCTCAGAGCAGTGCTCTTGAGCAGTGCCTCACACTTGGTTTCCAGGCCAGTATTCTTTCTACAAGCCCTGGTTTCAAGAAAAGAAGAGGTTGGGGAGTTCTCTTGTGGCACAGCAGGCTAAGGATCTAGAGTTATCACTGCAGGGGCTTGGGTCACCGCTGTGGTTTGGGGTTCGATCTCTGGCTCCGGGGGGGGCGGGGGGGGAGAAAAGAAGGGGTGGGCCTCTCACCTCTGGAAGTCCCTGAGTCAGACACAAAGGAAGCACTACTTCCAGGGAACACGTTGAGCTTTAGTTAACCCCGTTTGAGGAATTCACAGAGCCTGGAAAGGCAAGGAGAAAATGCACATGCGCTTGATACCCAACCCAAGTTCGCTCTGCTCACCACATGACAGGCCAATAAATTTGGAGATGAGTTGTTGGGGCAAGGAAGAGCGACTTTAATCGACTTTGAAGCTAGTTAGCAGACCAAGGAGAGGGCAGACTAGTGTCTCCAAAAAACCATCTTGCCTTAGTCCAAATTGAGGCTCCTTTTATACGGAGGAAGGGGAGAGGGAGGAGCCAATGGTCACTCACTAACTGTCACTTGCTTGTGGGAAGGGCCCACTGCCATGCTGATCAGTGGCCCGGCAGGCCCACTAAAATCACTGACTAATGGTTGCTCACAACCACACAATGCAAAACGCCTCGCTAACCGTGGGGCAGCACATGGGTCTGTCTGGAGAGACAGTAGCCACCTGTCCCATGCTTCCCTTCCCAGCTCCCACCTGAGCAGCCTGGCTGGGGAACCCCCACAGTCCTGAGATTCCAGAATGGCACCCTCATGGGCCCAGTGGGGAGAGTGGCGTGACACCCAGGAACTCTATTGCAGTGCTTCCTTGGGGCGACTTTCACATTTAGGAACGGAATTGCGTTCTTACCAAGGCACTCTGCTGGGTCTTTCTGTGAGCAAGAGGTAGGTTTTGAATATACTAAAGGAAATTTTTGTAAAGGACACCCGCGTCAAGCGATACGATAATGTTGGCCAAGGGTTCCACCCTGAAATCTTCCAAAACAAAAGCCCTCTAGAAAATATGAAGCACGCCGTTTATTTTGTTTCAGAATAATACCTAGGATATTGCATTGGCTTTGACCTCATCGGGCCATTTTTCTCTGGGTGCAGTTGCTGCCTCTCCAGTGCAGCTAAGAACAAGCTTCGGTAACTTCAAATATTAATGCAGTTTTTTAACCCCGCTCCGTCACGTTTCTGCCTGTAGGATCCGACCCCCCCCCCCTCCGCCAGATGTTTCGGCTTTCTTCGGGGGTAGCCAGCCAATTTCATCCCTTCTCTGTGCTTGCTGGGCTCTCAGGAATTCAAAGAAGCTGCTGATTGCTCCAGGTTTCAGTTCTTTCTGCGCTTCAGTCGATGTTCTTAACGCGGAGTTGGCCGTCCCCTTTGGAGACTGGCGACTTCCCGCCCCGCAGCGAGCGCCAGGGCTCCAACGTGCCAGCAGCCCCCAGGCCGGAGGCAGAGAAAACCCGCCCCGCCCCGGGGAAGCCTCCCTCCAAAACGCAGGTTGAGGATCACCGCATCCCTCCGGGTCTTTCTCACGATTCTGGATTCGGCCTCCAGGGAGGCGGTGGGGAGGCGGGGGAGGGGAGCGAGGTATTCCCAGGGGGACTGCGCTCAGATCCGCTGACGGGGGCCTGAGCCCAGCTGAGGGGTTAGTGAAGCCTCAAGCCTGCTCCTGGGGGCTGAGAGTCGCCTTTCCTAGACCCCCGGGCCCTTTGTCTTAAGACCAGAGCATCCTTTCTCCCTGCGGGCCCCTCCCCCACAGCCCGGTCCTGTCCCCGTTCTCTTCTGCTAGTGGAAACCCAGGGGCAGAGCCTTCACTCCCAAGCTTGGGTGCACAGCAAACGTAGGAAGCTGTGCCCAAATTGCCTCTGGGCTCGTAGGGAAATTACAAGGACAAAGGCTACCAATATCCCTTAGATTGTCCATCAGACTCTCGTCTTGGGTCTACGACACAGAAGGCTTTCATGGAAAGGAACCCCTTTCTAGCATCTAATGACAGAGAATAAAGGAGAAAAGCCAAAGCTCTTTTTCTTCAGCTGGACTTTGGAGCCTCCTGAGGTCCCTTCTCTGAGGTCCTAGATTCTGTGTCTAGCTTTGTTGGTGGAAGGTGCATTCCAGTTGCCCGGGAGGGTAGTGAAGGAATTGGCTTTGCATGATCATTGCACTCAGCCTTTTAGT
Source organism: Catagonus wagneri (assembly GCA_004024745.2). Classification (NCBI taxonomy): domain Eukaryota; kingdom Metazoa; phylum Chordata; class Mammalia; order Artiodactyla; family Tayassuidae; genus Catagonus; species Catagonus wagneri. Next base: position 6,640,674 of record PVHT020000140.1, on the reverse strand, counting down.
CTAAGTGACCCTTGATAAGTGTCAGATGGCAACTGAGCTTATGTACATTATTTTATTTCAATAATGCCAATTAAAAAACACTTCCCAAGTATTCCTACACACAGTTCATCATTCTCTTTCTTTTATAAACTTTTTTTAATTGAAAAAATTTGGGGGGGAGTTCTTGTTGTGGCTTATCTATAACGAACCCAACTAGTATCCATGAGGACATGGGTTCGATCGCTGGCCTTGCTCAGTGGGTTAAGGTGTTGCCATGAGCTGTGCTGTAGGTTGCACACGTGGCTTGGATCTGGCATTGCTGCGGCTGTGGTGTAGGCCGGCAGCTGCAGCTCCGTTTTGACCTCTAAGCCTGGGAACCTCCACATGCTTTGAGCTGATTTACAGTGTTCTATTAGCTTCAGGTTTACAGTCAAGTGAATCTCTTTTTAGTATTTTTTTTTCTTTTTTTGTCTTTTTGCCTTATCTAGGGCCGCACTCGTGGCATATGGAGGTTCCCAGGCTAGGGGTCTAACAGGAGCTGTAGCCGCCGGCCTACACCACAGCCACAGCAACGCGGGATCCGAGCCGCGTCTGCAACCTACACCACAGCTCACGGCAACGCCGGATCCTTAATCCACTGAGCAAGGCCAGGGATCGAACCCACAACCTCATGTTTCCTAGTCAGATTTATTAACCACTGAGCCACGACGGGAACTCCTCTTTTTAGTATTTTGAGGAACCTCCGGAATGTTCTCCATAGTGGCTGTATCAATTTATACTACCACCAGTGGTATGCGATGGTTCCCTTTTCTCTACATCCTTGCCCACATTTATTATTTGTGGTCTTTTTAAAATTTTTTTTATTACAGTTGATTTGCAATGTTCTGTCCATTTCTTCTGTACAGCAAAGTGACCCAATTATACATTTATATACATACTTTTTCTCACATTACCCTCCATCATGTTCCATCACAAGTGATTAGATATAGTTCCCTTTGCTATACAGCAGGATCTCATTGCTTATCCACTGCAAATGCAATAGTTTGCATCTACTAGCCCCAAAGCCCGAGTCCCTCCCACTCCCTCCCCCTTATTTGTGGTCTTTTTGATGATAGCCATTTTGACAGGTGTGGGGTGATATCTCACTGTGGTTTTGATTTGCATTTCCCTGATGATTAATGATGTTGAGCATACTTTCAAGTGTCTGTTGGCCATCTGCATGCCCTCTTTTGGAAAAATGTCTATTCAGGTATTCTGCCCATTTTTTAATTGAATTGTTTGGTTTTTTGATGTTGAGTTGTATGAACTGGTTATAGAGTTCGGATATTTACCCCTTATTGGCCATATCATTTGCATGTATTTTCTTAAGCCATCATTTTCTTTTTTTGTAACTTAATGAATTTTATTACATTTATAGGTGTACAAAAATCATCACAACCAAATTTTATAGCATTTCCATCCCAGACCCTCAGTGCACCTCCCCATGAACCAACTTGTCTCATTTAATCCATCATTTTCTTAAAGTGGTAGGAACAGGGGCTGAACCTGCCTCTTCCATCTGCTGGCAGCTCCAGGTGTTCCCTGACTTCACTCCCATCTCTGCTTCCATCTTCTTGGGGTTTTCTCCTCCTCTGTGTATCTCAAATCTCTGCTTATTACTGCTAAAATTGCAAAAGTATTATTTTGGTTTCTAAAATATACACTATAATCCATGATAGCAGAAGTCTATACTCTTAGTGTTCAAAACTGTCTTCCAGGTGAACTTGAGAATCTTGAATTTCAATCTCATTTTTGTCAAGGTCTGTTAACACCACCAGCATCCACTACCACACCACCTCATTTGAGATGTTAAGTAGAAGTCAATACGGGTAGAAATTAATTCAGGAAGGACAGCCCTATCCCCAATGCTGTGTCTTCTTGTCCAGAAAAATGATATGTCTTTTTATTTGGATTAGATCTTCACGTACATTTCAACCTCCTCTTTCATTCCCATCCTTGGACAGGTGTAAAGAGGGGCTCAAGTCGGTGGTGCTCGTCTGGTCAAGGCAGCACGTGGCCCCTATTGCTATGGCTAAAGGGTGAACGATCATGATTGTCTTTCTTCCTGGGCAGTCTGCCCTGATGCTCAGTTCCTGTCCACCCTTGTTCAGCAGGCCCATTCTCTCTCAAGGTCAATGATGGAAGGATCTCCCCACCCTGGTCCACTCTATAACTTTAGCCAAAGAGAGCATTCGGGGGAACTGCAAGGGAATCTTGCATACAAAACTTTCACCCGGGACCCACCTGCACCATTTACACTTTTGCTCCATATACTTTTGCTAGTATTCTATTTTATTTTTTATTTTTTTGTCTTTTTAGGGTCACACCTACAGCATATGGAGATTTCTTAGGCTAGGGGTCAAATCGGAGCTGTTGCTGCAGGCCTACGCCACAGCCACAGCAATGCCAGATCTGAGCTGCGTCTGCAACCAAAACCACAGCTTATGGCAACACCGGATCCTTAACCCACTGAGCGAGGCCAGGGATCGAACCCGCAACCTCATGGTTCTTAGTCGGATTCATTTCTGCTGCGCTACTACACGAACTCCTACTTTTGCTAGTATTTTATTTAGAATTTGTGCACCCATTGTAAATGATAATTGGTCTTATGTGTGTGCACTTGGCAAGATATTTGTCAGATGTTGGTACCAGGGTGATACTGACTTGAAGAAATGAACTGGAAAGCTTTGCTTCTTTTCCTGTGCACTGGAGCAAGTGTAAAGCAGGGACTATTAGTAATAACCACTTGAGCTGGCTTCAGGGAGAGTGTGCAAAAACAGCGCAGAAAAGCAGTAATTAGAAATACTGCTTGGGGGTGGTCTTTTGGACCAGCAGACAGAGCGTTCTGTTTCCAGATGTTTGCTGTGCGAAACAGATTGTGTCTCCACCTTCCCAGCTGGTTAAGGTGAATATCACTGACCTCACAGCTCGCTTGTCAGAATTTCATGGATCCTCCAGTCTGTGTCTGCGCCACCTTCCCCGCCCCACCCCCACCCCAAGCTGTCGCTCTCAGCCCTGTGATCTGCAGCGGGGGAGAACCAAGGGGCCAGTGGAGACCCGGCTTCACAGTCCTTTGCACTGTTGCACTTGCCAAGGCTGAGGGGAGTGAGTGGGACTCTGATTCAGAAGCAGCAGTGCCTGCATATATGGAGGGCAGGGTTGCACTGGGCTAGGGCAGAGTCTCGTTGTTGGCTTTAAAAATAATGTTGGGGAGTTCCTGTTGTTGCTCAGTGGCTTATGTAGGAACCCGACTAGTATCCATAAGTATGCAGGTTTGATCCCTGGCCTCACTCAGTGGGTTAAGGATCTGGTGTTGCCGTGAGCTGTGGTTTAGGTCGCAGATGTGGCTCAGATCTGGCATTACTGTGGCTGTGGTATGGGCTGGCAGCTTCAGCTCCAATTCAGTCCCTGTCCTGGGAAACTCCATATGCTGCAGGTGCAGCCCTAAAAAGAAAGAAAAAATAATAATGTTGGCAGGGAGTTCCCATTGTGGCACAGTGGGTTAGGAATCTGACTGCAGTAGCTGGGATTGCTGTGGAGGCATGGTTTGATCCCTGGCCTGGCACAGTGGGTTAAAGGATCCAGAGTTACTACAGCTGCACCATAGATCGCAGCTGCAGCTTGGATTAGATCCCTAGCTGGGGAACTTCTATATGCCACGGGTGTGGCCATTAAAAAAAAATAATAATGTTGGTACTTGGTCTTAAAAGCAGGAGGGGTGAGAGGCGCAAGGAGATTAGGCTGTGGGTCTAGTTTTCTTGATCTTCGTAGAAGAAGAGGTTTCGTTGGAAATGTTTTCTCACCAGCAGGTTGACAGGCTGATGTAGCCAGTAGCTCCGTTTATAAGGGGACCGGAAAGTGGTGAAAACGTCGTTCTATTTTATAGTTAGTTCCCCCTGTGCCTGTTGGATCAACCAAATGGTGTGTGTCGCGGGAGTGATGAGAATGAACGGAGGGAAGAGGGAGATCCCCAGGTGACTTGTTAGAGACACTTGTCACTCTGTGTTCAGCAAGAACCTGGTTTTATAGATACATATATGTCAATGTAATTATATACGACATATACTTTATATACAAATATATGTATTATATATTATAAGTAATGTGAAAAATACATATGAGAAAGAGAGGAAGTACCGTTCTGTTTACTGAACACAATTCATTTCAACATATGGACATTTTAACTAAATTACATAAAGGTTTTTCCTTCTAAATTTCACCTCAGGGTT
>PVHT020000140.1:6569224-6635427 GCA_004024745.2 Catagonus wagneri | reverse complement strand
TACATATATGTCAATGTAATTATATACGACATATACTTTATATACAAATATATGTATTATATATTATAAGTAATGTGAAAAATACATATGAGAAAGAGAGGAAGTACCGTTCTGTTTACTGAACACAATTCATTTCAACATATGGACATTTTAACTAAATTACATAAAGGTTTTTCCTTCTAAATTTCACCTCAGGGTTTACGAATGAAATGCCATTTGAACCATAAGGATGCCACTGAGCTGCCCCAGGGGGAGGGGCTGAGCACAGAGCCACGCTTCTCCGAGCCCTAGGGCCCAGGCTCCTGACCTGACTCACTTGTCATCCACTTGGGCAAAAAAGAAAAAGTCTGCGGTGAGAGCGCCCCAACGGCAGTCACTTAAACACCACTGTCTGTTGAATTCTCTCTCGAGGGAGTGAAAAAGTAGAACCTCTGGGAGTTCCTGCTGTGGTGCAATGGGCTCAGCCACGTAGTCCTGGGAGTGCTGGGATGCAGGTTTGATCCCTGGGCCCGGCATAGGAGGTTAAGGGTCTGACATTGTCGCAGCTGTGACTCGGAGTTCCTGGTCCAGGAACTCCATATGCCTCGAGGCGGCCAAAAGAGAAAAAGAAAGAAAGAAACTCTGTCCCCAGATCCAGACCAGCAGGGCACCTCTGTGGAAAAAACGTGTGAATGGGTCACACCGAGACCAGCAGTTTAGTATTAGCGAGAATAATTACGTGGTCCCAAATCTAGCCTCTGGCTCAGTGACAGTCATTACCAGCCCTTGAAGTTTTACTGTGTACACGTGCTACTGTCTGCAGGATGGTTTACTGAGATATTTGTCTGAGATTTCTTGAGTTGCTGTTCTCCCTGTTGTTTTCTTCCCTGTTCGCCATCCCAAGTTTGGGCTCTCTTGTCTCTCGGTGGAGATGGTGGGAGATATTTCTTTAGAGGCAGATGTCAGACTTTGAAGTCTTGGAACGGAAAGGGTGGGAGGTGGCAGAGCGACATGAGGCTCGGAGAAGTTCCCTCTGGGCTGGCAGTGGAACACCCGTTTGAGTGGATTCTATAAGTAATAGAGATGCAAACACTGCCCCATTGCCCCCTCCCAAGCCCCTTAAGGAAGAGGGAGGAATTCGAAGGATTTGACTGTGAGGTCTAGGTGAGGAAAAAAAAAACCAACAAACCTTTTCCTCTACCCTCTTAGATTCAGTGACTAGGGCCTGAGAATTAAGCTCTCAAGAGATAAGTTAACAGGAGAAAATGCATACTTGAAAAATATGTTTTCAGAGTTCCCGTAGTGGCTCTGTGGGTTGAGAATTTGACATTAGTCTCTGCGAGGATCCGGGTTCAATCCCTGGTCTCACTCAGTGGTTTAAGGATCTGGCATTGCTGAAAGCTGCGGCGTAGGTTGCAAATGGGGCTCAGGTCCCACTTTGCCTTGGCTGTGAAGTAGGCTGCCAGCTGCGGGTCTGATTTGACCCCTAGTCTGGGAACTTCCTTAGGCTGCAGGTGCAGCTGTAAAAAGAAAAAAAAAATTAAATTTTATGTGCATATGGTATCACAGAAAATAAGAACATAACCAAAGAAGTGGTTAGATTTGGAGGCTCATAAATCATTTTAACAAAGGGAGATAAACTGTGAAGTGACTGGACAAAAGGGGATTTGGGCTTTGAGAGATAGTAAGTTGTGGGAAGGTGATTAGGAAATAATGATAGACAAGTTTTTATTTGTTTGTTTTGTTGTTGTTTGTTTTTTTTCTTGCTTTTTAAGGCTGAACCTGCAGGATGTGGTGGTTCCCAGGCTGGGAGTTGAATCAGAGCCACAGCCGCCGGCCTACATCACAGCCACAGCAACACAGGATCTGTGCTGCGTCTGCAGCCTATACCACAGCTCATGGCAATGCTGGATCATTAACCCACCGAGTGAGGCCAGGGATCGAACCTGCATCCTCATGGATACTAGTCGGATTTGTTTCCACTGCACCATGACGGGAACTCTGACAAGGATTTTTTTAATAGGTTTGCTTGTACAGACTCATCATGGTGCTGGCCTTCTGTATCAGTGACAAGGGCCTTTCTCCTCTTGTTGGTACAGAGGTGGGGGGTTTCCTATGCCACGTTCACAGAGGGCAATTTACGCCCTGCTTGTAGGCAGTTAAGAGGAGGGCAGAGGACTTGTCCCATGTCTGTTGATTCTCAGTTGCCTTCTGCTCAAAATAATCCTTACCACAGGTGGCATATTTGGGGTGAAATACTCTGAGCCCTTCAGAGGAGTCCCCTAAGGAGGCTGGACGTTATACTGAGGGGCCTGGTTGACAATCTTTAGGGACCAGGCTGGGGACACAAAGTACATCTTGGCATTGACCCCTGATGGACAAAGGCTAGAGCCCAACTTTGGTTTTTTGGCCACCACAGATATGCCAGCAATTCTTGTGTGACCCTGGAGATGGGAGGAGCCCCCCAACATGACTGTGGTTGAATTTCTCTCTCCACAGGAGAGTTAACTTAATGTGTCCTAGAAAAATTTAGAATATGGCAATTAAAAATACTGCTCATTTTACGGAGTTCCTGTCATGGCACAGTGGTTAACAAACTCGACTAGGAACCATGAGGGTGTGGGTTCCATCCCTGGCCTTGCTCAGTGGGTTAAGGATCCAGCGTTACTGTGGCTGTGGTGTAGGTCGGCGGCTACAGCTCCGATTCGACGCCTAGCCTTGGAACCTTCATATGCTGCGGATGTGGCCCTAAAAAAAAACCAAAATAAATAAATAAAATAGAATTAAATAAAAATACTGCTCATTTTAGAGTAAAATTCAGATCCATTAAATATCACTTATCTCATTAAAACTCACAATACTCCTACGAAGTAGGTATTACTGTCTTCGCCATTTTGCAGGGGATGTGGAGCCTTCCAGGGGTAAATAGCTTAATTACAGCTAGGAAGGTGGTGCTGGGAACCATCTGGAAGGAAGTGCCCTTCCCATCCTACTTTGCATAATAATTGGTTATGGATTTTTCATTTTTGAGTTTGGCTAAGATTTTATTTTGACGTGGTTTCTCCTAAATTCCTTTGTGAGAAATTGAATCCATCACGTGGTACCCCCTGCACAGATCCACTTGGTCAACGCAGCCAGAGTGCAAGCTTCCTCCGTGAGGAGGGCTACAGGAGGGCACAGAGAGACACAAGTGTCACTCACTAGATCCCCAAGCTCACTTGCTCTCAACCAGGCAGAGAAGGGAAATTAAGGCTCAGCGTTATTAAAAAAAAAAAATAATAATAAAATAAAAAAAAGGTAAAAGAAAGAAACACCCCATAAGAGAGTCCTTTGTAACAGTTTGGTAATCCAAACAGAAAAGCCTTTGATAAGACCCCTGGGAGAGCTTAAATATTTCTCCTCTCTCACTCTCTGAGTGCAGGATGGCTGCAGGTCAACCCTGAAACAAGATGACTGATTCCACCGGCATCAATAAAGCCCTCATCCTGGAGGAAGGAACTGGGGTCCGGTTTCCACTGTTGCTATAAAAAAAAATCAGGGCTTTGTTTCTCAGGACTGTTCTTCCAGGAGCTGTAACACACGGCGGTTTGCTTTGGCAGAAAAAGCTCCTTCTGAACACAAAGGGCTGTTTTACGCCAAAGCCGCGCTGAGCTCGCGGGATGTTCCTCCCTGAGGCCACTGGGTGGCGCTCGAAGAGCCGGGATGGCGGGTGAGGCTCGGGCTTCCAGCTCTGGCGGGTCCGAGTGAGCACGACTGTCCTGGAGCCAACGTGCAGAGGTGGCTCTGAGGCAAAGAGAGTGGGGCCAGCCGCTCGTCCCAAAGTCACTTTCAGTGTGGACAGTCGTTGTTTTCTCCCACTTATATAAGGAAGGAATAAAAGCATATTTAGAAAGGATGTTTTTACTTGGGAAATGCTGTTTTTATTGGTTTGTAAAAGAACACTGCACAGAGTGTGTCAATGCAGCATTAAGGGCGCGAGAGAAGACTCATCTTAGCTCCATGTGGCATCAGCAGGATGGAGGGTCTGGAGGATCCATTTGCAAAATGGCACTGGCACACGGCTGGTGAATTGGAGTTGGCTCTCGGCTGAGACCTCAGCTGGCGCTGAGAGCCTGGAGTCGAAGTTCCTGTCCCCAAGGGCCTCTCCACCATGGGCTTGGCCTTTCTCAGTCTGCCTCCTGGGTTCCCAAGAGTGAGTCCCAAGAGACGGGAAGTGGGAGTTACCAGTTTCTTAAGGCCCAGGCCTGAAGCTGGCACTTCAGTTATCTTGCACCCACTGTATTCTGCTGGTTAGATAGTTGCTGGGGTCAAGCTCAGGAGTAGTGGATAGAGATGCCACTTGTCGACTGAAGGAGTAGCAGAGAATTTGGGGCCATGTTTTCTTCTTTTCTTCTTTTCAGGGCTGCATCCGTGGCATATGGAAGTTCCCAGGCTAGGGGTTGAACTGGAACTACAGCTGCCAGCCTACACCACAGTCACAGCAACGCAGGATCCAAGATGTGTCTGCGACCTACACCATAGCTCTCAGCAACACGGGATCCTTAACCCACTGAGCGGGGCCGGAGAGCAAACCCATATCTTCATGGATGCTAGTTGGGCTCATAATCCTGAGCCACAATGGGAACTCCCTGGGGTCATGTTTTCAAACTGCCACACCCAGATCCTGCCTTTACCCCGCTCTCCTCCTCCCTCTGCTCCTTTTTACTCTTTGCCTCCATCCTTCTAGGCTGGGGCTGGTGGAAAACAGTCACCAGAAGGTCGTGACTGTGGCTCACACCCCACCTTAGGGTTGCTTCCGTCAGTGGTGGCCAAACTTGCAGATGAAAAAGGGCGGCTGTAATTTAATGTGTGCCTTCCGGGGGAATGGGGAGGAGGAAGAAGTTTCAGAGAGGTCTGGCAACCTGACACTTCCATTCGGAGAAGAATCATCCGAATTCATGCGTGGAACAGTGGTGGTGAGAATAACAGGCGCTGCTTCTCGATGTTTCTGAGGGGCCTTGGGCACAGATGTGCTTTCCAAGTACAGAGCAGAGTTCCTGTTTTTCCAGTGGTGGTTAGAGGTGGATTATTGTTACTGGAATGGGTTTAAGCTGCTTTTTCATGTTCTTTCATTGCGCTTCAAAAGTAATAGAAATTAATAGTCACGAGGCCCAGCCGGCCCCGGCATTTTCCTCTGAGGTGGTGACGAGGAAGTGAGGTGTCGTGCCAATGAAGGTGGACATCTGTACGCACACCGTCAACTCAAGCCACTAATTTACCTCACAGACGCTGCCAAGTAACCGTGGGAGTAAACCGATCTTGAGCCCATGACCTTGAGTCACACTGTACCTCCCGTGGCTAGTCTATGAAGGGGAGAATGATGGCAGTCAGTGGACTGGCTCCTTCCAATTATGAAGGTAACGAGAGACACAATACATGAAGTACCAGGGCCCTCGGGGTGAGGGTGGCTCAGTGCCAAGAACTGCAGTGGTCTTTTTTTTTTTTTTATACCAATTAGGCACATTTTCCTCATGCAATCTTTCTCCTTCTGCAAGCATTGAATTAATCTCTCTCTCTCTCTCTCTCTCTCTCTCTCACACACACACACACACACACACACACACACGCACACCCTTCTGCCTCTGTCAGACTAGGTGCTCCGGATGGCCTTCGCCAGGAAGAACTGATAAAGTGCAGTTAATAAAGTAAACATTTATCTTAGAGGGGTTTCTACCCAAGGAGACAAAGAGTCCAGGAGAATCTAGAAGTCAGCTTGGGAGCCAGGAAATATTTCTCGGGAACCCCTCCCATCTCCATCCAACACTCATTATAAGCGCTTGTGAAGAGTCTGTCAGTGCAAAGCCCAGCTCCCTCGGAAACAGCCCAGCCCGCAGGGACTGGGAGATTTTGTTGGATTTTGAGCTGGACCTTGATGAATGGATCAGATTTGGGCCATCGCAGAAGAAGGGAAGGGGAGTCCCCGAGGGAAGCCAGGCAGGGGACCAGTAAGAAAGGAGACAGTGTGACCGAGGCTGCCTGGGGCCGTAAAAGAGCACGTACTTCAGGGTCTCACCCATCTGGTTCAACTTCTGATTCCATTTTTAGGACCTTTGGGAAGACCCTCTTTAGATCTCAGCCTGAATATCTTGTATGTCTTTGGGATTTTGTTCATGCTTAGAAAGAGCCTTCTCGTCTCAGATTCCTCTAAAACTGCACATCTTTGTTTTTGTCACATAGTTTATTTTTTATTTTATTTGAGTTTCATTTTTAAAACTTTTGTTGAAGTTGATTTACAATGCTGTGATAATTTCTGCTGTACCACAAAGTGATTCAGTTATAAATATACACACACCCCTTCTTTTTCAGATTGTTTTCCCATATAGATTATCACAGAATATTGGGTAGAGTTGTCACACACTTTTCCGATGTCACCTGATCCCACATCAAGCACCCAAGTGGATCACACTTGGGTGCTCCGGTGGGAGGTGTGTTGGGGCTACAGCAAGCAGCCTTCCTCCTGAGGGGGCGTGGTCAGGGGCGTGGTCGGGGGCGTGGTCCAGGAGTCAGTTGCTGTGTGAGCTTCTCCTCTGTGTCGCCATCCCTCATCTGTAAAATGAGGGTAACAAGAGAACCCAGCTCAGAGGTGTGAGGTAAAGAATAATTGAGGTGATACATAGCGCTTAGAACAGTGTCTGCCAAAGAATATATACTTAGAACATCTTGAAATCATTTTGTCATCCACCACGTGCCTGTCTCTTAAGGACCTTCAGGCTGATGGGCAGAACTCTGGGCCACTACTGTCCCTGTCCCAGTGCTTGGGCAGTGGACAGAGAGCCCCGGCAGCGCTAAGGGCTAGGAAGCAGCGGCCAGCTCTGTCTGCCCGAAGGGCCACCGGGGAAGGGCCAGGCCTGCAGGAGGGCCGGCTGGGCAGGGCTGGGAGCGGTGGGTAGACAGAGCATGGGGCCAAGGCTTCAACCTCGGGGACCGCTGCTCACTCTTATCGATAAGACTCTGTTGCCACTAGAATCTTGCAATCCTCACCGGCATCCTCACCGGCTAATTCTCGAATGAAACCTCTCCCGGCTACTCTTCCAGCCGCTTCCAGCTTTGCTGTCCCAGTGGGCTCCGTGCGCGTTTTTTAATAAAGGAAATTAAACACACACTCTTAGGAGCGTACGTGCCCTCCCACCCCCCACAATTTAAATAATTAACAAATTGTGGATTGAGGATAGAGATTTCCTGGCTTTGGCTGAGCTGCAGCCAGCCGCTTAAGCAAGGGCAGCTGATGAGAGGCCCCTGGAGGGCATAGAGAGGCAGGGGCGCAGACCAAGAGAGCCGGCTTGGGGCGTGAGGAGGTCCTCATCCTTGCTCTGGAGCCCGGGGTGAGAGGGGAGACCCGGAGCGGGGCGCCCCAGTCTGCCCGTCCTAGTCTGGGGGCGCACTGGGTGGGTTGCAAGGATGGGAAGCCTGAGGTATGGTTTGTTAAGCCTCACCTCCTTCCTGACACCCGCGGCTTCCGCCCACTCGGGCTGCTTTTGGTCCCGTGGCTAGAGCGGGTTTCGGCTTATACCGAAGCCAGCGTGCATCTTTAACACCCCAGTAGGCGCCCGGCCCCTCTCCTCTCCTCCGCCTCCACCTGGTCTGGATGAAGCGCACCGCCCGGAGCTAGAAGGCTCTACCCCCGGGTCCCGCCCTAATTACCCTCCTTCATCATCTTTCTCTGGCTGACTCGGCTTCCAACTGGCCAGAGTGGCTTCAGCCCCACTCGCAGAACCCAAGTTCTGCTTCCTGGGCAGCCTCCACACCTGCCAAGGGCCGCTTCTCTCCTCTTTGCCAACCTGCATCCTTCTCTGCTCACATTCCCTGTCTTCACTTGACAGTCAGGCTGCTGCGCTTGGACCCCAGCATCCTCGGCACCCCAGGGTCCCCTCAGCAGACAAGCCCACAGGCCAGGGCTGGAAACAGTCCCGGGGGCTTTATTAACCCAGGAGGCTAGACCTGCCTCTCTCCCTGATGCCTGGAGCACCCTTCCCCAACAAGACTTTCCGGTTGACTCTCCTTTCAAAACATCCAGTAGCTAAACTTTCTTTAAAACCTGCCCTTAAGCCCGCAGAGTTTCACTCTTGCTTCTCTGTGTGGCCCTTGAAGTGCTTCCTATTACTACTCTGTTACTGTAGAAAATTGGTAATTAGTGAGTTACTCCTCTGCTCCATTTTCTAGACTCTGAGATCCTTGAAGGCAGAGCTTACATCTTACTTTATTATTTTAGTAATATATCTTAATAATATCTTACATAGCTTTGTGTTTCCAGAATTAAACACTGTACCTTGGCATTCTCCTTTTTTTTTTCTGAATGCGTTTATAATGAATCACTAGTTCTTTTACCATGTTTCTTTACCCCCAGAATAGTCCTTTCATTTCTTCTGTTGTAAGCTTCCCTTACCTAACTTGTCCTATTCCTAGATATCTGCTCACAAGGAAACCAGCTTTCTTAAGGATTCACATTAGGAGTGCTGCACTCACAGGAATTTTCCCGTTATTTTTGTTTGTTTATTTGTTTCAAGGGCATGACTTCTGTTTATAAAAGAGATCTTGTCTTACCCTTGGACATGGCGAGAGGAACAAACTAAGGAAGAGGAAATGGGGATGCGGGTCAGAGGCACGTTCTGTGGTCAGCCCCCGGAACTGCTTGCGATCAATCCCCAAATGGCCCCAGGGCTGTGACAGTAACGACTGTCATTGCCTTAGATGAGAGAAGAAACAGGGAGTTTCTAGGTATGAAAGCAGGAAGGCACTGCTGGGTATGAGAATGGAGTGGCATTGCTTGGCTAAGACTAATTTTAAGGATTTATTTTATCTAATTAATTTATTTTTTGTCTTTTTCGGGCCACACCTGCAGCATATGGACTTTCCCAGTCTAGGGGTTGAATCGGAGCTGTAGCTGCCATCTTACGCCACAGCCACAGCAACTTGGGATCCTAGACATGCTGTGACCTACACCACAGCTCATGGCAACACTGAATCCTTAACCCATTGAGCGAAGCCAGGATCGAACCCGCATCCTCATGGCTACTAGTTGGGTTCTTTAACGCTGAGCCATAACGGGAATGCCTGAGGATTTATTTTTTAAATAAATTTAATTTTTAAATTTTATTTATTTAATGTATTAAATCAAGGATCATCTTGTTAATAGCCTAAGAAAATATAATAATGCATTTCAGAATGAAACATAAACGATTAGCTTAGGTAGTTAAGAAGAACTGCTTATTTCAGAGGTACGATAAACCTGGACCAGGAGGAGGAGGGAACTGATTGATCTGGAAGAAAGTTACGACCTAGAAAATAAAAATAGAAACAGGAAAGAAATAGGAAGTGTCCACTTCTCTAATCTGACATGATCAATCCCAGACAAATTTACTCTGTGCTTCAGGTTACTCTGTATGCTAAAATGGTCAAATATTTATTTACAGGCTCCCTGTTACTTATTCTTTGTTTCCTCCTGCTAATGGGTCTGTGTTATGGGCATCATGGAAAACCCTCATTCAAGAACTATGTGGCCTGGAGTTCCCGTAGTGGCGCAGTGGTTAACGAATCCGACTAGGAACCATGAGGTTGCGGGTTCGATCCCTGGCCTTGCTCAGTGGGTTAAGGATCCGGCGTTGCCGTGAGCTGTGGTGTAGGTCGCAGATGCGGCTCGGATCTGGACTGGGAACCTCCATATGCCACAGGTACGGCCCTAAAATGCAAAAAAAAAAAAAAAAAAAAGGGAACTGTGTGGCCTTTCCTGATGCAGGTAGTCTGATTCATAAAATGCCAAAATGTTGTATGCTGGAGAAACAAAAATTAACTTTGTATGCTCTCTGTACATTATTATAAGTTTGAATGGTGATTCTCGTCTGGATAAAAACCTCCTTTGAGCTATTGGTGTTATTGCTTTAATTACATCTGTATCTGCAAATTCAGTGCAAATTCAGTGCTTTATGAGAATTCTCCATTTGCTATAAAATGCACATAACATTTACTTTTTTTGGCCCCACCCATGGCATGCAGAAGTTCACGGGCCAGGGATCAAACCCTTGTCAAAGCAGTGACCTGAGACACAGCAGTGAAACGCTGGATCCTTAACCACTAGGCCACCAGAGAACTCCAGCATTTAAAACAACTAAAACCAAAGTAAAGCAAAGTCAAGTACCCAGCTAATTACAGAGCTTCGTAATTAGTAACCTACAAAACATTTGCAAACCACAGACGTTTTGTTGGTCTACACAGTGTTTCATTTAAATTTTGCATAGTTTTCAAAAATTTTCAATTTGGCAATTTCTCATAAAGATCAGAATTTCTGACTTGTACTGAAAAGTCGGAAGATCTGGAGTTCCCGTTGTGGCTCAGCAGGTTAAAGACCCAACGCAGTCTCCCTGAGGATGCAGTTTGGATCCCTGGCCTCGCTCAGTGGTTAAGGATCCAGCGTTGCCGCCAGCTGTGGCATAGGTCACAGATATAGCTTGGATCCAGTGTTGCTGTGCCTGTGGTGCAGGCTGGCAGCTGCAGTTCCGATTCAACCCTGAGCTCGAGAACTTCCACAGGCCATGGGTACAGCTGTCAAAAGGAAAAAAAGAAAGAAAAATTGGGAAATCTTGCGTTACTGGACCCTCATCCTGAATGGCAAAGATCCATGGGCACCCAGTGGCTGCTGCCCCCTTTAGATGGGGCTGTAAGTTATCTCAAGAACTCCGCAACTTTTCAGAGGTGGTGTGCGTCAGCACAATATGGGATGAAGCAAAACTAAGAGGTGTTGCCGCCAACATACACACACACACACACACACACACACACACACACACACAGGACACACTCAGTCACCAACTTTTGAGCTGCCTAAGAACCCAGCCGTCCTTCCAGCATAACTACAATTGAAAGGCAACCACACAAATCATGTACTCCTGCTTCAAGCCCTGTAATCCCAGCTGTATAAGATCTCTTCTTGTTATAGCCTTTAGTACTGTAATTTTTTAAACTGCAATTTTATTTTATTTTATTTTTGGCCATGCCCACGGTATGTGGAAGTTCCTGGGCCAGGGTTTGTACCCAGGCCTTAGCAGTGACCCAAGCCACTGCAGTGACAACACTGGATCCTTCACCTGTTGCACTACCTGAGAACTCCTTTTACAAAAGTTTAAAATGCACAGCCCCTTAAAAGATTTTCTCCCAGAGGTCTGTGCATTTCCATATTCCCCTTATCCCAAGAATCAGAGACCAGGTGTCCTGTACCAACCAAATCTGTGACTAAGTTGGGCATAGGAAGTAGTGTTACCGACCAGAGTTCTTGGTCCCCTTAATCATTAGAAACAGTAAGAGGTCAGACGTGAAATTCCGGCAAGGCTTTACTGGGGCTCCTGCTGTAGCAGGAGGGATCAAAAGTAGGTAACAGGCTCACTTGCTCACTCCCTGAGTGGGGGGGTGGGTCTAGGGGTCAGGCGGGAGGGGCGGCCTAGGTGGTCTCCCCCACCCCCCACCCCCGTTTTTGCTGTGTGCAGAGTGCATGCACAATACCCTGCTTTTGCTCCCAGCTTTTCAGAAGTGGCAGTTGGGTTTTTGGTCTTTTTGTATCTTGTCGTTCATAATCTGCCCCAACTGAGCATGCATGCAGTTATTTTTAGTTCCTTATAGTCTCTTTGTGTTTTGTTTCCAGAGGAGAGGTTTGTTCAGGTGCAAGCACTGCAGCAAAGGGCCCAGCCTGTCTCAGCAGGAGTCCTGACCCGGAGTCTAGCTGCCCTCCCTGATCGCTGCTCTTCCCAGCTGCCATCTTACTGGGGAAGTTAATGAAGTGACAGAACTCCAGTGTGGACGTGTGAGTACAATCACCTTCAAAGCAATGCCTGTTTCAAGGAGAAAAGGACGAGTTCTCATTGTGGCTCACCAGGTTACGAACCCGACTGGTATCCATGTGGATTAGTCTGACTTGTATCCATGTGAGCTCGATCCCTGGCTTTGCTCAGTGGGTTAAGGATCCTGCATCGCCCTGAGCTGTGGTGTAGGTTGCAGACGCAGTTTGGATCCCGTGTTGCTGTGACTGCGGCGTAGGCCAGTAGCTATAGCTCCAATTTGACCCCTAGCCTGGGAATCTCCATATGCCGCCGGTATGACCCTAAAAAGACAAAAAAGAAAAAGAAAAAGAGAGAAAGAGAGAAAAGGAAATGTCAAGTTGCCGTGTTCAATACCTGATTATAAAAAGGAAAACCAAATCAATCAGGAAGGGGAAAAGATCACCACAACAGTTAAGGGGCCAAGAGATGAAACTAACCCCGCTCTGATGAAGCCAAATCCACAACCATGGCTGCCATCCCCACGATCAAAGCAAAGTGTTCTTGACCGTCAGATTGACAATGGTGAAGCCTTATTAATGGATTTCTCTCACACGGAGAGCTGTGAAGCAGAAGGCTGTGGGGACCCACTTTGGCCAAGACCTTTACTCTGCACTTTACTCACAAAAAGAGGGAAAACAATTGAATGCCACTAAACTAGAAAAGACAGAGAAAGGATGGAGGAGGAAAGGAAGAAAGGGAAGGGAGGGAGAAAGAAGAAAAAAAGATGAAATTGTGATGGGATCTGGAAAGCTTAGTGAGGAAGTAAGGGAAATGAGAAGAGATTAAATCTAGATAAATGTAAGGCAATACACCTGGGACGAAATAACAATCAGTAAATATATAAAAGAGAAGGCTGCTGTTTAGTAAACAGCACTGTTGGAAAAAAACCAAGAGTAATTCTAATTACTTACCGTAGATATGAGCCCATTCTATTGTCACTACCAAAAAAAAAAAAAAAGAAAACAAAAAAAACCTGATGCTGCCTTGGGCTGTATGTTTAAAAGGATCCCTTAGAAAACAGAAGTGATAATAAAGTTGCTTCCTACAGCCTTTTCTGGCAGTAATTTTCAGTATGAAATGCTGCTGCAGACCTGCAGAAGGAATGCTATAAAAAGGACATTAAAACAGTTGAATGTTGAAAGCAGAATACCTAGAATCTAACATGTGCACTGACGTGGGCAGTGTTTCGATGGCTCAATCAGATCCCATTTTTATTTAAAGATGTCAAATCCAGTTGGGCCCACGTTTCTCTAGATGTGGATTTAAGGCAGGTGTCAGGTCTACGTTGTTTGCTCTGGTTCCCTGTGGAAAGAGGCACGTCCTGCAAACGTGCTTGGTGGTACAGTTGGCCCTTCATATGGGCGGGTTCCACACCCCCAGATTCCACCAATCCGGAAACAATAAAAAATTCCAGAAAATTCCAAAGGCAAAGCTAAACTTGCCCACTGGCAAGAAACTATTTATATAGCAATTACATTATTTTAGGTGTTATAAGTAACCTAGAGATGATTTAAAGTGTGTGCATAGGTTGGAGTTCCCGTCGTGGCTCAGTGGTTAACGAATCCGACTAGGAACCGTGAGGTTGCGGGTTCGATCCCTGGCCTCGCTCAGTGGGTTAAGGATCTGGCATTGCCTGTGGTGTGGGTTACAGACACGGCTCAGATCCCGCGTTGCTCTGGCTGTGGCAAAGGCCGGCAGCTGCAGCTCCTGTTAGACCCCTAGCCTGGGAACCTCTACATGCCACAGGTGTGGCCCTAAAATGACAAAAAGACCAATAATAAATAAATAAATAAATAAAATAAAGTGTTCATAGGTTATGTGGGGGCGGAGGTGAGGATGCAAACCCTCTAACCTCCTCTGAGTTTCCAAAAGCCAGACCCAGGGCTTTTGCATATGGTCGCCAACTAGTCGAGGGCTCTCAGATGATTGAGTGTGGTATACAAGCTTCTAGCAAAATGCTGAAGCTAAAGAGACACTTCATAAATCGCTGCTATTAATTGTCATGACTTGCTTTTTATTATATGCTCATTGAGACCAGAAATTTCACATCCTCTATGCTGTGAAAAGCCCTGGGTGGATTTAATATAATGCCACGCTACTGAGAAGCACTCTCAAAATATTAATTGCTATTGATGAAAGTGGCAACTATTTTAATTGAGATGCAAATGACCAAAAAGGGCTAAATACCCTTGGCTCTTTGCTTCTGTTGCATTGGGAGACACTGCAATGTGTCTAATGGCAGGCTTCCAATCAACTCCTTGGCCTTCCCTCTCTGGCATCTAAAACTCGGGTGTATTTAAGCGACTGAGCATTTGTGCTGGTGCATGAGAGGGTTTCTTGGGCTTAAGCCAGAGAGCCACGCTATTTGCAGCAGAACCAGACTTTGAAGATATGGAAAATCTGGTAAATATGCGTAGGGGGAGAAAAGGAACCAGGCCAGGTCAGGTCAAGTCAAAAAATGAGGGGCGTCCAGAGAGATGGGGAGGCCCTGAGGAGGGATATGTGCAGTAGACACCGGAGTCTGGGAGGTCCTTTGAGCGAGCAAGGGGCTTGGGGTGGCACTGGGGCCAGTGTGCTGTGTCCCTTACCCAGGCCTCCATTCTTTTTTTATTTTCATCTGCGCTGGCAGCATGTAGAAGTTCCCAGCCAGGGGTCAAACCTGAGCCACAGCAGTGACAATATTTGATCCTTAGCCTGCTGAGCCACCAGGGAACTCCCAGGCCTCCATTCCTTGAAGCTCCATTTCAAGCTGAAAATGTGATCACTATCTTGCTGAGTGAAGGCAAAAAATCCAGGAGGGGTTGCCAGGATCCAAACTGGCATCATTCTTAGGAAGTGAACCAGGGTTCTCACTCCTTGCCCATGGGTAAATCGTGATTGGTTTATTTTCCAGGATGATCACAGAGGTAGGTTGAGTGTCATACCACGCTCAGTGATTTCTATATAGAAGCTTGAGAAAAAAGTCCACGGCAGGGCTGAAGCTTTATGGAGAGCTAATGCCACGGTGAATTTTAAAACAAAAAATAAGCGGTGATTGTCTCAAGCAGTCACAGTGCACAGAAAGGCAAAGCTACATTTCTGCTCGTATCTAGGTGACTTGGGTTCAGTTGCAGATCATACTTTCATTTTATTCAACTTTTATTCTTGAGGTAATAACATTTGCCAATGACTTAGATTTATCTGGTGGTCTGACTCTCCTCAAATATCTGGCAAAATGAAATTCAGTTTGTTCTCAAAGAAAAAGCAGAGGGAGTGGAGGCTTGTGTTTTAAATGCCAGGTTTACTTACAACACAGCCCCCTCCCCATTAATTTATATTCCCTGAAGTCAAATGGCAATCTCTTTTTAATTAGCCAGGAGTGTTAAAAAAAAAAAAAGCTATATTTCCTCTTTTTCTTTCCTGGGTGATTAGGATTTGGATCAGTAAATTTTGGCCGGGCCTTTTGTCCGGAGCTGGAGTGACAAGGACCCAAGGCAGGATATCTACGTTGATTTTAATGACTTTGCTAGAAGTCAGTTTGGGGGAAAACTTTCAAAGCCGATCCACGCAGCAGTGAAAGACAGCACTAATGTTCTAACACCCTGGGCACCTAACTGTGTGTGTGTGTGTGTGTGTGTGTGTGTGTGTGTGTGTGTGACGCAAATTCTTGGGAAATGATATGTCAAGGCAAGCTTGTCACCACAGTGCAGAACGATGGTACCCACCCTGCATGACCATCCCCCTCTTCCCTGACCCCTTAAATCAGTGGCTTCTCTAGGTCTTCTCCTGGGAGTGTCATCCAGGCGCGTGAAATAATAGGAAGAGTGCTCCCATATTTGTAGCAAAAGGAAAATGCATAATGTCTTTAATTCCGTTTATATTGCTACCAGAATCACTGGCCATCCTAGACTGAGGTTTTTCTAATGAATTAAGTTTTGAATTAATTAGACTTCGTTTGGAGTCTTGGCTCTGCAACTTCTTTTTTTTTTTTTTTTTATCTTTTTAGGTCCGAACCTGCAGCATATAGAAGTTCCGGGGCTAGATGTTTAATTGGAGTTGCGACCGCTGGTCTACACCACAGCCACAGCAACCCAGGATCCGAGCTGTGTCTCTGACCTACACCACAGCTCATGGCAACACTGGATCCTTCACTCACTGAGTGAGGCCTGGGATCGAACCTGCATCCTCATGGATCCTAGTCATGTTAGTGACCACTGATCCACAACAGGAACTCCCTGCAACTTCTTAATTATGAGATCTTGGGAAATTTTGTAAACTCTCCAGTTGTCATTTGTAAAATGAGGGTATTAATACTCTCTCATGGGCTTAGGTGAACCTAAAGGAAAATGTGCATAAAAGCACCCAGCCCCGGGTCTTGGCACCTAGTAGAGACTCGCCGTTGGCAGGGAGATTATTCTTTCTCTCCTGACTGACCTCTTGCAGAGGTGGTGCTGCTGTCACTGAGGCCACCTGGGGATGTGTGGGAACAGAGGCGACCAGCACTGTGTGCGGACCTTGGGAAGTCCTTCTCAGAAACTAACAGCAGAAAGCTGATGGGGACATTCCAGAGAGAACGGGTTTCCTATCGCTTCACCGATGACCAGAATCTGCACATGCCAACGGCAGTGTAATTGCGTGCAGCAGTGCCCCGAGTAACAGCCTGGTCAGGAAACGGGTCAAAGAGCAAAGGAAGGAAGTTTGAGGAAATGTCCTTCCATAACTCAGAGAACACAGGGCGCCCCAATAGCATAATTCATGCTCCACCCCTTTCCCCATGTAAGGGGTTAAACTTGGAGACAGCGTTTAAGCCCCAGCTGAGCTGCCAGTGTTTGCCCACTGCCTGGCACTTACTTGTAGGTGCTCAGTGATGACTGATAACTGATTAGTTGAATGAAGGGCACTCCTAGCCTTTGGAGGACCCAAATTTGCATTTTTCCTGCCTCTGAGAAAATCTGGGCATTTTGTAGGGCACCAAGATCCCAGAGTCTATTTTTCTAAGCTGCCTGAAATCCTTTAGAATTCACTCAAGGTACTACTCCTTTGTAGCCATGGATTAAGAGCAGAGGATCCAAGCAAAAGGTTTGATGAAACAATCTTTCTGCCTGCCCTTTTCTTTCTTTCTTTCTTTCTTTCTTTCTTTCTTTCTTTCTTTGCCCCCCACCCCCATCCCGTGGTTTATGGAGTTCCCGGGCCAGGAATCAAACTGGCATCATAGCAGTGACCTGAGCCACAGCAGTGACAAAGCGGGAGCCTTAACCTGCTGAACCAAATGTTCACGGGAGCTTTATTTCTTTATTTTTTGAGAAGAAGAAAGTGTTAATAGTTATTTTTTAACCGCTTTACTGAGGTATGATTGACCTACCAAAAGTCTTAGACATTTAATGTGAAAACCTGAGTTTTGAGTTAGGTACGTATCTATGAAACCACTGTTGGGGAAACTGACTCAGGCTCCAATCGTCAGTGTCAGAAAGTGAGACACGTGAACACGGAGAGATCTGGACAAGGCTCTTTACTTCTGCAGAAGGGTGCGAGTTCTGAAGATGCCCCCTATTTATTCCTAACGCAGGTGGTACACCTGTCCCCTTCTCATGGGTCAGGTCAGGGCACACATTCTTCTTGGTTTGCTAATTTGAAAGAAATCGTTACAGAGACAAGAGGTAAAGAGGGGAGGGGTGCAGGAGTGTGTCTCAGACGAAGCAGAAACAAAACAGAGTAATGACTTCCTTTGATAGAAAAGACATATGTGGAGTTCCCGTTGTGGTGCAGTGGTTAACGAATCCGACTAGGAGCCATGAGGTTGCAGATTCGATTCCTGGCCTTGCTCAGTGGGTTGAGGATCTGGCATTGCCGTGAGCTGTGGTGTAGGTTGCAGTCGCGGCTTAGATCTGGCATTGCTGTGGCTGTGGCGTAGGCTGGTGGCTACAGCTCTGATTTGACCCCTAGCCTGGGAACCTCCGTATGCCGTGGGTGTGGCCCTAAAAAAAAAGATGAAAAGACATATATATGTTACTTCTCACACCATCAACACAACCTATGCCCTTAACTTGCCCATCACCTCTGAAAGTTCCCTACCACCCTCTTTATCTATTATTTTTTGGGTATCTTTTATGTGCCAGGTTATTTAAAGGTAAACCTCATTTATCCAGTGCAGATTATACGCCTGTCATATACCAGACGCTTTACAACATATCTTGTTGGATTCTCAAAGGATTCTCATCTTGAAAAAGGAAAACTGAGGCTCAGAGAATTTAAGCAAGTTGCAAAAAGTTACACAGGTTGTGAGTCTCAGAGTGGAGTGTGTTCAGTTGCAATGAGCTGGTTACCAGCCCGGAGGATTGAGGTGAAGTCCAGAAGAGGAAGGGGGAGTAGCTGGTGACTCAGGTGGCCCCCTGGTGAGAAGTCATAGGTCTCCAGGGACTTGGGGAAAGGCAGTGACTGCAAGGCGGTGGCGTGTCATGGCAGTAACAGAGAGAGAGAGAGAGACAGACAGACAGACAGACAGACAGACAGACACGGGGAGGGGATTCCCATGCAGCCCAGGTGCTCCGAGGGCAATGGACCAGCAGAGAACAACTTCCCTGGGCAGCTGTGAAGAGTAGGAAGCAGCGGAGGGGGGCGGAGAGGCACGGATGAGACTGCGGGACTAGGAGGTGGGGTTCTAGGCAACTTCTGCTGTGGTGTTTTTTCAGGGCGGTCCCCAGACAGGACAGTCAGGCTGAGTCCGAATTCCCAGGGCAGGACACGTGCGAACCCTGCGTCCCAGGTGAGCATCGCCTCTGCTGATAACCTTGGTCAAAGTTTCTACTTTTATTACCTTAAAAAAAATTACCTACTGACTGTTTAAGAGCCTGGAGTCTCTAGACCGATAGTAATTACTGTAATTATTTTTAAAGATTAATTGCCATTGTTTTCATTTGTATTTGATTCGGAGAAGACTCCTTTTCTTTCTTCTTTTGCAAACCGGTCAACACTGGAAACCCGCATCTTAAGGCCCACACATTCCAGCAATTCCCTGCAGGGTCCTTATACCTGGAGCTAGTGTTAAAAAGATCATTAAGAACAGAGCATTCCTGTCTTCCCCGGAGCTCCTGCTAATTGTGTTTAAAGACCTAGAGTCTAGCAGAGTTAATATTTACAGTGAGGTTATATATTATTTACAGGCACCCCCAGACACCAAAACATCTATAAATTCACACGTAGTTAACCTCCTTCTGCTCCTTCCTTTTTTTACTTATTAAGTCAATTCAAGACCCTGTCTGTTATCAGATATAAAATTCTTTCAATAATTGCACCCACAAGCTCTTTAATAAAAAATGAAGTTGCCAAATTCTCATTTAACATGAAAAATCTTTACAGACTTCAGAAGGAGTGGATCTGGGTAAAGGAAATGATTTAAACAGAAGAAGAAAAGTAAATTAATACCATTCTGTCCTTTGGAGTTAAATATAAATTGAAGAGGAGGAAATGGACTCCATGGGGTGAAATCTTCCTTCAGAATGTAACGAGCTATTCCTAAGGATTTCCAGGGATAAAAGAGTGTGCATAGGAACGAATTCATCCAAAAGGCAAATTATATTGCTTAACCATACGTGCATTCATTAACACGAATTGACAAGTTGCATATTGCGCAAGAATTCTTAAGGCAAAGTTCTCAACCAAGTTGTAAAACCCTGCACCTGCTGTGTCTTTTTCTGCACCTCCTGCAGCAGCCAGGTAACTCCAAGTTCAAGCTGCCTGAGTGTCTAGGTATCCAGGCATCTCAAGATTTCAACCCAGGCTTAATCCAGCTCTGGCTATGTGATCCTCTTGCCTTTCAGGGACAGGAATCAAGAGGATCTCCTCACTTAATGACACAGCAACCAGGACCTGAATGTAGGCGGTAATTAGGAAGTCCTGTTGAGATCCAAGTAGCAAACCAGTTTAGAAGCTAAAGGAGTCCTGATTAAGAACTTGTACATGAATCCTTATGGAATCTTTATTCGTAAGAACCAAAAATATTTATAATTCAAGTGTCTGAAAGCTGATGCATGGATAAATAAAATGTGGAACAGCCGTACAATAAAATATCAGCAATAGAAATAAATGAGGGGCTAATATATACTGCAACATCAGTAAATACAAGTCACCAATATGAAGAATAAAAGGGGTTATCACTATAGATCCTACAGCCATTAACAGAATAATACAGAACATTATGAACAACCTTGTGCCAACAAATTCAATAATTTAGATGAAAGTAGACAAACTCCTCGAGTAACATAAAAACTGACACAGAATAAAACAGAAAATTTGAATAACCCTGTATCTATTGAAAGAAATCAAATTTGTTTTCAAAGACCTTAGGAAGAAAATTCCAGGCTCGTATTGTTTCACTGGTAAATTCTATCAGATATTTAAGAAAAAATAATTCTTTTTGAAAATGAGTGGGGGCAATACCTCTAATTCACTTTATGAGACCAGCATAACCCTAACACCAAAACTTGAAAAAAATATTACTGAAAAGAAAAGAACATTAGAGGCTAATATCCCTTATGAAAATGGTCATATAAGAATCCTCAATAAAATATTAGCTAATCAAATCCAGCAATATGTAAAAGGGATTAATATAATGACCAAGTAGATTTTATCCCAGGAGTACAAACTTCTAGTCCCACCCCCCAGACCTCCTGGAGGCTGAATCAATTGCCAGTGGCCGCTGATTTAATCCCTCATGTCTATGTGATGTAGCCTTTGTTAGACCCCAAAAGGACCGGCTGCAGAGAGCTTCTGGACTGGTGAACGCAGGAACATTTGGGGAGAGGTCATGGAAGCTCCATACCCGGGCCCCACACTTTGATCTCCACAGCTCTTCTATCTGGCTGTTCCTGAGTTATCATATAGTATAGCCATATATATATATATATATATATATATAATATAGCCTTTTATAATAGAGCTAATAGAATAGTTGTCTTTTTTTGAACTGTTCTAAAAAATGTATCAAATCCAAGGAAGGGGTCATTGGAGTCTCTGATCTATAGACAGTGGGTCAGCAGCACAGGTGACGACCTGGACTTATGACTAGCCTTGGGGTGAGGGCAGTCTTGTAGGCCGAGCCCTTAACCTGTGGGATCTGATACCATCACCAGGCAGGTAGGGTCAGACTGAGCTGAATTCTAGGATGCACAGCTGGTATCTGAGAAATGAGAATTGAGTTGGTGATGTGGAAACCACCCTTTCTCCACCTCTGGATTTGAATAATTAGTGATCAGAATCTTTTTTTATCTGTCTTTTTTGGGCCAAACCCACAGTATGTGGAGGTTCTCAGACCAGGGGTCGAATCAGAGCTGTAACCGCGGCCCTGCACCACAGCCGCAACAATGCGGGATTTGAGCCACGTTTGCGACCTACACCACAGCTCACTGGCAATGCCGGATCCTTAACCCGTTGATCGAGACTAGGGATCAAACCTGCATCCTCGTGGATACTGGTCGGGTTCGTTAACCGCTGAGCCACAACGGGAACTCCGTGATCAGAATCTTGTGTCAGAATCCTCTACACAGCATTGCATACCCACCACACATACCCATCGTCAGCACAGCCCACCAGCACCTACATGTGTGTCAGAGAGCCACCAGTTGGCCACAATTCTGCTATTTTCAGAATTTCCCCAAAATGTTTTCTGATATTAGTGGTGGTTTCTTTTCCGTCATTGGTGGCGGGAAGGAAACAATCAGAACTGTTTTATTAATGGAGGCATTCTTCTGAGTCTTGTGCTAAAACTATTCACCAAAACCAAAATCAGAACAAAAAACTGAGATAAACTATAAGATATCTTTCTTTGGGGGTCTGCTAGTTGATTTTTGTTCTGAATGGTTTCTGTTTTATTTTCTTATCGTAGTGGAGTCATCGCTAACAGAAGAGCAGCTGAAAACCAGTGTATTCCCATCACACCCTTCCCTCATTTTCTCTGGTTCTATTTTTCTTTCCAATTCTTCTCCACGGGCTTTTTAGCCCCGTCTCCTCAATGGCCTCCGTTCCATCATTTGTCCTCCAACAGTTCTTTTTATTGGGTCTATCTTATTTCTGCAATGTTCACTACTCAAGTGTCTCACGGTTCTTAAAAATCCCCAAAGCATTCATAACCCGTGGTCCTCCCGCTCCCTTCCGGCTCCTTCTTCACGGGGAGCCCGGAGCGTCTTTCCGCACGCAGACCTTGCTTGGAGCTGACGATAGACCCAAGTGCTCCAGACGCGTGATTAGTTTTCTTTCTACGGAACCAATCCATTTACATAAACGATTTCACATTTCCGTTCTCAACATCTAAGCATGGCCAGCTCTTTTAAAGTACAAGAATTCTTTGTCAGAAATAACCATTGCTTTTTCTCCAAGAAAAAGCCAGAGGTTATCAATTGTTTTCAAAGGAAATGTAAACAACAGTCTGGTAAGGAAGAAAAAAAAAATCCCACATCTCATAGATTTCACTCACTTCTTTTTTCTTCTCCTTCCTACCCAGCCTCTGGGGAGGTCTGCTTCAACCCGTTTGATTATGGTGAAATGGCAATTATCAGAAAGGATAAATATTCCCTAACTCTTCAATAATATCTAAAAAGGGTGGAGTTTTCTTTCTGCTCATGACATATCTGGATGGTTTCATGGGCGAATGGATCTTCTTATTGAATTATTGAGCAAAAGCCTTAAATAAACACATCGAAGAAGCCTTTATCTTATTCTTCCCCACAACAGCACAGGCCAGCCCTGCAGCCCACTTCCTTATAAGAAAGCCCCGCAGTGCTGGATTTCTCCCCGGGGCACACTCATCTGAACTGCGCTCAGCCGGGGGACCTCTCAATGTCTCCTGCCCACAAATTACAGAGCTTCCCTGTGGAATAAGGAGTCCTTTTATCTAGTCCTGAACTGAATGCTATTTATTTGTTTGTTTTTGTCTTTTTGTCATTTTTAGGGCTGCACCCGCGGCATGTGGAGGTTCCCAGGCTAGGGGTCTAATTGGAGCTGTAGCTGCCAGCCTACACCACAGCTCACGGCAACGCCGGATCCTTAACCCACTGAGCAAGGCCAGGGATTGAACCCGCAACCTCATGGTTCCTAGTCGGATTTGTTACCTGCTGTGCCATGACGAGAACTCCCTGAATGCTATTTGTTTTTCCACAGATCACTCATTACAGTTCTCTTGTCTCCCCCGCCCCCACCTGCGGCATGTGGAAGTTCCTGGGTCAGGGATCAAATCTGCAGCAAAGCAGTGACCCAAGTCACTGCAGTGACAATGCTAGATCTTTAACTCGCTGTGCCGCAAGAGAACACCACTGCGGTTCCCTTGCAGCATTCTGATTCTCTTGAGAGGATCTAAAGTTGGCAGATGCTTTGCTTTACCAACCTTAGTCTATTAAAAAAAAAAAGGGTGGGGGTATTTTCTAACTCTTCATTAATCTTCCATAATAGCTGAAAGCATGTAACTTGATTCTACTTTCAATGCGTTTTGACGGTCTTGTGGGTTAACAGATCTCCTTACTGAACAACTGAATTATTAGACCTTGTGTAAACAGTAGAAGCTCCTCTTCAGAGGTGTTGGATGCAAGAGGGGTTTGGCAATAGTCTGGCGCAGTAGGACTCTGTAGACCACCAGCCTGGAAAAATCCAGTTTTCAGTTCTGTTTTTCCTTGGTCATATCCCAGGCTGCTTAATAGAGGCTAAAGCAGGTTAGGGATTGAAGTGACTTGACTTATTCTGGCTGTGAGATGTAACTTTTGACAAACCAGTATATTAATGCAATCTAATATCTGTGATTGTTTCTGAAAGGCTGTGTGTGAGTTCGCTTTTGGTCACTGAATAATTTTCTCATTTCTTTACACTGTAAATTTTAGCATGCTTGACTTTGACGCCCCATTTTTTTTTTTTTAAAGACATTAAGAAGTTTTGTGCGATGGTGGGTATGGCTGGTCCAATAGAAAGTTGGTAATGCAGGAGAGAGAGGGGCTAATTGCTTCTGTGACGCCCTTGAACAATGAGAAGGGTGGGTTCAGGGTACGAATGAGGGGCTGGCTTCAGGTTAGGTGCACCTGCAGCTCCCCCAGAGTAACAGCAGGAAAGACCAGATGCCCAGCGTCACGGCACAGCCCAGCCTTAGAGAAACTGGTAGACCATCTAGCTGGATGGGTGTGAAGTGGCACATCCAGAAGCTCTCTTATGCTGCTCCATCAGAGTCACAGAGGAGGATATGGGGGTGCGGGAGGGAGACTGTTTGCCAAACAGCATCAAAATGAGGGAGGCGTGAACTCACAGGACAGGAAGCAGGATCCCCAGGTTGGACCTGGGACCTCAGGCTCCTGACTGGGGCTTGAAAGTAGGACCAGCCCAGCATTTTTCTCCATCCTGCTCAGGTGCACGGAGGCCAGGCTCATGGTGGAGAACCAGGCATGGGCAGGCAGGGGGTCGCCAGGTCAGTTCAAAGAGAGGGAGAGAAAGGAGAGGGGGCTGGGGGTAGCAAAGGAGAGCTGGGACAGGGCTTCGGGGTCTCTGCTAGTTAAGGAGGAAAGGCAGGGGTCCAAAGCGGGCAGGGGAGACAGAGGGACCGGGCGGGGTGTTATGTAAGGCTTCAGAGTCATTGAAGTGGTTGCCACATATGGGGATTTTTTTTTCGGATTCTCAAACTCTTCTAAATTGTCTAAAAATACACTCTGTACCTAATGGGAAAAACAAATAACTTACGGGATATAACAGATCCCAAAACAACTAACAAAATCACAAAATAGTTAGGGTTTCCTGTTGGATCACCACCAGCTGCCCAGCGTCACCAGCACAGCCCAGCCTTAGAGAAACTGGTAGCCTTTGGTCCAAGCCTGGGGCCTCTGCGAGAGGAAAGGACACTGTCTGCAGGTACCCGGGGCCACAGTAAAGGCAGCCTGATGTTGGAGGGGGTTTCTGCCTGAGGACCAGGCCCCAGGGGGCCTGGAGCACAGGGGAATAGAGGGGGCAGTGAGGGGGGTGAGACTGGGGTTGCTCACTGGTCCCTGTTCCACCCACTGGGATTGAGGACTGGCTGGGCGCCCATAGTCCCCTCCCCTGGCCCTGGAGCGCTTTCCCTGCCCATGCTCAGTCCTGGCTGTCAGCCTGGAAGATTTGCTCCTGGAGGCCTGTCTGACCCCTCAATGGGTTTTGGGGGGCAGGGCACCCTGAATTTCTCCTCCTTTCTGTACTTATCATACTGTTACATTGTCTGTTCATCTCTCAGAATTACCAGTGTGACCAAGAAAGCAGGGCCTCTGTCTCTGTGGCTCACAGTTGTATCCACAGTGCTTAAAACAATTTCTAGTGCACAAACGGATCCAATAAAAATGCTGTGGATGATGGAGTTCCCGTTGTGGCGCAGAGGAAACGAATCTAACTAGGAACCATGAGGTTGCGGGTTCGATCTCTGGCCTCGCTCAGTGGGTTAAGGATCTGGCGTTGCCGTGAGCTGTGGTGTAGGTCACAGACGTGGCTCGGATCTGTCATTGCTGTGGCTATGGCGTAGGCCGGCAGCTACATCTCCGATTCGACCCCTAGCCTGGGAAACTCCATATGCCGAGGGTGCGGCCCTAAAGAGCAAAAGAAAGAAAAAGAAATTATGTGTGTGCTCGGGCTAGACTTTCATTTTGAGGGGATGGAGCCCTCCCCCCCCCCACCTGAGTGTTAGCAGAAGAATCAAAGCCACATGACTCCGAGGAGACGTTATCTTTCTCTGCAACGTGATATTCTTCTGCGGCTTTCTCTTCTGCTTTTCTGCCTCCTGCTTCTTTTTGGACCTCCCCCGACCCTGTACGAGCTCATAGCTCAGTGACAAGATGAGAAATGGCCAGACCTCTTGAGACTCCAGCAAGAAGCGATGCAGAGCAGGAAGCTGGACCCTGTGCCCGGCGGCTGCCCACAGGGAATTGCCCTCTGACAGTGCAGAAAGGGACTGTGACTTTTTAACCACAGCTCTTCCTGAATTTTTACACTTCAGTGGGAGAATAATATCATCCTTTGATTTAATTATAGTAGAGCTTTGTTCTTTTAATGCAAGAAATCCTTAGCAATAGGGCCCAGTGAGAAAATACAGAGGCTGTTCTAAGCCGCACTGATAACTGGAACCTGGAGCCACAACCGAAGGGCAGCATCTCCGGTTTTTAATTAATTTCAAGACAGTTCCTGTATTATTGTATTTTCCTTGTGTTTTCGTAAACGAATTTTTCACAGATGATTGGGTTATTGTGCTCATGCTCTGCTGGGAAAGATCTGGGTCTGTTTGCCCGGAAACCACCCAGCCCACCCCAGCCGAAGCAATTCAAGGCGAAGATAAACTTAACCCCGGGCCAGTGGTCTGTGATGGCTCTGCTGACAGATGGGCAGCGAGCGCACTGCCATTCAACTGGCGCTGGGGCCCAGGAGCGGAGGAGACAAATCAAACCATGGCTCCAGAGTCTGGTGTCAGTGTTGGACACAAATTGTTGGGAATTCAGAAAAAGGTTCAAACATGTGTGAGCAACGGTAGCTTGACAGTCCTCATGGCTGGTTTGTTGACTTTTATTTTTAGCCTTTAAAACTGTTGCCGGTTGTTAACCCCCACCCCACCCCCACCCTGGGCACGTGGCTGGAAGCAATAAAGCTACACAACCGGCAAGCTGACAGCCGCCCCAAGAGAGCCAGCTCCTGAAATGGTTCAAAACCATCTCGCTGTCACTTTCTCACAGATCAAATCCACAGCATATTTCTGTTCTCTTTCACCAAAGGTCAGAATACACATCAAATGTGGGAGGCCAGCAAGATCCGTGGAGTTTGGGATGGACACCGAGAGCTAAACCCTCCTTAAAAATTTGCTCACTGGGGGAGGTCCTGCTGGGGCTCAGCAGCAACAAACCCAACTCGTGCCCGTGAGAATGCCAGCTGGATCCCTGGCCCCGCTCAGTGGGTTAAGGATCCTGCATTGCCAGTGAGCTATGGTGTAGGTCGCAGACGCAGTTCGGACCCCAAGTTGCTGTGCAGGTCCAGCTGGACCCCTAGCAGGCTGTGCAGGCTGGCAGCTGCAGATCCAACTCGACCCCTAGCCTGGGAACTTCTATATGCCAGGGTGCAGCCCTAAGAAGAAAAGAAAAAAAAAAAAAGGGAACGAAAAAAGTTTGCTCGTTGCGAGTTCCCTGATGGCCTAGCTGTTAGCGATTCCGTGTTGCACTGCTGTGGCTTGGGTTTGATCCCAGGTCCAGGAAATTCCTCATGCCGTGGCTTGCCAAAAAAAAAAAAAAAAGGTATGCTCACCAATTGTCGAGGCGAAGATGCAGTCCCCACCCAGGGAGCTAGAGAATAGTGAAGACAACAGACAGGGCACGGGGGCCCAAGCCTGGAACAAGACTGGAATTTAGCAGCCATGCCATCTGAAAAAAGAGAAATGGGAAGGCTGAGGGCTGGCGGGCCCCCTCACCATTCATCCACAGCACTTTTTTTTTTTTTTTTTTTTTTGCTTTTTAGGACCACACCTGCGGCATACGGAGGTTCCCAGGCTAGGGGTCGAATCAGAGCTGTAGCTGCCGGCCTTCGCCACAGCCACAGCAACGCGGGATCCGAGCCGCGTCTGCAACCTACACCACAGCTCACGGCAACGCCGGATCCTTAACCCACTGAGCGAGGCCAGGGATCGAACCCGCATTCTCATGGATCCTAGTTGGGCGCATTGACTGCTGAGCTATGAAATGGAGCTCCCGATGTTTGTTTTCTTAGTGTCTCTTAGAACAAAGGCATCAAGCTGGCCTTTTCCAAAGGGAACTGACAAAGGAAAACCCAAAAGAAATCACTCTGGAAAATATCAGTGGTCTGCAAAAGTCAGACTTCCTGAAGACGGATCTCTGATCCTGCCATGATGACTGTCACTCCTTGATTCATGGCAACGCCACAGGCCCAGGGCTGTCCTTGTGTGATGGGTGCCATCTCAATTCAGGTCACCTGGGAGCCATGTCCTCCTGATGCCGAGGAGAGCCCCCCACCCCCCACGTTCTGGTTTTCCACCTGAAGGAGTCACCATACAGACCCTGAAGAGCCATACAATGTACTGTCCACCTTTGAGGGGACCTGCCAGCCGTACCCACTGGAAGATGACTTTCCAAGTCTGCAGTCCACCAATGTAACAGGAGCTGAAATAAGAGGATAATTCCCGATGTTCATATAATTACCTACACACGTTTTCTATCCGCAGACATGGAATCCTTGCACAGACAGAAACTCAGTGGCTGATGAATGAATGAATGGCACTTTATTTCTCAGATGGATCTATAGCCCAGAAATGACGGGCGGGCCTGTAGCCCAGAGAATGCTTAAATAAGTATATCGTGGGACTCGGCAACTTCCCTAGGTTCTTCTAGACTGGATCATTCCTTAACAGTTTTGGCTTTTTTGTTTCCTCTTTCCATCCACCTGAAGCCTTCTGCAGGGGTGCATTTTGTACAGAAAGAACCCAGATCAGGAACGTCTAAATGAGAAGTCCTCACCCCGGCTGTCCGGGGCAGTGATGGGTAATCTTCAGGGAAAGTGGGGCTGAGAGCAGCCCCTGCGTAGATGGAAAGAATCATGAGGACTGCAGGGCACGGAGCACAGGGAAGTCAGGGAGGCTGGGGACCAGCTTCAAGTTCTGAACAATTTGCTCAAGGTAGGAAATGTAAGCATATCTTTGGGAAACGAGGCAATTAGCTTCTGAAACCGTGCACACGCCAAAGGAGGGTTGCTAAATGTCTTTTAACAAATGGGAAGGACAATAGAAAAGTAACCAGAAACCTATTTACGTAATGACTTGCTGTGAAAACTGTCATGAGAAGCGATTTGGACTTTTAGGGTTGCCAACCAGAAAAAGGAAAGTGGGTTTGCAGGGTCGCATAGGGAAGTAAGGACACAGGTGGTTGCAGACCTACCGGGGGAAATGCGTTAGCACAAGATTTCTGGGGGAACAATTAGCTAAGATGTAGCAAGAGCCTTTTTAAAAGTGCATTTCCTTATATTCAGCCATAGAAAAGAACAAAATAATGCCATTTGCAGCAACGTGGATGCAACTAGATACCCTCATACTAAGTGAAGTTCAATCAGAAAGAGAAAGACAAATACCATATGATATCACTTATATCTGGAATCTAATATACAGCACAAATGAACCTTTTCACAGAAAAGAAAATCATGGACTTGGAGAACAGACTCGTGGTTGCCAAGGGGGAGGAGGAGGAAGGGGGATGGGAATCTGGGGTTAACAGATGCAAACTGTTGCCTTTGGAATGGGTAAGCAATGAGACCCTCCTGTACAGCACTGGGAACTCTATCTAGTCACTTATGATGGAGCATGATGATGGAGGGTAATGTGAGAAAAAGAACGTGTATATGTATGTGTGACTGGGTCATTTTGCTGTACAGTAGAAAACTGACAGAACACTGTAAACCAGCTGTTATGGAAAAAATAAAAATCATTAAAAAAAATAAAAGCGCATTTCCTTTGAATGAAAATACTCCGTACTTCCCCCATGAAAGCCCTCACCACTCCTCACTGCACTTTATCTGAATTCTTTAATATCTAAATTCCCTACCCAACTGGAGTTCCCTGGTGGTCTAGTGGTTAAGAATGCAGCGTTGTCTCTGCTGTGGCGTGAGTTGCTGCTGTGGTGCAGGTTGGGTCCCTGAACCAGGAACTTCTGCATGCTGCTAAGACAAATAAACAAACAAATAAATAAATTCCTTACCAGACTAACCACTCTGAAGGAGAGACCTTGTAGGTCTAGATCATTTCTCTCTTCCCAGAGTCAATGGAGAAGTTAGTGGGCGTGTGTTAAGTTGGTTACTACCTCCTACTCCTAGGATGTACCCTCAGGAAAAAATTGGACAAGGGTGCAGAGTTGTTGGGAAAAGGCCATTTATCTCTTCGCTGCTTCTAAAATGTCTAAAAAAGAGAGGCTAAAAAGGAGAGGCTGGTTAACTTAACGAGGGGATCTATCCGACAGAATACCGTGCAGCCGTTTGAGATGAGGCTCCATATTTATTGACATAGAAAGACAGTCACAATATAGAGCTAGAGAGAAATGAAGCCAGTTGCACAGCCGTGCACCATCTACAGTGGGATTTTTGTGAAATTAAAAAAAGATGCTGTGTGATAGAAAATCAGGCATTTTAATTTTCCTCTTTAGGTTTCTGCATCGTCTGATTTAAAAATTCCTTTAAAAAACCCTTTTCTAGTGTGAAAAGCCAATAAAATCACTTCCGCTTTGAGAACAATGTAATTGTTCACTCCCATTTGGCCTTTCTCCACACGCGGGGCGATTATGTGTTGCCCTCGTGATAGGAGGGAAAAATGGCTTCAATTAGCACAAGAAAGTAGACATCATTAACTGAAGGAATTAAAAAGAAGGAATTGTGTCTGCTAGAGGCTCTCTCCTTTGTAGCAAAGAAAAAAACTGAAAAGGGGTTTTAAAAAGCCAAAGATATAAAAAGGCACTCCAGGCCACAGATTGATTTGGTGCCCAGTGAAAACTCAGAGCAGCAAATCTGGAAGTGATGAATCATGAGGGTTTCCTTCCTTTTGATCCGTGCACATAATTATGCAGAATTGCAACCAGTCTTAGCTGTCTGGATGCTTCTACGGCCTCTAGCAAATCACCCTTTTTCTTTACTATCCGCATAAACTCAGTTGAGACTCTAGGCCAAGCACTGGCTATAGAATGTTCACCAAGATTTTTCTTTCTTTTTTCTTTTCTTTCTTTCTTTCTTTCTTTCTTTCTTTCTTTCTTTCTTTCTTTCTTTCTTTCTTTCTCTCTCTCTTTCTCTCTTTCTTTCTTTCTTTCTTTCTTTCTCTCTCTCCCCCTCTCTCTCTCCTTCCTTCCTTCCTTTCTTTCTTTCTTTTGCCTTTTCTAGGGCCGCACTCGTGGCATATGGAGGTTCCCAGACTAGGGGTCTAATTGGAGCTGCCGCCGCCGGCCTACACCACAGCCACAGCCACACAGGTTCCAAGCCGTGTCTGCAACCTACACCACAGCTCACAGCAATGCCAGATCCTTAACCTTAGCGAGGCCAGGGATCGAACCCTCAACCTCATGGTTTTTAGTCGGATTCGTTAACCACTGAGCCACGACGGGAACTCCTTCACCAAGATTTCTGATGACTGCCTCAGATCAGGGGCAAGGGGGCTCAGGCTGTGTCCCCACAGTCAGCTGTTGG
This sequence comes from Catagonus wagneri, assembly GCA_004024745.2. Lineage (NCBI taxonomy): Eukaryota > Metazoa > Chordata > Mammalia > Artiodactyla > Tayassuidae > Catagonus > Catagonus wagneri. The sequence continues at coordinate 6,604,435 of PVHT020000140.1, read as the reverse complement.
TACAAACTCCTGCTTTTCCTGAATCTATGTGATCTGTTCATCTTGTCACTTCCTAAGGTTGCTGCTTCTACCCACACTGCTTGCCCACCCCAAACAAACCTCTCTCTCCTTTCCCAAAGCACCAACAGCGTGGTAATGAATGTCTAGGGCCTAAGAAGATGCTTACAGCGCTGCTCAGAATAGGCAAAGACTTGCAACCACTCTTGGCCCTCCTCCAATACCACGGTTCCGCATTTGTAGATTCGTCCAACCACAAATGGAAAAAAAAATTTTTTTTTAATCCAGAAAGTTGCGAAAAAGCCAACCTTGGATTTGCCTTGCCAGCCGCTGTTGACATAGTATTTACAACTATTTACATACATTTACATTGTATTGTAGGTGTCATGAGTAAATTAAAGATGATTTAAAATAAATGTGCGAATGTGTGTAGTTATATGCAAATAACACACCATTTTTAAAAATTTGTTTATTTTTCTTTTTATGGTCAAACCGTCGACATGTGGAAGTTCCCAGACTAGGAGTCGAATCAGAGCTGCAGCTGCTGGCCTATGCCACAGCCACAGCCACAAACTTGGGTTCCAAGCCATGTCTGCGACCTACACCACAGCTCATGGATTCAGCTCAACGCTGAATCCTTAATCCATTGAGCAAGGACAGGGATGGAACCTGAGCCCTCTTGAATGCTAGTCAGGTTCATTATCTCTGAGCCACGATGGGCACTCCAACACCACGTTTTCTATAAGGGACTTGAGCATCTCCAGGTTTTGGGATCCGTGGAAATTCCTGGAACCGGTCACTGCCCCTTGCATAGCAAGGGATGACTGCAGGTATTAAATACCACAGCCCTCAGGTCCCTTTGCCCTCCCTGCCGTGGTGTCCTTCTCACTGGCTGTCCCCCTCACCACATTGGCGCCTGCTACCGTGTTTTCTCAGGATGCCTTTTTCCTTCCATATCTGGTCCTCCTTCCATCATTCAAGCCCATAAACCCATTTTCCTCCAGAGCTGCCAGAGGCCCATGCTTGCCTTTTACTTTATGAAGCAGAGCAATTCCCTTTTCTTTTGCTGCCCAACCCCTAAAAACTAGACAGGGGACTTCGCCTTTCCTGACCCAAAGGCCCATGTATATTTTCTTAAGCATGTATATTTTCAAAGCCGCCTACTTTGAGTAATGCTTTTTTCCCCCGTGGAATGGGAAAATTCTATAGTAATTTAACTTTGTAAATAGTAATCCCCCCTTCTCACAAAACATGCCTAGATATCAGGTGTCAGGGGCACTGAACTGCATAGATATCTGCTACAGTCTTGTATTTCTGTGTACACATGCTTATCCCTATACATACATGATTATTTTTTAAAATAAATAAAACCTGGTATATTTCTTTCAGAAGCTGTTCCCGTTTCTGTTGTACAAACTTTAGAGGTGGGGAAGGAAAACAAGAACATATGGAAAAGGTATTTTAGGGTTTCCACACAGACATTTGGTAAGAAATCTCAAAGCAGCTTTGTCTCAGAGCTATTTGCTGGGAGGGGCCCAGGGCCATGGAAACCAAGAGTTTCCATTTTGAGGGTGGAGCCTATTCCAGGCCCTGGGGGCTAAGCCTGAGAGGTTTCCTCCTCTTGCTGTTTGTTGGCAGATGGTCCCCTGGACCTTTTCCACTCATTTCTTCCTTCAGTGTTTCTTGTAATGTATCAGTCTTTGCCTCCAGTTTATTTCTAAGATCTTGAATCCTCTTAACTATCATTAGTCTCAAGTCTTTTTCATGGAGGTTGGTAATCTCCAGATCACTTAGCTGTTTTTCTGTGTGTGTTTTTTTTTCTTATTCCTTTAACAGTCATAATTCTCTGCCTTTTCATTTTGTATAGATTTTTTTGCGTGTGGTCTCCGTTTTGCAGGCAATAGAGTTGCAGCTTCTCTTGCTTCTGATGTCTGCGCCCCTTGTGGCTGAAGTTGCTACAGGGACTCGCTGTAGGCTTCCTGATGGGGCGACCTTGTACCTGCCCACTGCTCGCTGGGTCTGATTCTTATCCCTCTGGTGGGTGGGGGTTTTGGAACTTCTCCACTCCGCTGGGCTTTTTCTCACCGGACTTTAGCGGAGAGGGCACCCCCAGGTCCAGAAGAAAGACGTTAACCTTTGAACTGGCCCTGGGATGTGTAGTTATGACTTATTTTTCTCAGCTTATTCCAAGCTATGAATAATTTAGGGTTGCTTTTCAACCCCAAGACTTTACGGACTATTCCCCCTCCTCTTTCTGCCTTGGACTGTCCTGGAAAGGCTTTTGTTTTTTTTGCCTATTCTAGGGCCACACCCGCGGCATATGGAGGTTCCCAGGCTAGGGGTCTAACAGGAACTGTAGCTGCTGGCCTACGCCACAGCCACAGCAACGTGGGATCTGAGCCGTGACTGCGACCTTCACCACAGCTCACGGCCATGCTGGATCCTTAACCCACTGAGCCAGGCCAAGTATCGAACACACAACCTCATGGTTCCTAGTCGGATTCGTTAAACACTGAGCCACAACGGGAACTCCAGTCCTAGAAAGGTTTAATAAAGCATCTGGCACTGAGTCTGCGCCTAAGCGTTCAAGAATCATGACTGCAATTACCCAAGCACATGCATGTGCACTGACTGAAAATAGCACAAATATTGTCTGAAAGTCAGGTCCGGGAAGCGTGATGGGCTTATTGTGGGTATCCACGTTCTGGAGGGACATTTACAGCAACAGCGAGCGAAAAGGCTGGATAATGGCCCCATTCAGAACAGCCATTTAGGACCATAAATACGTTTCCTCAGATATATCTGCTAATTCCCCTCGCACTGACTTGACAAACTCAGCCAAGTTGTTTGCCCTGAATGCAGCAAATGGCCCCACCACGTGTCCGTCCACATCAGGGACCTCTGCAAATTGTAGAAATATGATCGGCAGGCCCTCTTTGGACGTGATGGCACACAATGTGTGAAAAGAAATGCGGTGAACATCTCACATAAGCAAGCATTTATTTCCCAGCTAGTTTCCTGTATGCAATCAGAGCTACTGCTGCAGGAAAATTGGACAGCTGTTCAGGACGCAAGCAAGTGTTACTCAAGTACTTTTGAAAGGACCAAAGGAAACAAACAAACAAACAAAAACAAATTTCTTTTCAGGTACACTGTAAAGATTAGGGTGGAGAGTAGAGGGCTGTGACTCCTTCAGGGGGTCGGTGTCTTTAAAATCCTTCAGAGCCTCCCCTTAGGGGTTTTTTATTTTTTCCTTTTTTTTATGTCCGCACCCATGGCATATGGAAGTTCCCAGGCTAGGGGTGGAATCGGAGCTACAGCTGCCGGCCTTCGCCACAGTCACAGCAATGCAGGATCTGAGCTGTGTCTGTGACCTACACCACAGCTCACTTCAATGCCAGATCCTTAACCCACTGAGCGAGGCCAGGGATCAAAGTCACAACCTCATGGTTCCTAGTCAGATCTGTTTCTGCTGCTCCACGACGGGAACTCCTCCCCTTAGGTTTTTAGGATAAAGTTCAAATCCCTTAGGACGGTGGAAGAGACCGTTTCCGGTTTGGCTGTGTCCCTTCTGCCACCAGCAGTCTTTCATGGTCTGCTCTAAGCTTACAGAACCACGAGCAAGTGTCTTGTTCTCTGGAGTTTTCTTCTTCTTTCTGTTCCATCTTTCCTCACAGAGTGAAGTATTTGCAGGGATTCACTATGCGTCATGCCCTCTGCTAAGTCTTCCTTGAGTATCGTCCTCCACCCCAGACTGCCTTGGATGCCTTGTCTGCAGCGATGGCTGTGTGGTGGTCATCTTGTCCATTTTCTTGTCCATTTTCCAGGAGGCTGAGAGAAAGGGCCACCTGCCTGGTGCTAAAACACAGTAGGTGTTTGCTAAACACTTCTTGGCTAATAAGAGACAACATGCATTTATTCCTACAGCGCATCAGGCATTGTTCTCAAACCCTTTACCTGTCTTATATCCTCCTGTCCTTCCAACAGCCTTATGGGGTCAGGGCGGGACTAGGAACAGACCCATTTCACAGGGATGGAAACTAAAGCTCTGAAGTTTGGGGCAACATTCCCCAGGTCAGTCACACAGCCTGTCCGCATTGGGATCAGGATTTGAATCGAGGCAGTTGGACTTCTGAGTTCATATTTTTAAATCCCCTGCTGGGCTGAGTGATGGATAAATACATGATGGGGAGACATCATTTTTTGATGCCTTTTCTTAAGAGTGGAGGAGGGGAGGAGAAGCTAGATTTATATTGTCACAAACACAGGAGCCCAGCCCCTTTCTCTCCTTTTTTTTTTTGTCTTTTTGCCTTTATCTGGAGCCGCACCTGCGGCATATGGAGGTTCCCAGGCTAGGGGTCTAACAGGAGCTGGAGCTGCCGGCTTTCGCCACAGCCACAGCAACGCGGGATCCGAGCTGCGTCTGCAACCTTCACCACAGCTCACAGCAACGCCGGATCCTTAATCCACTGAGCGAGGCCAGGGATCGAACCTGCAACCTCATGGTTCTTATTCGGATTTGTTAACCACTGAGCCACGACGGGAACTCCTCAGTCCCTTTCTCTTGAACTCTGATCCCTTATATGGCATCTGCGGAGCAGGGTGGCAGAGGGCGAGCATGGGTGGGGTGGGCTGGAGTGGTGAGCTGTTCTTCCTCGGGTATCTTCTTGCTCTTTTGACTTCTTGCCCATTTCTTTCTTTTTTTTGGGGGGGGTGGGGGGGCGTGAATAATTATAGATTATCCATGTAGGTGCGGGTTATTCCATTGTCTTAGGCTATAAATAATAAGCCCCACTTATCCTTATTAAGGCTTTGTATTAATATTTTAGAAAAACATTAAATCTAAGGGAAAACCCCCTCTTCCTCCAGCTCAGACGTTCTTCAAACCAAGACTGCCACAGCTCCCTCCCACAGGCACTGGCGTCCCAGCCACAAGTCATCAGCGGCCCCTAACTGCCCCTGCCAGGCTCTGATGGCTCATCGCTCAGATCTTGGTGGGGATGGAGTGGGAGGAGATAAGGTTGAATGGCGGGAACCTACTCAGGAGGCAGCTGAGGTGCCCATGGGCTCCAATAGGGTGTACCTCCCGATTCACCTCTAGAAAAGGGTAGAAGGGCTGACCTGCAGATCAGATCCTTTGGACATTTGTAGTGCCTCAGCCTCCCGGAGCAGTACTTGAGGGCTTCGTAGGTCCCTAGGAGATATCTCTTTGCCTGTGGAAGTTAAGCAGAAAGAGAGGAAGCAAGAAATAGGTAAAAGAAGGAGGAACGAGGGAGTTCCCTTCGTGGCTCAGTGGTTAATGAATCCGACTAAGAACCATGAAGTTGCGGGTTCGATCCCTGGCCTTGCTCAGTGGGTTAAGGATCCGGCATTGCCATGAGCTGTGGTGTAGGTTGCAGATGCGGCTCGGATCCCGCGTTGCTGTGGCAGTGGCGTAGGCCAGCGGCTATAGCTCCTGTTAGACCCCTAGCTTGGGAACCTCCATATGCCGCGGGTACGGCTCCACATAAAGGCAAAAAGACAAAAAAAAAAAAAAAAAGGAGGAACAAAAGGAGAGAGGGAGGATCGGAAGGATACAGAGACTTGGGTACTGAAGACACCAAGGTTAGACATAAGGAAAACAAGCCAAGTAAACTCAAGGTAGATGCATCTGAGGATGAGGTGGTCTTTTCAATGGTGGGTTTTCTTTTCTTTTCCTTTTTTCTGTTCTTTAAAAAAAATTATTGGCTATATTTCTCCTGTTGTACAATGCATCTTTGTACCATATTTTATACCCAATAATTTGTACCTCTTACACCCCTACCTCGCCATTGCCCCTCCCCTTCCTTCTCCCCACTGGCAGATACTAGTTTGTTCTCTGTATATCTGAGTCTACTTCTTTTTTGTTATAAACCCTGGTTTGTTGTATTTTTCAGATTCCACATACAAGTGACATCATGCGCTATTTGTCTTCCTCTGACATTTCATTTTGCATAATGCCCTCCAAAGTCCATTCCATGAGTGGGTTTTATTTTCAATTACTTTCATTTAAACATCATCTCTTTCCCATAACTCAATTTATTTTGGGTCTTCGATGCATGTTAATTTCCCTGTCTGCAGGACTTGGGTTTGGGGGATGAACAATTTGCTTCCTTGGGATTTTGAATAGCTGGTCAAGGTCCCACCGTGGCTCTGATGCAGACCTCCTTTGTCACAATTCTTTTCTGTACCCACCCAGCACCTCATGGTTCAGATCTGCTTATGATTTCTCTTGAAACACGACGTGTCTTTAAAATAGGTATATTTTAGTTCTAGGCAGAATTGCTTTTGGAATAGCAGAGAATGATTGTGAGATTTCAGAACTGGTTATAGAGTTAGGTCACTGTAATTCGGTTTCCACAATCTCACCGCAAAGATCTCCTAATGAGATTATATCAAAGCATGACACAGTTGCTCGTTTATTATTTTTCCTGGGTATGCCAAGATTGATGGTGATGACAAACCTGAACTCTGATTATTTTATCACAATGAGGTCAGCTCCATGAGAGCTCTCGTGGCTGAGACCCAGAAAATATCATAACTCACTCAAGATAAGGTCAGTGTCACGGTGTAAACCACAAACTCTAGAGTTAGAACAACCCCCCTTATACACTGACATCCGTTTTCAGATGCGTCCTTAATCAGGTCTTCCAAACAATGCATTCTTTATTAGAAGAGTTTGCTGCTTTAATCTCAGACAATAATGGCCATTCACCTCCTTGAGCTGGCAACCGCCTTCTCCTCTCTATTAAAATTCCTTGATTGGAATCACCCTCTCATTGACCTAAATCATTCATTACAAACTATTTCAGACAAGCTCCTGATAACACTGAAGTAGAGGTACCACCTGTTTTTCTCTCATCCAACACGTTTCCTCTGGGGAGCTCTAGCCACTGCTCAGAAAGCTAATTTCTTCTGTCCTCACATTCTCAATGAACAGCTTTGCATTTACATAGATCTTTGGCTTCCTCAGATTATCCAATAAAGTTGATGAGAACTGGTGCTAGGAAATAGGTATTCTATGCTTCTGACGGGAGTGTAAGTTGGTAGAACTGTTCTGGAGAGCAATTTTGCACTATGTATCAATAGTTTTTGAATTAAATCATTAATAAAGTGGTAACTAATATTAATGGTAAGTTGTTAATGATTTTTAAAATTTGTTTTATTATAGTTTATATACAATGTTCTGTCAGTTTCTGCTATACAGCAAAGTGACCCATTCCTTTTCTCCTAACAAACATCTTTTCTAACAGCTTCCATCATGTTCCATCACAAGTGCTTGGATATAGTTCCCTGTGCTATACAGCAGGACTTCATTGCTTATCCACTCCAAATACAATAGTTCGTGTCTACAAACTACCCCCCAACCCTGTCTATCCCACTCCCTCCCCCTCCCCCTTGGCAACCACAAGTCTGTTCTCTATGTACGTGAGTTTATTTCTGTTCTGCAGATACATTCACTTCTGCCATATTTTAGATTACACATATACGTGATATCATATGGTAACTGTCTTTCTCATTTTGACTAATGTCACTTAGTATGAGAATCTCTAGTTGCATCAATGTTGCTGCACATGGCATTATTTTGTTTTTTTTTATGGCTGAGTAATATTCCATTGTGTATATGTACCACATCTTTTTTTTTTTTTTTTTTGCTTTTTAGTGTGGTGCCCACAGCATGTGGAGGTTCCCAGCCTAGGGGTCGAATTGGAGCTACAGCTGCCAGCCTACACCACAGTTCATGACAATGCGGGATCCTTAACCCACTGAGTGAGGCCAGGGATCAAACCTGCAACATCATGTTTCCTAGTTGGATTTGTTTCCCCTGCACCATGACGGGAACTGCTATACTGCATCTTCTTGATCCATACATCTGTTGCTGGACATTTAGGCTGTTTCCAAGTCATGGCTATTGTGAAGAGTGCTGCAGTGAACATAGGGGTGCATGTATCTTTTTGAATGAAAGTTTTGTCTGGATATATGCCCAGGAGTGGGATTGCTGGATCATATGGTAGTTCTATATTTAGTTTTCTGAGATGCCTCCATACTGTTTTCCATAGCAGTTGTACCAATTTACATTCCCACCAACAGTGTAGGTTCCCTTTTCCCCACACACTCTCTAGCATTTGTTATTTGTAAACTTATTAATGACAGCTATTCTGACTGGTGTGAGGTTGTGCCTTATTGTAGTTTTGATGTGCATTTCTCTAAGAATTAGTAATGTTGAACATTTTTTCATGTGTCTGTTGGCCATCCGTATATTTTCTTTGGAGAAATGTCTATTAAGCCTTCTGCTTTTTTTTTTTGCTTTTTAGGGCTGCCCCTGAGGTATATGGAAGTTCCTAGGCTAGGGGTCAAATCAGAACTGCAGCTGCAGGCCTACACCACAGCCTCAGCAACTTGGGATCTGAGCCACGCCTATAATCTATACAACAGCTCACAGCAATGCCATATTCTTAACACACTGAACAAGGGCAGAGATCATACCCACATCCTCATGGATACTAGTCGGGTTAATAACCCACTGAACAGCAACAACAGGAAATCCCAGCTGTTAATAATTTACTTTTTTTTTTTTTTTGTCTTTTTGCCTTTATGTAGAGCCACACCCGTGGCATATGGAGGTTCCCAGGCTAGGGGTCTAACAGGAGCTGCAGCTGCCGGCCTTGACCACAGCCTCAGCAACGCGGGATCCGAGCCGCGTCTGCAACCTACACCACAGCTCACGGCAACGCCGGATCCTTAACCCACTGAGCAAGGCCAGGGATCGAACCCGCAACCTCATGGTTCTTAGTCGGATTTGTTAACCACTGAGCCACGAAGGGAACTCCACCAGTTGTTAATAATTTAAAGTTATTTGACCAGGCCTTGCAGATGCCACTGCCCCGGATCCATCAGTGCAGCCTAGCATGGTTAACCCCACTGTCTTCTTTGACATCGCCGTCAATGGCGAGCCTTTGGGCCGCGTCTCCTTCGAGGTAAGGGACTTGGAAACCAAGAAGTGACTGCTCATCCAATCCATAAAGCTATGTTAACACATTGGAGTTGTTTGCAGACAGAGTTCCAAAGGCAGCAGAAAACTTCCGTGCTCTGAGCACTAGGGAGAAAGGATTTGGTTATAAAGGTTCCTGCTTTCACAGAATAATTCCAGGATTTATGTGCCAGGGTGGTGACTTCACACGCCATAATGGCACCGGTGGCAAGTCCATCTATGGAGAGAAATTCAATGATGAGAATTTCATCCTGAAGCATACGGGTCCAGGCATCTTGTCCATGGCAAATGCTGGCCCCAACACAAACGGTTCCCAGTTTTTCATTTGCACTGCCAAGACTGAGTGGTTGGATGGCAAACATGTGGTCTTTGGCAAAGTGAAAGAGGGCATTAATATTGTGAAGCCATGGAGCGCTTTGGGTCCAGGAATGGCAAGACCAGCAAGAAGATCACCATTGCTGACTGTGGACAAATCTAATAAATTTGACTTGTTTTATCTTAACCATCAGACCATTCCTTCTGTAGCTCAGGAGAGCACCCCTTTGCCCCACCTGCTTGAAATAGCCCATAATCTTTGTGTTCTCACTGCATTTCTTTGGGTTCCATGTTTTCCTCATCTCCCCTCGAAGTTTAGCAGGATTGCAAAGTTAAGTTTATGATTATGAAATAAAAACTAAACAAAAAAACAAAAAATAAAGTTATTTGATCAGACGAATGTATTTCTAGAAATTTATCTTTTTTTTTTTTTTGTCTTTTTGCCTTTATGTAGAGCCGCACCCGTGGCATGTGGAGGTTCCCAGGCTAGGGGTCTAACAGGAACTGTAGCCGCCAGCCTTCACCACAGCCACAGCAGCGGGGGATCTGAGCCGCGTCTGCAACGTACACCACAGCTCATGGCAACGCCGGATCCTTAACCCACTGAGCAAGGCCAGGGATAGAACCTGCGTCCTTGTGGATGCTGGTCATATTCATTAACTGCTGAGCCATGATGGGAACTCCCACCAATGACCTTCTAATTGTTAAGTTTCTTCCCCTCAAAACAGGGAAGTGATAAAACTAGGACCAGCGTGTAGATCTTAGGACTTCAAGTCCCAGGTTCTTGCCATTAAAAAGGGAGCATATTTCAGTTCATCTCGTGTGTCAAAAGCAAGTCACATGGAAGATGTGATCAAAAAGCTCTGCAAGTGACAATTAAAAATTCCATAAAACTCAGTTAACATGGACACAGGATTCATGTTTTCCCTGAGGTGCTAACACACTGGTGTCACCGTGTGTGTATCTTGTTGCCATAATATCTGAAAATCCGGACAGGATTGTCCTGGTGGATGGGTGGTTTCCAAGGTGGCCAATCCATTTCCTTTTGCAATTGGTCTCAATTTAGAGATTAGTCCAAAAGTGTCACGTTCATAAAGCAGTTGTGGGATGGTGGGTACGTTTTTACCAGCCCCCAATCACCCGCTGACGAGTGATGTGCAGAGGTTACTTGTGTCTTAAAAGCTGATTTTTTTTTGAGTTGTCGCGATGGCACAGTGGGCTCGGCATTTTTCCATCCAGCAGGGGTTCGGTCTCCGGCCCAGTGGGTTAAGGATGTGGTGCTGCCGCAGCTGCAGTTTGCATTCGATCGTTGGCCCAAAACTTCCATACGCCTTGGGGTTATAAAAAAGAAGCTGATATTTTCAAAGAGCTTTGCAAACAAGCTAACTGGGTAAAACTCAGGGGCCCCTGAGTTGAGACCTGCCCTCCACACCGCCTGCCCTGTTTGCACTCATCCTCAGAACCATCTCACCTGTTTTGATTCTGTTGTCCTGAGCCGGATTAACTGACACTCCCCGGCCCTCCGGGAAGCACGTGGATGACCCCACGGCCGGCAGGCTCTTCTAAGCCATTTGCTCTCACAGATCGAGTTGTGAGCTTGCCCAGAAGGAGTGGTGTTGGTTTCCCAACCTGTTTCTGCCATCTTTCTTTGATACTGATTTTCAGTTTGGTTAAGATACACGACCTGATTAAACAGAAGCAGGGGAGATCCTCAGTTTCGATGGAAGATAGTTTGAAGGCTTTTGAAAAATGGATCAAGTCTGAGTAGCTCCAAACTTCTCTTATGATTAGGTATTGGTGAGACAATTATATGAGATTAGGGGCAAGTCAGAAGAATCTTGACATCTGCACTTGAAATGTTCAACAGCCAAGCTTTTACTTAAAAAAAAAAAGCGAAAAACTAGGAGGAGTTCCCATTGTGGCTCAGCACGTTAAGAACTGGACATAGGAGTTCCCTTCGTGGCTCAGTGGTTAACGAATCCGACTAAGAACCATGAGGTTGCAGGTTCGATCCCTGGCCTTGCTCAGTGGGTCAAGGATCTGGCGTTGCCGTGAGCTGCGGTGTAGGTTGCAGACGCAGCTCGGATCCCGCGTTGCTGTGGCTGTGGCGAAGGCCGGCAGCTACAGCTCCTGTTAGACCCCTAGCCTGGGAACCTCCATATGCCACAGGTGTGGCTCTACATAAAAAAAGGCAAAAAGACAAAAAAAAAAAAAAAAGAACTGGACATAATGTCTGTGAGGATGTGGGCTCCATCCCTGGCCTCGCTCAGCGGGTTAAGGATATGGCGTTGCCATGAGCTGTGGTGTAGGTCGCAGATGATGCTTCGATCTGGCATTGCTATGTCTGTGGCGTAGGTCAACAGCTACAGCTCAGATTAGACCCCTAGCCTGGGCACATCCATATGCTGCAGGTGAGGCCCTAAAACGACAATAAAACAAAAACAAAACCCAAACAAAAGTGGAATTGGTAGAGGCTGTGTTTAAGTGTGGTTTCTGCACAAAAGTCAAAGAGATTCCCCAGTCCTTTCATAGAAGGGCCTGCCCTAATCTCACAAGATGAGTATCCATATATGGAATATATATTTCTGTTGTTGAAAGTCAAATGCTATGATTAAGGTGAACATGTGTCATGTTCCTGGTTCCTTGCTTTAAGAGCTGTTTCTGTTCAATGACCAGCTACCAAGTGATTGCATCTGATCAGAGGGCTTCTGCCCTCAGCGAGTTACTCGTCCCTTGTGTCCCCCTTGAATGGGAATCTGCACAAACCTGCAGCATCTGTGGGCTCACATGCCGCCTGCTTAACTGTCCTTGGCTGTCATTTGCCTCTGAGTCAAACTTACAGAATTTTATTTTATTTTATATTTTTTGTCTTTTTGCCTTTTCTAGGGCCGTACCCGCGGCATATGGAGTTTCCCAGGCTAGGGGTCTAACAGGAGCTGTAGCCGCTGGCCTTCGCCACAGCCACAGCAACGCAGGATCCGAGCCGCGTCTGCAACCTACACCACAGCTCACGGCAACGCTGGATCCTTAACCCACTGAGCAAGGCCAGGGATCGAACCCGCAACCTCATGGTTCCTAGTCGGATTCGTTAACCACTGAGCCACGAAGGGAACTCCAGTTTCGTTTCATTTTAAATCAAAATGTAGGGGCAGATGCGCGTTTTGTGGGGGAAGCAGATATGATTTGGGAGGTCAGCTTTAAGAAAAGAAATATAATATGAAGCATCTTTAGAAGCAGTGTGAGTGTATTTTAAATGGTTCTTTGTTGTGTGGAGCTGTGATGTCTAAAACCTCTGAGATGAAAGACATTGACTCACGGCTGAGTGTGCACCATTTTGTGACTGGAAATCCTTGTCTCCTCAGGTTTTCTCACTGTGCTCCCACAATTCTGGTTGCTGTTTTCTCTGGAGCTACCAGATTCATCAAGACAAAAGATGCGTCAGATACATGAACGCTTGATACGATACTTTAGATGCATAATACACTCAACTTCACGCACAGATGTATTTTCTGTTTGAAGTACTGCTAGAGATCGGTGCCCTCAAACATAGAAATTTTGATAAATTCTATTTCACACAGTTTCCTCCCCCAAAGAATTATGGTGCATTTACGACAGAGCAATTATGTGTTATAAACTATATTTCAAACCGGAGAAATTTTTATTTTGATAGGGTGTAATTGAGAACTGAACTCTGCTTACAGTTTTGTTTGTCCGGAGATGGGAAGGACTTTCCACAGACCAGGTTTTGGCTCCAGACCTTTTTTTTTTTTGCTTTTTAGGGCCGCACCCTTGCCATACGGAGGTTCCCAGGCTAGGGGTCGAATTGGAGCTACAGCTGCCGGCCTACACCACAGCCACAGCACTGCAGGATCTGAGCTGTATCCTCAGGGATACTAGTCAGATTCGTTTCCACTGCGCCACAACGGGAACTCCAAAAGTCATTAGTTTAGAACTTACTGGCAGAACAGAAAGAGAAAACTTTGGGCTCTCAGTCGAGAAATTTCGCCTTGTTAATTCCTGTCAGGCACCACATGAAGCAGAAATGAGACAAAAGTCTTCCTTTGCGTGAGACTAGCCCTCGGTGTGTGTTGGGGGAAGAGGCGCCTCTGTGTCTGAGGCAGACGTGCAGGCACGAGGTCCAAGTCAGAGACAAACAGCATCAAAAAGAGTGGCCCCGGGTTCTGACACTGCGGCCCCCGCCTGGGGCCATAGGGGTCCTTTTTCCCAGGTTGGCTTTTTTTTCCTTCTGAAGAGCCACATATACAACTGCTTTTTAAAAACATGCTTTGGAGTTCCTGCTGTGGTGCAACGGGATCAGCAGTGTCTTGGGAGAGCTGGGATGCAGGTTAGATCCCTAGCCCAGCACAGTGGGTTAAGGACCCAGCGTTGCTGCAGCTGTGGCTCAGATATGATCCCTGGCCTGAGAACTCCATATGCCTCCGGGTGGCTGAAAAATTAAAAAAAAAAAAAAAAAGACATGCTTTGTAAATGATGGACTTGAGCAGCTCTACAAAGAAAGGACCCAAGTGGAATTTCTTTCCTTTCAGGTTACCTTGTAATGTTTGGGTTTTTTTTTTGTCTTTTTGCCTTTTTCTAGGGCCACACTCACGGCATATGGAGGTTCCCAGGCTAGGGGTCTAATCGGAGCTGTAGCCTCCGGCCTTCGCCACAGCCACAGCAATACGGGATCCGAGCTGCGTCTGCAACCTACACCACAGTTCACGGCAATGACGGATCCTTAACCCACTGAGCAAGGGCAGGGATTGAACCGGCAACCTCACGGTTCTTAGTCGGATTCGTTAACTACTGCGCCATGACGGGAACTCCTGTAATGTTTGTAGAATACTTATATACTTTAAAAAATATAGTTACGCTCAGTAGGGGTATGCTGCTTTACATTTTTTTTTCGTCTTTTTAGGGCCGCACCCACCGCATAAGGAAGTTCCCAGGCTAGGGGTCGAATTGGAGCTGCAGCTGCCAGCCTACACCACAGCCACAGCAATGCGAGACCCTTAAGCCACTGATTGAGGCCAGGGATTGAACTCACGTCCTCATGGATGCTAGTCGAGAGCCATGACGGGAACGCCTGCTTTACATTCTTTCATGGCTTAAATATCCAGATCTGAGTGCACCAGTGTGGTCCAGGTACTTGTCGTTGTTAATGGCTATGGCATGTTTCATGTCACTGTGTAATTTGCTTAGCCGTTTGCCCTATTGTATGTGTCTGGCCCATTTCCAGTTTTATACTTTATATATTATACTGTGTTGAACGGCAGCTGCTGTGTATGTATTTGTACATATGAGGTTTTTTCTTCTTTGGAGTTATTTCCTTGTAGCATATTCCCAAAAGTGGGGTTACTGGGTCAAACGGTTCTTAGCTCTGGTTACATATTGTCCAATTTTTCTCAAAAAAGAGAGGAACCACTATAAAGAGCCACCAGGAGTGTATGAATGTGTTTATTTCCTTAAAGTTCCTGCCAGCATTGTGCTTTTTTCTTAAGAAAAAAAAAAAGTGCTAGCTTAATAGATGGGAGATTGTTTTAAGTGACATTTCTGTCATTGCTGGAGGTTTGAAATCCATCAGCTTGGCATGGGGCCAGACGGCCACAGCTCTGCGTAGGGTTCCCAGCAGGAAAGAATGCAGCAAGCCGCACCCAGAGAAGAATAAAGAGGCCACCTTGGGGGCAGCCCCACCAGTGCCCGGGAGCCACTTCTCTTCAATATAAGTGATTTCTGAGGAGGCTTGTCCCACACATGTGAGGTGTACTTTGAACCTGAGGGTAGACTCCGAGAATTCTTTATATTAGTCTGGACCTGCAAACTCTCGCTTAGTCATCTTTCCAGGAGTGGTTGGGGGTCAAGCATGCCAAGTTTGGTTTTTATGAAAGCCTGGATTAAAATGCTTGGCCATGGTTCCGTGGGCCTTGGAGGGGTGTTCTGGGAAACCACAGAGGGATTGGAAGTTGGCTCTGTCTCTGCTTCTCCCCACTTGCAAAAAGAGCAAATTCCCCGCTGCGTGTGTGCGGACCTTACGGTCCCAGCACATCCAACAACGGCCAACAGCCTTCCACTCAAACTGGAGCCATTCCAGCTGACTGAGCCCAGAGGTCCCTCCAGAGGATGGTGCAGTTTATCCCAGATGATTCCTAAGTGGGTGGCCCCAGACGGGAGGATGCTCAGTTCTGGAGCAAGTCTTTTTTTTTTTTTTTTTGTCTTTTGTCATTTTAGGGCCACACCCATGGCGTGTGGAGGTTCTCAGGCTAGGGCTCTGATCGGAGCTACAGCTGCTGGCCTATAACACAGCCACGTGGGATCCGAGCCGCGTCTGCAACCTACACCACAGCTCACAGCAATGCCGGATCCTTAACCCACTGAGCAAGGCCAGGGATCGAACCCGCAACTTCGTGGTTCCCGACCTCCGGTTCTGGGCTAGGAGCTGCTGTGCGGAGCTCCCCTAGCATCCGGCCCTTTCCTCTTTCTTGCCCTCATCACACTGGCCCACGGCACCTGGAACGTGTTTGACCCATCTCAGGACATGCCCCACTGTGGTGCCCGGTGCACGGCTCAGTTTGCGAACCAAAAGAGGAATGAATGAACAGACGTGATGGTGAAAGGACGAAGTAATCAACCCCGGTGCTTCCAGGGGCCACCAGAGTCTGCAGTTTGCAGCAGTCCAGGGCTGGACCAGAAGCTTGTGAGTCACGCGAGGCAAGCGAGCCCTTGGATTCTCTTTACCTCAGAACCTGGAGATGAGGGGGACTGACCTCCAACTGCGGCAGCATCGGGAGGGCTCTGGGGTCGTGTAGGCAACTGGTTCTCCATTTTCTCTCAGCTTCAGTAAAACCAGAATCATTCCTTCCAAACACATGTTGGGCTGTAATCTTTGTTCTAATGACCTCAGAATCGCTGCATGGAATGAGGCCAGAAAATCAAAGAGAAACGAAAACAATCAATCAAAAGTTTGTTGCGAGGAAGCAGATTTCCTTTTCTTTCATGTTGCACTGCAAAGACCTCACAAAATATCACACGTGCATCACGATCTATTGGAGGTCCCCGAGTCCTTACCCCGCTCATTCGGTTTACCTGGTGGACATAAATGAGCCACTACGGCATTCCGGACACACTTCGGGGCCAGGGCCAGGGCTCCCTGGGTTGGGGGTAGGTGCAGAAATTCTAATCTGAGGCAACTGCGAGAAATGCAAAGACCAAACCAAACAAAGAAAAACTATTAGCACTACGAATTGCGCTGAACGCTAGGTCTGAGAACAAGGACAATTCCGAGAGGGTGGGTTGGCAGAGAGGAGAGGAAAGGATGTGGGTGTCACTGGACAAGAGGAGGCTGCATGGTCAAAGCCTGTTTTGAGTGGCCATGGCAAGATGGTCTCTGAAGGGCCAGATGTGCCAGGAAAAGCCTTCCGGAAAGGAATCGCGTATGGCCATCGCCTTTAAGAACTTTCTCAAACATCCGGTCAGCAGGGAAATCAGACAAGGAAATGGGTCATAGGACGCAGAAGGGACTGGTAAAAGCAAATACTATTTTCCCACCATGGCCATTTTCTTGGTGCAACAATGATAAATGCGTTAACAGTAACTTTTAATAATTTCGACAGGATCCACATTAGTCTTTGCTTAAGCAAGGGTTTGCCTAATATGTGTTTGATATTAAAGATGGCTGCATAAACCAAACTTTTAATGTGATCTTCAAAATTTTAAAGTTGTACACGTTCTTTGGAAAGGAGATAAATCAGGCTCAGCAGGTTAAAAACCGAACATAGTGTCCTTGAGGTTGCGGGTTCAATCCCTGGCCTCGCTCGGTGGGTTAAGGATCCAGCATTGCCACAAGCTGCAGCGTAGTTTGCAGATGTGGCTCAGATCTGGCATTGCTGTGGCTGCAGTGTAGACTGGCAGCTGTGGCTCTGATTCAACTCCTAGCCTGGAAACTTCCATATGCTGCAGTTGTGGCCCAAAAAGAGAAAAGAAAAGAGAGAGTGATAAATCAATAAAATGAAAATTTCTTGCGACAATGTTGTTTTGCAGAGCTGATAATTGTCTTAGCCAATTTCAGATTCTTTAGAGAAGTAGGTTAGGTGGGTTATAAATTATAAATTAATAAGTAAAATAGAATCCCCAGATTCTACTATATTCCCTCTACCATAGGTGGTACTCACTTATAATTAAAATTTAATTTTTTTCAGTATATCATGTAAAGACAACAGCAACTACTCTTTCTCAGGCAACTACATAGTCTATTTAATTGTAGTTTTCTAAAATACAAAATTCCTCAAACTGGGAATCACAGATGCCTAAACATCTGCAAGATTTTAATTTTGCATTTTTGCCTTAGCGATAATTTTTTAAATTAGCAATTGTAAAGAGAAAACTTACAATGGCAATTTACATTTAGTATTGTCATAAAAAGACTTTCAGTCATTGTTTTCTCAAACTGGTATCCATGAGTAAATTCTGAGAGGACTAAAAAATTTTTTCCCTGTAAATTCCTCAAGTTTAAGAAACGTTGCTGTAATATATATCCTGCTGTAATTGAGTCCATTCTCCAGTTCTTCTAATGACACATCAACACTGTATCTCATATTTTCTAATATCGCTTTGATATTAAACTGTCTTTGATTATTAAAGATCTAATTCTATTTTTATTTCCTAAAGCATTTTCTTTTTTTTTTCCCACACGTTTCAAATTTGTCAAGAAGCATGGTGTTTTTTTCCCCCCAAGACCACAATTTTCTCCATCGTTATTAGAGATTCATATAAACCATAATGGAAAGAAACAAGACAAAGGAATACACACACACGTGTGTGTATCTGAGTCACTTTGCGGTAGAGCAGAAATTAACACAACACGGTAAATCGACTATATTTCAATACAATTTTAAAAAAAGATCCAAGTAGAAGTTGCATGAATGTCACAAATGAAGTAAAATATCTTTGTCTTTTCCTCATTGTAATGATCATGGAATTGTTTAAAAGCTTCACATTGTCATCTTTACAAAAATAAATTTCAAATTACATGTGATTGCTTTAACAGTTCAATCAAATGCTGAAGACACGTGGGATAAAATTTAGACGAGGAAGGTTGATTCACAGTGTCCGATAGTTGGATCTGGGCCTTTAGCGAGGAAACATTAAGGAGTAAGGGAAAGAATTCCATTCTGGGATCACTCTCTCCTGGCAAGGTACAAGCCATTTAAAATGAATTTTATTCAAATCCTGCCCAACTTCCTGGGCTAAACTCAAATGCCGATTTCTCCACGACACCCTACCATGTCCACCTATTTTTTCCTTTTTCCTTAGCTGACTCTCCTCTCTCCCCTTGATGTAGTTCCTTGAATCTGTCCCTGACCCGTGACACGCCCCATCTTTACCTGTGTTGGTTATTAGGTGAATGTCTTATAAGATTGTATACAGTCTTTGAAGGGGGGACCACATCCAAATGCACAGAGCATTTACAGAGCAATGTATTGAATACATTACATATGTATTTGATCAATGAACAAGTAAAGTCTTAAATGTGAAGTGTTGCCTGAGGGCCATACTCCAGAGTCAAGGGGACCATGTGTATCCATCTCTTTCTGAATCAGAGATCCTACTGTGATGGCTTTCATTGGGTGAGTTCTCGGTAAGGGTCGGCTGAATGAATGAATGCTGGGAGCAGCAAGCTCATGACACAAACTTCAATAGCACTAGACCACTCCGGACCCATCTTGGCTCTTCATCTGGGCCAGAATAGACGGAGCAGCACTGGCTGCACCTCACAGGTTTTTTTCATACTCAGTTTATAGTTCATAGGTAAATCTCGTCATGCCCGTCCAACTCCTGCCAAATCCCAGTCTAAAATTCTTAGGGTGGCATGACTCATTCATTCATTCAAAAAAGATTTTCAGAGCACCTCGTATATTCAGAGATCGCCTCAGACAGGCTCTGGAGATCCAGAGGTGAAAAGACAGATGGACTCCAACCCATAGGAAGCTCACATTCTAGTAAAGACAGGATGACAATGAAGACCAAAAAATACATCAGAATCCAGAGAGGCTGGAGGGGAAGGGAAAGGAGGAGGTAATCAAGCTGGACCAGGGGATTGTGCACCTGGAGTCCATGAACTGGAAGAAAGGGGTTCTTCAAAAAGGGAAAAATTACATTTTTACTAACTTAGCTTTAGTAAGTTATAGGAGTATAACACAGAGATACCTGGTGCAGGAAGGAACCAGTGAATGGATGGATCAATGGGTGGATGTATGGATGTATGGATGGATGGATGGTTGGATGGATGGATGGATAGGTGGGTGGATGGATGGATGATGAATGGATGGGTGGGTGGATGGATGGATGAGTGGATGGGTGGATGGATGTATGGATAGATGAATGGATGGGTGGGTGGGTGGATAGATGATGGATGAATGGATAGGTGGGTGGATGGATGGATGGATGATGAGTGGATGGTGGGTGGATGGATGGGTGGGCGAATGGATGAGTGGATGTATGTATATATGGATGGGTGGGTGGATGGGTGAGTAGGTAGATAGATGGGTGAATGAAAAAATTCAGGACAGATGCAAAGTGTTTCACATATACAATGTCTTTATTCTCCTCTTAGAAATAAACATTTCCTTCCACTTAAAGCTTATGGAAATCTCTGTGATGATAATATCAACAGTCCTTCTCCCAAAGGAGGATCCTAGGGAAACCTGGCAAGAAACACCGACTCTGGAGCCAGCCTCCCAGGCTTGGCCACAGATGGAGCAGGTGGGCCAGTGACCACGGGAATCAGAGTCAATGACCAGGGCATCTGAGCCTCCTCATCTGAAGGCAAGGGAGGCGGTCACACAAAACTGCCATGGGTGGTGCAGCATGAGAGGAGCGGCTCAATGAGAGAACCACTCACTCCCATCTGAGGAGAAAGAACGGGTTTCAGTGGCAGGTAAGCTGAGCCAAGCATGCCTGCCAAGCCATTGCTGATGGCACAGACCCCAGTTTTAGAAGACTCCAGGTGCATAAAGACTTTGGAAAAGGGCACCTGTTTCAGCTAGTGTATAATAACAACCCAGGCCTAGAAGAAATGCAGTTGCCCATCGTCGTCTTTGAAAGACAAAATACAAAATAAAATGACTAACTTTTAGATGTCCCGTTGTGGCTCAGCCGCAGCAAACCCAACTGATTTCCATGAGGACGCGGGTTCAATCCCTGGCCTCACCCAGTGGGTTAAGGATCCAGTGTTGTTGTGAGCTGTGGTGAAGTTCAAAGAATGGGCTCAGATCCCGAGTTACCGTGGCTGTGGTGTAGGCTGGCAGCTATAGCTCTGATTCAACCCCTAGCCCGGGAACTTCCATGTGCCGCAGATACAGCCCTAAAAAAAATAAACAAAAGTAACTCTCCTGTATTAAGAGCCTCTCCTGTGCTTTGCAATTTCATATGTATCCCCAGCCCTCGCAGTCATCTTGTGAACGTTGGTGAATTGTTATCACCATTTTACAGATCAGGAGACTGAGGCTCAGAGAAGTGAAATAGGCTGTCTCCATTCACATAAGTAAGTAGCAGAGTTAAGGGTTTGAAGACAGGTCTTTCTGATTCCAGAGCCCAAGCCCTTCCATTTTCTTTAGGAAAATCTTGGGTTTATGGAGGAATCTCATTCCCTTGGAGGTGGGGTTGGGGGGAGGGGAGACTTGTAATAATTCTGAAATATTATGACACCACGTTTAGTGTATTAGTGGACCATGTTTGGGAGTATTTGGTGGGGGTTGTTAAAGGCCTTGTACGTTGACTGGGTGAAATGTGTCCTTCTCGGGAACTGCCCACAGCAGGGTCCAGGGGTTGCCACTCACCTCCTCCCTGGCAGCCAGGGAAGTGGGCTGCCGGGTCGTGGCCTCTGAGCAGAAACAGGTGTGTTAACAGATAGCAAAGAGGTTACGAAAGAGGCCGTGACAAAAATAAATATCACAGGACACAAGGATTTCCTTTGCAGGGGGATTTAGAGAGAAATCTTTCTCGGGCCCTTAGCACTGGGGAAACCCTAATGGAAGACCTTCTGAGAGAACAAAGAGCCTTGTGTTGGGGAGCCAGGGACCTGGCAGCAACAGGTGCGCTGTCATGTGGAGGCCCAAGGTGCGCTCCTGGGACCCTGCTGCCTCCCTGGACGGGAGCCTGCGCCACGCCTGCCTGGCCCTGGGTCAGAATGACTGCCTCCAGCATGAAGCTGGCTCCGAGGGCCCTGGGGCACAGCCAGCTGCTCAGATGGGTCGTCTAGGCCATGCCTTTAATTAATTAATTAATTTTTGTCTTTTTAGGGCCACACCCGCGGCATGTGGAGTTCCCAGGCTAGGGGTCGAATCAGAGCTGTAGCTGCCAGCCTACACCACAGCTCACAGCAACGCCAGATCTGAGCGGCGGCTGCGACCTACATACCATAGTTCACCATAACGCGGGATCCTTAACCCACTGAGCGAGGCCAGGGATCGGACCGCATCCTCATGCATACTAGTCGTGTTTGTTTCCCTGGGCCACAATGGGAAATCCTGGACCATACTTTTAAATTTCCCGGAAGGCTCAGTGACTAAAGGGATCTCTGAAAGGACACACCCCAAAGGGTGTCGATTCCTCTCTCCCACGCCTTCTCCCCAGGTCTGTCCCATTTCGGCACACATTACCGCCAGCCACCCGGAGGCTCAAGCCACGACTCCGAGTGTCACTGTTGACTCATGCCCCACGCTTCGGAGTGTTACTGTCGATTCACGCCTCATCAGCATGTCCTGCCCACGCAGCCCGCCAGAGGACATCCCTGAATTCCTTCATCTCCGCTGGTCCCTCCCCGGGCCTGCGCATCACCTCTGCCCCATCGGTTTCTTCCGACCTCAAGCCTGAGCTTGGCCCCAGCCCGCAGCGCTGGTCCCGTCGCCAGTCCGGCTCCGCCTTGTGCACGGGCCTCCCGCCCTCTGATTGGTTCCTCGGCCACGTCAGGGACGCTCCCATTGGGCTTCAGGCTCACCTTCCTTAGGCTTTCCAGGTTGTCCTTTGGTTGACTTTCTCATCGGTCAGTTCTTGGCTCATATGTTCCTTTCTCAGAGAGACCCAGACCATCCATCACGAATCTCATCAGCTTCTACCACCGTTTGGTTTTTTCCCGGTCTCACTGCGTGTGTCTGTCTCCCTACCAGCCTCCTAGGACTGTGCTTTTCCTCATCGCCTGCCTAACCTCAGGGCCTAGCCCAGGGCCTCAAAGGTGGTAGCCACTCAATAAATATTTGTGGAACAGCTGAATGACTGTTCCCCCAACCTATTTGTCCAGTGTCACCTCCTGGTGCTCCTTCCCATCCACCTGTGCTCTCCTGCCAGGAGCCGGGAAGAAAGACTACGGCGGTCCCAGACTGAGCACCACCCCTGGCCCTGTCTTTACCCCTGTTTCCTGGGCCTGGAGTTATGCCTCCCTCTTGTCTCCTGCCCCTCTCCCAGCTCCTACCACTTTCCAGGGCATGACAGGTGCATGGTTACTGTTCGCGTGGGATTTGGTTTCTCTCCCGATGAAATGACAAACACTCTGATGGCGGGGGCACCAGTGGATTCCTGCCAGAACCAGGCAGTGTGGGAGAATTTCGGAAAGAGCTGGGGAATCTGAGTCTGGAGGCCAGGCTTGTGTCTTGACACTGGGTTCTAAGCAGGTGCAGGTGTGTCGTTTGTTCTGGCCTCAGGTCCTTATAAGATGAGGCTGTTGTGGCCTCTGAGCTGTGGGCTGATCCTGGATCCAGGATTCTCTTGACATGCTCACCTCCTCAAGAGGAGGTGCCCAGCTTGTCTCTGATTTATAGTGATTTTCCCGTCTGTTAACTGGAAATTAACTCAACAATAAGGGTTGCGAGCCTAGATTAATATTTAGACAGGATTTACAAAGAAAAGAGCCCAGTTAATCTTGAGATAGAGGGCTTTTCATTTCTATTTGTGAAATGGGTGGGGATGGAGTCCCTGGCTAGGACAGTCCCCACGTTTCTCCCAGCAAAGCCCCTTTGCTGTTAACAGTTCCTAATTTTACAGCCACAAAAGCAGCATCAGCTTCCGTGGCTGCAGCCCCCTGCTGTGGGATGCACTTAGCGCCTGCCTCTGGTCCGAGGAGGAGACCACGTGCTGAGTGAGTGCCCAGGGTCAGCAGGTGACACTTCTAGACAAAGAAGAGAGGCCTTTGTGAGAACAGCCAAAGATCGCTTTTTACAGCATAAAATGTTAAGACCTGGACTTCGGTGTTCCATTTGGGCTTAAGTCTTCCTCTGCGTACAGCAAGTTAGTTGGCTTATTTACGCCTCAGATTCCGTACCAATTTTTTTTTTTTTTGGTCTTTTTGCCTTATCTAGGGCCGCACCCGTGGCATAGGGAGGTTCCCAGGCTAGGGGTCTAACAGGAGCTGTAGCTGCCGGCCTACACCACAGCCACAGCAACGCGGGATCCGAGCTGCATCTGCAGCCTACACCACAGCTCATGGCAACGCCAGATCCTTAACCCACTGAGCAAGGCCAGGGATCTAACCCGCAACCTCATGGTTTCTAGTCAGATTCGCTAACCACTGAGGGACGATGGGAACTCCCCATATCTACTAAATGAAGGTAATAATAGTGCCTAATCACAGGGTTCTTGTGAGGATAAGCAAGATCACACAGATAAAGCCCTTCTCCTAATACCTAGCAAGCAGTAAGTGCTCAATAAACAGTGGCTATTAATATTATACTTTATTCTGTCCGTTGGTTCCATCAGTCACTGTACGACAAGATGGTCTCTTTACTCTCCAGAGTGATCTCACATTATTTTTAAAAATATTAGTCGTTTTTCATTCTTTTTTTTCTTTTGAGCCATGTCTGTGGCATGCAGAAATTCCTGGACCAGGGATCGAACCCATGCCACAGTAGTGACCCGAGCCACAGCAGTGACAACACCAGATCCTTAACCACTAGGCCACCAGGGAACTCCTAAATATTAGTCCTTTTAACGTTTGGCATGAAATTTCAGCTGGGACCTCAGAAGACAGAAACATCAGGTAACTAGCCCTTCAGAAACACTCCACCCCCACACACCCAGCAATAAAAAAGGGCTTTCAGATCTAGTGCTGGAAATGCACTTATTTCTCCACGCTGGAGAGAGCAAGGTTGTGTTGACCAGGGTTCCCTACTTCCTCTCCGAAATGTCATTGCTTGAGGCCACCTGCAGCCCCGCATACACCTGTGCCTATGTGTGGACAATGAGCCCTGGTGTGGACGATGCGTCCTCTTGTTGACGATGCGTCCTGGTATTGACAATGCGTCCTAGTGGCGACGATGCATCCGAGCATTGACGTTGCGTCCTGGTGCAGATATTTGAATGCCCCTCACCTCTGCTCCGGGACTTGGAGGGCAGCCCCTAGGGAAGGGTCCACATACCACTCCCCATTTGTCCCCTAGATGCTCAGCAAGGCTGACTCTTCCTGCCCAAATGTATCAGGCCAGTGGGGATAACTTTCTGGTGCCCACCCTCCAAAGACCTTCTGATGTAGGAAGCCACTGCCAAGTATGAAGACCCAGGGGCACGTGTGTGAAATTTTGCAGAACAGTATTAGCTTATACTTGTTGACAGATGTTTCTTTATAATCTGTGTTACCTCCTGATCTGGTTTTGGTTTTTGTTTTTACCTCCAATCAGCAAGGACAGGACCTTTTTCTTTTTTCTTGTCCTCAGACTCTTTCTTTCTTTCTTTCTTTCTTTCTTTCTGGCCTTTTTCTAGAGCCGCAACCGCGGCATATGGAGATTACCAGGCTGGGGTCTAACAGGAGCTGTAGCTGCCGGTCTTCGCCACAGCCACAGCAACGCGGGATCTGAGCTGCGTCTGCGACCTACACCACAGCTCACGGCAACGCTGGATCCTTAACCCACTGAGCAAGGCCAGGGATCGAACCCGCAACCTCGTGGTTCCCAATCGGATTCGTTAACCACTGAGCCACAACGGGAACTCTTCCCCAAACACTTTGATGAAAGTTTCAGGGCATTCAGTAGAAGTCCTGGCAGTTATAAATCAAACTAATTGATTTGTACTATGAATTTTAAAACCATTTTTAAAACATCCTAACCACCGATGTCCTAAGTGTCTAGAGGCCTGAAAGTCACAGAGCTGGTGGTGTTTGGGGGAACAGAAACACAGGAGAGGCCACATCCATATTTCAGAGAAGTCACCTTGAGCAAAACAGCCACCGCTGAGAGGCGGGTGGAGTAGGGAGCGGCTGGCAGAGCCCTGATCAGACCAGCTGTCCCTCTGCCTTCTCTGCAGCCCCCAGGCTGAGCTTCAGCGGCGGGTGTTGGATCAGCCCAGGATCCTGACGGGGTCTCAGCTCTAAGCTGGCAGCAAAGCCAAGGGGCCCGGCTCTCAAGCGGTGATCAACATGTTTTCAAATTCCTGCAGAAGCTTGTTCACCTGTAGAATCCTGCCCCCCAGCTCCCTTGAGAGACTCACCGTCTGGGCTGGTCCCAGGCATGAGCTGGAGCTGTCTTGTGCTGACTCAAAAGAGCTAGGGGTTAATTTTTCGGGAACATGGGGAGTTGGTTATTAACCATCACTGTTGCTAAAGTTCAGCGACATACACTTGGAAGTTATATTGAAAACAAAAGTATTAACACTCAAAACATATCGCTTCCTGATTGTTTTATACCACTTTATTGTTATCTATGTTCTTGAGGTTATTGATATCAATGCACCTCTATGTAAAAATGTTCTGTGGTGCTGGGCTATGGCACATCTCCTCCTAACTCCACATTCAGTGACTCTCATCAGTAGCCTGGGATTGGTTATGGGGAGAGTATTTACACCAGGGAAATTGGCAAAAGCTCTAATCCAAGACTCTGCATAACCCCAGGGATTGAATATTTATGAGCACACCACTGGGGTGGGATCCAGAAGTTAAGCAGGAAAAATCCCTTCTAGTTCTGATTTAGAGAGACGCACTTTTTGGCACCACGCTGCTAAGTATTGACTCAGGAGACCCAGCTGCCTACTGCCTCTGCGCTCTTGGAAGAGAACTGAGGTGCCTGCCTCCAAAGCTCTAAAAATGACTTTGTGATCCTGGGCAGGTCACTTGCCTGTCTGTGCTTTGGTCCTATCATCTATGAAACGGTGCTGCTCCCAGGGTACCCCACTGGGTGATGGTGAGGATTATCTGCAATAATATGTATTAAAGTCCTCAGAACGTTGCCTGTAAGTTGGAAGGCACTTGATCATTGCTACCTATTGATTTTGATCTGTTGAAAGATAAAAACTTAGTCCAGCAGGTTATCATTTTTTCTTTTATAACATTTTTTTTTCTTGTGAGAATCCTACATGGTTTGTAGAAAATTGAGAAAATAGCTGAAAATGAGGAAAGAACAAGTAACCATTTCTAGCATTCTGTGAACATTTGGGTGAGCTCCAGCCTTCCCATCTTTCCACCAAACCTAGACCACGTCATTTTTTTTTTTTTCTTTGCTTTTTAGGGCTGCACACGCAGTGTATGGAGGTTCCCAGCCTAGGGGTCAAATCAAAGCTGTAGCCGCTGGCCTACACCACAGCCGCGGCAATGCTGGATCCTTAGCCTACTAAGCAAGGCCAGGGATGGAACCCTTGTCCTCATGAATGCTAGTCAGATCTGTTTCTGTTGAGCCACAACAGGAACTCCATAGACCATGGCTGCCTTGACATCCTTCACCAATAGGACAGTTTCACTGGCCAATTCAAGTGCCATGTTTTGGCAACGTTTCCTTATTTGTTGAAGGCAGTTGACCGGGTTCATGTCTTTGAGTGATTGGTACTATTCAGGCACCAGGATGGCCTGTGATCATGAGGACAGGTGACCATGAGGCTGTGGGACCAGTGTCCAGTGCTGGCCTTCTACGCCAGCATTCACTCCCAGCTGGAAGGCTCCAGCTCATCTGCTTTTTAGACACGTGTTTGTGGAGCGCATGGTAGGTCCAAGGTGCTGCGCTCCGGGGGCTGTGAAAGCAACAGGGTGTTTTGTCCTGATTTAAGTGAGCTCCTGGTGTTAGTTGGGAGCTTTACTATTTAGCAGGACAAGGAATAAACCATTGGTTTCTTTTTAATCAAAAACACTGTGTTTGGCCAGAGGAAGCCCCTTGCCTGGGGTACTTTCCGGGAGAAAGAACAATCCTCCCTCCCAGGAGCAGAGGCCAGGGAGCTCCCCAGGGTGGGGGTAGGGAGACTTTTACTGTCCCTTCAGTGTCCCCAGGGCCTTCTTCTCTCACAGCAGTGCTGATTCTAGTGTCTTAATATTCAGTGGGGGCTTTTCCTCCAAGATTACAAACCAAGCCAACTATTTCATCTTGTGCTCGACTCGACCTGGGGCCGGCGAGCTGGATGCTGGAGGTGTGTTCGGATCTGCAGAGCCTCAGGCATTTTTTTTTTTTTTTAGGGCCACACCCGTGGCATTTGGAAGTTCCCTGGCTGTTGAGCCACAGCGGGAACTCCCAGAGCCTCAGGGATTCTTTAAGGGCAATTTTGACAACGTGGGATTCCTGTCTCTCTGCTGGCTTTAGGCTAAGGCTCCCAGAGGACATCAGTGGCCCGCCCCGTCTCCTTCAATCCCTGTCCTGTGCCCTTCCCCCTGCAGCAGGGTCGCAGTGTCCCTGCCCAGGGCCCACCTCTTACAGCTCAGCCAGGCCACAGCTGGGTTTCAGGCGGCCCTGCCCGTGTGGCTTCTGTGTCTTAGATGATACCTAGGCGCTCATCACTGGACTTACCAGTCAGGTTTCTGAGATGCAAAAACGATCATGTCACATCCTTGCTTATATTTTTTCAAAGGCTCTTAATCATCTGTATCCTA
The DNA here is from genome assembly GCA_004024745.2 of Catagonus wagneri. Taxonomy (NCBI): domain Eukaryota; kingdom Metazoa; phylum Chordata; class Mammalia; order Artiodactyla; family Tayassuidae; genus Catagonus; species Catagonus wagneri. Next base: position 6,576,290 of record PVHT020000140.1, on the reverse strand, counting down.
AAATCCAAGTGACTTAGCGGGACTGAACTGTCTCCCACAACCCAGTCTCGTTTCCTGGGTGCTCCCCCCTCTTCCTGCTGCCGCAGTGCTCAGTACCCCCGACCCCACCAGCCTCTGGGAGTGACCCTTCCTTTCAAGACATCTTTGCCTGCCTCCCTCCCCCTAAAGAGCCTCCCTCCCTTAGCGAGCGTATTTTACACAGTGTCTCCTTCTTTGGGGGGATCTTCTTCGAGGACAGGTCTTTGCACCCCTGACTCTCATGTGGTCACCGACACAGACATGCCAGGCTGAATCCGTGAGCCAGCCCAGGGCCTCCTTCCTCCTGGACCAGCAGGAAGGGCAGGACGATGAGCAGGGGGAACTTGCACAGACTAGCAGAGGCAGGAGTTTGTGCAAAATGTGTCAAGGTCTTTGCAGCCCAGGCAGCTTGGTTATGACCACAAATTTAATCTTGAGCACAAAAGCCTAAAGCTGAGGAGAGAAAGAAAGGCCAGTTTTTCTATGCAAGGCTTGCCCTGCACCCCCTAGAATCTAGATTTGATCGGTGGCTCCATTATCCGGCCCTCCTGATTTACTTTCCTTTTTTTTTTTTTTGGTCTTTTTAGGGCTGCTCCCAAGGCATGTGGAGGGGTTGAATCGGAGCTGGAGCTGCCGGCCTACACCACAGCCACAGCAACGTCAGATCTAAGCTGCGTCTGTAACCTACACTACAGTTCATGGCAACGCCAGATCCTTAACCCACTGAGCAAGGCCAGGGATCGAACCCAAATCCTCATGGATACTAGTCGGGTTCTTGACCTGATGAGCCACAACCGGAACCCACCCATCTCATTTCCTAAGGGTCGCATGTATGTATTTACTTGTTTTCTTTTCTTTCTTTCTTTCTTTTCTTTTTTTTTTTTTTTTTGCTTTTTAAGACTGCCCCCAAGGCATATGGAGATTCCCAGGCTAGGGGTTAAATCGGAGTTGTAGCCGCTGGCCTACATCACAGCCACGTCAGATATGACTGCCACAGCTCATAGCAACAATGCCTGATCCTTAACCCACTGAGCACTGAGTGAGGCCAGGAATCGAACCCACAGCCTCGTGGTTACTAGTCGGATGTGTTTCCGCTACACCACAACAGGAACTCCTGTGTTCCACTTGCTTTCTGATGGCCTCTTCAAAGGAATGTGGGCCCCCAGGGGCAGGGCAGGGCCTGTGTCTGTACTGGTCTTGGCTGCATCGTTAGCACTTACTGCTTGGCCAGTAGGAGGTACTCGAAAAAATTTTTTTTTAACATGCTGAAAGAATAAATGAATTGGAAGTTATTCAGGTCCATCCCCACCAGAGAAATGACCTCTCTGATAGTCTTGACAGGTGGGAATCACTATTTATTTATTTATTTATTTATTTTTGTCTTTTGTCGTTTTAGGGCCACACCTGCACAGGGGTCTAATCGGAGCTGTAGCTGCCAGCCTACACTAGGGCCACAGCAACGCGGGATCCGAGCCGCATCTGCAACCTACACCACAGCTCACAGCAACGCCAGATCCTTAACCCACTGAGCAAGGCCAGGGATCGAACCCACAACCTCATGGTTCCTAGTCGGGGAATCACCTTTTAAAAACATCTTCAGGGAGTTCCCACTGTGGCTTAGCAGGTTAAGAGCCCGACATAGTGTCTGTGAGGATGTGGGTTCTATTCCTGGTCTTGCTTAGGGGGTTAAGGATCCCGAGTTGCTGTGGCTGTGGTGCAGGCCGGCAGCTGCAGCTCCAGTTCCACCGGAACCTGGGAACTGCTGTGTGCCCCAGGTGCAGCCCTAAAAAGAAAAACGAAAAAAAAAAAAGAAAAAGCCACCACCTTTTGGACAGAGACCTCCCTATCTTTCAGAGCAGCCTATTCCATTCCATTTTTTTTTAAGTTTCAGTGCTGTGTTTGGAACCACCTCTCCATAACTGTTTTTTTTTTTTTTTTCCCTCTGTAATTGCTAATGATGATGCCTCTTAAGGGCTGTCATCAACATGACTGCCTCCTGGAAGGAAAGTTTCAGGTCACCACCATCCCACCTCCTGGGATAAGGCCCCAAGTCTCTAGCCCTTTCTGAACTCTTAAGTCTTTTCCTCTTCTTCTTCTTTTTTTTTTTTTTTTTTCGCTTTTTAGGGCAACACAGTATCCTTAACCGACTGAGCGAGGCCAGGGATGGGACCTGAGTCCTCATGGGTACTAGCTGAGTTTGTTAACGTTGAGCCACGATGGGAACTCCAGGACCCTTATATCTTTGTGCAAATTGGAACAACTTATTTCAGTGCACTTAAGACAGCAATAAACCCTGAGAGATTCTAAAAATCTGTAAAAATTGAGAAAGCATTCATCTCCTCGTTTAACGTGCGATGCTCATCAGATGGGGCCGAAGAGGGCGCGTCTTCTAACCCGACTCTCGGGCTCCCTTTGGTGCGTCAGGAGCTCCCACTGAGGGACAGTGCAAAGGACCTTTTCCCATCCTGGACCGGAAACGTGATGGCCAGTGGGTTCTGGTTCATAGGGTAGAACCTTCCAGAGCAGTGGCTCCACTTTAGGGACCTGCGTGTCCCGCCTGTGTCAGGAGGCCCAGCGGGGCCTGCCTCCGGCTGTGGGTGCAGGAGCTGGGGGCCTGCGCGGAGGGGCAGTCCTGGCCCGGGAGGCCCCTTATCCTGAGGTGTCCTGTTCTGCAGAAGCGAGCCCTCTTCAATCCAAAACTCCAGCCCCGCTGTGACTCTTTCATCTTGGAATCATCAGCGGCCTTCCTGCTGTGTGCTGCTGTGTCTGCGTGGCTTAAATGGCAGTGAAGACAGCTTGGCTCTGGACAAAAACACCTCTCGGATATTAAGAAATTATGTTTGAGCCCAAATCCTTCATGAGGATGGAGAAAATCTCCGCATGAGAGCCAGACCTTCCTCAGAAGCCTTCACTCAGGACCTCTGGGCACAGCCTTGGTCTTTTTCTGTTTTAATTAACCCAGGGAACCAGCCTCTGTCTTTCAGAGGAATCCGAGGGCGTCTTTCCTGCCAAGTCCCCACTGAGTCTCTGTGGGCCAGGCTCCTGTGTAGGTTAAGGAAGCCCGAGAAGAATAAAGATTATAGGCAAACAGTCTACCTTTCTTTACAAGGTCTTGTTCTGCATCCCTGAAATCTCAGATTCAGCTATTACAATGAGGTCCTGTTGTAGAAAGAGCTGGCCTTTTATCACCATTTAAAATCTAATTAATCCATATCGAAGCACAAAGATTTCTGTTGTATTTTAGGGTGAGGGGTCATAGAGCCCTCTTTGTTCATCCTTTGACTTATACTCGTCAGGCATTGGGGATATAATTTTACCAAGCAAATTGGAAGGTAACAGATCAAATCCTTATCAGAAAGCCTAACTCATAGTTTTAACAGAGTCCTTCGTCCTTTACATGAAACATTATATTCAAGAAGAACAAAAACGCATTTCAGGGTGCCCAAAGGGTTTACGACCCACGCTTATATTCCCCAGGCAGCATAGAACCAAGATCGTCACAGTCGAGGCCACCACAAGAGAGCAGCTCCTATACGAGTGGCAGGAATCCTAAGATTTTTCGCAATGGCTTTAGTCTTTAGAATAGTGATGCAATTCGTTGGAATTTCCCTATCTTTGCTGGGATGGGTTTTGTCCGTTATCACAACTTATTTGCCACAATGGAAGAACCTCAACCTGGACTTAAATGAGATGGAAAACTGGACCATGGGACTCTGGCAAACCTGTGTCATCCAAGAGGAAGTGGGCTGGCAATGCAAGGACTTCGATTCTTTCCTGGCTTTGCCGGCCGAGCTCAGGATCTCCAGGGTTTTAATGTTCCTGTCAAATGGGCTGGGATTCCTGGGCCTGCTGGTCTCAGGGCTCGGCCTGGACTGCCTGAGAGTTGGAGAGACACAGCAGGATGTCAAGAAGCGGCTGCTGATCCTGGGAGGAGTTCTGTCCTGGACAGCAGGCATCGCAGCCCTGGTTCCCGTCTCCTGGGTCGCCCACGTGACCGTCCAGGAGTTCTGGGATGAGACCCTCCCAGAGGTCGTGCCCAGGTGGGAGTTTGGGGACGCCCTCTTTGTCGGCTGGTTTGCTGGATTTTCTCTCCTGCTGGGAGGGTGTCTGCTGAGCTGGGCAGCCTGCGGGACCCGGGCTCCCCTAGCTTCCGCCCACTACGCTGTGGCAGAAATGCAAACACAGTGTTCATGCCTGGAGAAGGCTTTGACAGGACCAGAGAGCAGTATCTTCCCACAACTGTGACAGAGGGAACTACGTGATCAAGGGGTCTTAATTCTGTAACTAGATATGTGCTGCTCCCATTTTCTCATTCAATAACTACTTTTCTGTCCTAGATAACTCAGCCCTGCAAAATCTGGAGGAGAAAGAGGCAAATCTATGTACAAGAAAATTGTTGTGGTAAGCAGATTACATAGACAGGAACCAAAAATTTTTCACTGATCTGGTGATTCAAATCCAAATGTGGTGGCAGTTGTCCAGGATAGTCAGTGTTACGCTTTAATGTGTTCATTGGATATTAGAAACATTCTTCTGTATTGGTGGTAGCTGAAATTGATAATAATTAGTTCCTGTTTCCTACAGGAAAAAATCCTAACGATCTGGACCCCTTTAAGCATTCTGCACCGGCAAAACTACACGCAAAGTCTGTCCAGAGTGCTGTTTCCACAACAATGACTTGGTCTTTTTTTGAACAGAAGTGGTGTGTGTTTAGGAAGTTACAGGAGCACCGTGTGGCAGGGCTTTATGAGGCTGGCAGTTTTCACTACATCGCGATACTCCCAGATATAAAACACTGGCCAATCTCTTCTCTCGTCTCTCCACTCAAAAGCTTTACGCTTGAAAAACACAAACAATTGGAAAAACATTTTGCTTGACATCCAGCTCATCTGCCTTAATAAAAACTTTCTTTTGTTCAATTAAAAATTATAAGTGTGGGGATGAGCCAACAGAGATGTTGATGCTAACCTACCAGGTCCTACCGCTTAACTTTTCCGAGGCATAGAAAGCTCATTTAAGCAAAGAAACGAAAATCCCAAGTGTTTATGCTCATGGGCTCGAGGCTGACAGCAAGGCATGGAGGAAAAGAGACTTGGCGTTTAGTTCAGAATTGTTTCCCGTGTTCTGGGGTATAGGTAGCCTAAGGGATTAAAAAATAAGCCGATTGCAAGTCTACAGAAGAGATTTCTGAGATTGATTTATTGGGTTCTCGAAACTATTTTTAAAAAATGATAACACCCAGTATAAGCACCACATGCGTATTGAAATAAGAGACCTCTTAACAGATGAAAACTGACAGGTACAATTAATAAGCTATGAAGCAGCAGGAGTTTGAGACAAAACTGTCGATTAAACATTTCGCAGACACTTCTTAATTCTTTGATATGCTGGAAAGGTTGAACAATGTGAAAGCCATTTATACGTTAACAATGGGAGAAGGGTCACGACTATTTAAAGTTATTTCGGGGACAAACTGCTTACTATAAAATGCAGCCCATAGGACATGAACATGATCTCAGCCACACCTTGGCAGTACTGGTTTGCAGAATTATTTCCCTATCCTTTTCTGAAACCTATTCAACGTAGAATCGAACAATAGCGACTCTGGCAAGAATCCTCCTATATACACAATGACAAAATAGTTCTGGGCTTGGAAGTGATTAACACAAGTGTGACACTTCTTTTCACAGCCACTGCAAGGCAGGAGTTAGCCCGGCTAAGGTCGCAGGACCTTCTAATGGCTTTGGTATTTCGAACTGTGGCACAATTAGCAGGAATTTTGTTATCTTTGCTGGGATGGGTTTTATCTTGTCTTACAAACTACCTGCCACAGTGGAAGAACCTCAACCTGGACTTAAATGAGATGGAAAACTGGACCATGGGACTCTGGCAAACCTGTGTCATCCAAGAGGAAGTGGGCTGGCAATGCAAGGACTTCGATTCTTTCCTGGCTTTGCCGGCCGAGCTCAGGATCTCCAGGGTTTTAATGTTCCTGTCAAATGGGCTGGGATTCCTGGGCCTGCTGGTCTCGGGGCTCGGCCTGGACTGCTTGAGAGTTGGAGGGACACAGCAGGATGTCAAGAAGCGGCTGCTGATCCTGGGAGGAGTTCTGTCCTGGACAGCAGGCATCGCAGCCCTGGTTCCCGTCTCCTGGGTCGCCCACGTGACCGTCCAGGAGTTCTGGGATGAGACCCTCCCAGAGGTCGTGCCCAGGTGGGAGTTTGGGGACGCCCTCTTTGTCGGCTGGTTTGCTGGATTTTCTCTCCTGCTGGGAGGGTGTCTGCTGAGCTGGGCAGCCTGCGGGACCCGGGCTCCCCTAGCTTCTGCGCACTACGCTGTGGTGGAAACCGGGCATCACCGTGTACACCTGGAGATGAAAACTACTCACCTGTAACTCTAAGCCAGAAGGGATCAGTGGTGTCTACTCCCCAGATGATTTGGTAGGATTTCCTGTTCCCCAGTCACCCATTCGCTCTGCTCTTAATTTTTCTAAAATACATTTCCCCCTGTCGCTCCTCCAACTATCATTTCTTTCTAAGACGGTAAACCATTTTTATCTTATATTCTGAGACCAAAACCAATCAAGACTTAATAATAATCATTCTCATTACTGGGAATGCGTTTTCTCATTTTTAAAATTGATTCGGTGATTGCACACAGACCAGGCAAATAAAACATTGTATTAGTACCTACATATTTTTGAAGGTGTTATTCATAGATCATTTGGCACCTGGAAATGTTAAAGCTGATCATTCACTTCTTTTAAGTGTTTAAGATCACCTATTACACTGGAACTAAAGTCTGGCTGCTTATTTAAAAGGTACATCTGATTATACTGGAGAAATGGCTGGCCCTCTGGAAGCTTGAGAGGGGCATGTGGGGACACATGATCTCTTTTTTATTTTTTTTATTTGGTCTTTTTAGAGCTGCACCCATGGCATACGGAGGTTCCTAGGCTAGGGGTCCAATTGGAGCCGTAGCCCCTGGCCGACAGCCTCTGCGACCTATACCACAGCTCACGGCAACGTCGGATCCTTAACCCACTGAG
>PVHT020000140.1:6538629-6568224 GCA_004024745.2 Catagonus wagneri | reverse complement strand
GTCGGGTTCATTACTGCTGAGCCACGACGGGAACTCTTGGAGGGACTCTTCAGGAAAGATTTTATCCTTGTTTGGAACATGGTTCAAGTAAACTTTTGCGTTTGTACCAAGCAGGGAAATTTACTGCACAATAAATGACACTGAAATAAAGTATTAGGTAATACGTATCTTTGTTTAAAAAAAAAAAAGCGCTGAATTTTTCTCCACTCACAAACACAGGAAAAGTGCAGAAACCAGAGTTAATTTGTGATGTATTTTGCATACTTTTACAAACAAGACAAATTAAAACAGAGACATACTCAGAATTTAACCTGATTAAATATTTAGTTCAGTCCTGAGCTTCTGATATTTAATACAATATAGATAAGGTAATACCAAAAAAAGGTTTTAAATTTATTTGATTTGCATGCTACAGAGATTCAGCTAAACTTTGTTCATTTGGCTAGCAATATTCTTTTTGTACCTGTAACACTTAGATTCTGATATACAAAATTGTAATAACGTACTGATAATTCAAACTTGAGAACTAAATATTACATTCTTTTACCCTGTGAAGAATAAATTCTACCTTTAAAAAATAGTATTTATAATATTAAAATTCATGTTGTCATATGGTTTTGTAATCAAGTTATTAAAATGTTTTGTCACTGTGAATCATTTGGGTTAGTACAAATATGACAGGATTGTTAAGAGCTGCCTATAAATACATAACACTATTGCTGATTTTTTTTAAGTGTGAAAAAGGATTATATTAAAATAAGTTTGTCTTTCATGTTAAAAATGAGCAAATGTTGTAAAATAAAACCCAAAGCATCTTGGTCACAATGGTTAACTACCAGCCTGAGACAGATTTTGTTCTTTTATGCGTGTCTGAAACTCTTTGTATTACAAAAAGTTAACAGCTAATCTGATGGAACTTATAAAGCTGTAAATATTCCAATATAGCCTCTTCTATGGCGGACATTTAAGATGGCCAGAACCGAACTATATATTAAACAGAACATAAATAAGACCGTAAATAAATAAATGAAGAAAATAAAATCGTACGGTACAACCACACATAATCCTATAAACATTTTCACGGTCAAACTAAGAAGCTGAAAACAGCTGACCTTCATCGAACTCTACATTAAATAAACTTCTGTTTTTCACATTTGACCTTGACAAGGATGAATGGGGCTCTTGTAGTTCTCCTTGGTCATCTAATGGTCATCTAATGGGAGAACCAGGCAGCCTGGAAGGACTGTGCTCGGTCAGTTCACGAGGCTGGTTTTTGTTCCAAGTAGTGTCACGTCCAGTTATCGCTTCAGAGAGAGTGATATCTAAAATGGTGGGACACTTAGGAAAAAGTCGGTCAAGTTCTAGGCTCAGAAATTGCTTAATTTGAATCTTGATTCTGACAAGATGAACATTCCAAAATATGTGTAATGACTTTCAAGAAAACGAAAGCCCTTACCACTGAGAATTCTAGCTTGGGAACAGAACATGTGTTTCTTTTTTTTAAGGGGCCCATTCCCATGTGAAGATTTTTGCATCTCAGAAAAAAAAAAAAATACTGATTTCGCTTGCTAGATAAGATGGCTCACCCAAAACTGTCTCTTCCAGTATTCCAGACTGAGAAATAAGTACGACCTAACTTGCAGAAAACTATTTATTTTAAAAGCCTTTTATGCTGGCTGAGCGACACCGGGGGTTTATTTCTTTTAAGAAGTGCCGGGGCGGGGAAAGCTAGACTTCTCCACTGAAGGGCACTTCAGCCAGTTTCTATCTTGTTTGTCTAGAATACATTTATTTATTTATTTTTTATTTTATAAATGACTCCGCTTTTACTTCCAATGAACCATCTCCCCAAGCGCTCTCTTTGCCTCCTAGCTCCTCATCACGAACGAAAGCTGGGATTCCCTGAACACGAGAGTGGCAAAGTAATCTCTAGTAAAGGTTAGCAATCTGCTTACTACAGTAATTTTTTTTTTTTTTTTTTAATTTTTGGCAACCTTGATTCAATCCAGATACCCTTTCCTACGTTCCTGGTTTCACCAGCGAGCGCCGACGTGCCGCCCTCCCCACTGCCCAGCACTGCCTCGCCTCCCACCTCCGGGCCACCACCTCCTTCTACGGAGAACCAACCTCACACTAGGGTGAAACGTTACTGGTCCGGGTCTGAAACTCACATCTCAACGCTCTCGCAAGTTCAGGCTGAGTGAGAGGCACAGCTGCTCACTTATGTGTGAGCTTAGTGTCCTGGGGGCGAACTGGCTTTCTCCTTTCTTCTCTCTACCCTAAAAGTCCTAAGTCGTGGGATCTTGAGCGTGGCCAGGAGTACGGCTCCTTTGCATTCTTGTGTTCTTGCACTCAGCATTTTGTTTTTGTTTTCTTTAGGCAAATAGAAAAGAACAAAAAGGAAGTTGTTTTAAGGAAACAAGCTGTTCCAACAGAGGCGACGGAAATGAACGCAGTGCCTATTTCAGGTGGACCTGGGCCTCTGCACTGAACCTTGTACTCGGGTTCAACGTCACGCTGAACGAGCTGCCCTCTAGGACGAAGTGTCCGGTGCCGCTGCCGTCTTCATATGCAAAAGCAAAGGAAGAGCGAAAACCACCTTCTGCTAAACTGAATTATTTCTCAACAATTGTTTCAATAGGATGCACTTCTGGGTACTGCTTCTACTCCATTTTTACAAAATACAGCCCACTGGCAACACACATATACTGTACACTTGTGTACCACATTATCCCATTTTGGTTCTCTGATTTTTTTCTTTTTTTAAACATATAAGAATTATATTCAAGGTACTTTACAAATTAACATGTTGAAAATCTGATGTGAAATAAAAGCTCTTTAAGAGTTGACAGATATATTACAAAAAAAAAAAAAAACCCTAACAAGACAAATGTTCAGTCTTTTGCCCTCGCTAAGAAATACAGTGGTGAAGAAAAGACTTGGTCGGCGCTGTGATCACACGTCATCAGCCGGCAGGGATGGGATGCTTATCTTAGCTCTGGTGAAATAGGCGATCTTCTCCCTGGAGTCGGGGTGAGAAACATGCCTGCTTCAACAGGATGTTGGAAATACTCTGCCCACTCAAAACAGTCCCAAGAACGCCAGCATGGTCTCTGCAAGCCTAGGTGGGAGGTTTTTCCTTAGCCAGAGCACCATTTAAAATCAAGACTTTACGGGGAGTTCCTCATGGCTCAGAGGGTTATGAACCTGACTAGTATCCATGAAGATGTGCGTTTGATCCCTGACCTGGAGTTGCCATAAGCTGTGCTGTAGGTCGCAGACATGGCTCAGATCCCACGTTGCTGTGGCTATGGTATAGGCTGGTGGCTGCAACTCCGACTTGACCCCTGGCTTGGGACTTTCCATATGCTGCGGGTACGGCCCTAAAAAGACCAAAAAAAAAAAAAAAGATTTTACAGAAGGACATAAAGAGAACAGCTGCCCTGCCCCACTGAGAACCACCCGTGGACCAGGACAGCGAGGACTCTCCCAGGATCTCCAAGGTCAGACATTTTTTAAACCATTGGGGGTCAGTCTAGCTTTGAGAATTTCTAGACCAGGCTGGAGAGGATCCCAGGGGTCAGAATTCTCTCAGCAAAATACGTGATCCTGGGAGGGGAAAATTCTGTAAAGTCAACACCATGCTATGGTAGGGGCCCCTTGGTGAGAGCTACCAGGACTCGGACGAAGGGAGAAGGGGCCTGACTGTCGTGGAGCCAGGTCTTGTAGAAACAACCTGAAAGGGAGAAGCTGAGAAGGGAGGGGGCCGAAGGGGTCTCAGGGGTTAGGAGAGTGTTGAAAAAATACCAGGTTTGGGGGCTGTAGAGCCACCAAAGGTAGGAGCCTCACGCCCATCCTCTACAAAGTCTTCACTTGAATAGGATCCCCTCAAAACGAATGCTGAGGGTGTCACAGACGCGGGGCACGCAGGGCGCCGTGGAGAAGAGGAAAGCACGGCCCTTCTTCGAGAAACAAACAGTTGGATGGTGGAGAAGCGGGGCGTTAAGATGTGAGAACTGAGGTGGAAAAGCTCTAAGGAAAGGGGACAGAAGAGGGGGGTGAAAACCCTGGGAAACTGGAAGGGGAGTGATTTTTATGGTGGCACATCCCTTCCATCTGTTCTGTTCCATAAGAGAGAAAATTAAGACCTGAAAGAGGAAGTGCGAGTGGTCACCATGTCACTGCAGGCAGAACTCAAAACTGGGGCCTTTGCCTCAACACTGCGTGCAAATGAATTTTTTTGGCTTACATGGTGTTTTTTAAACACCCGAATTCGCTGTCAATGTCTGCCTCTGAGCTATCTCACGTAAAATTCCTGGCTTCTACCTTCCCTTGATAAATCGGGACTCCAGGAAGCACTGGGCTTTGACTACAGGTGAGATGGCAGCTTAGGCAGAGGGCACCACAGGCCCCACCACTCCCCACTCTCCCTCCTCCCAGGAGGTGGCAGGGACCTGCCCCATCTGCTTCCAGCATGGCCGCGTCATTCCGGTCCATATCCCTCGTTCTCCTCACCTGCCTGGTGATATAAATGGTTTTATATGCCAAGGGACTTGGGGAGCATTTGTAAATCTCTCTCTCTCTCTCATTTTTTTTTTTTTTTTTTTTTGGCCACAGTGTGCCAGCACTGGGTCCTAATCACTTGACCACCAGGGAACTCTCCTGTAAATCTTTATTCTGGGTTTTAGCAACGGCTGGGGTTGGATGACTTTCCCCCTGGACAATGTTTCTTACTCTCAAAATGACCACAGCACCAAAGCATGAAAAGATTCCTCTGACCACACTGCAGTTCTAAGGACCTCAGGGGCAGCTTCTCTGAAAGTTACAAGAGCGACTCTGGAGCGGAACAGAGGCAGGAAAGACTTGTCTCTACTAAAAGCCTCCTGTCTCTCCCTCCAACCCACTCGGGACAGCACGACCTCCCTCCCACTTGGTCCTCTGGCACCAAGTCCCGACACTTCCCAGGGGTCCCTCTGCACGCACAGCCCACCTGCCTCTCACGTCACACATGCTCCCCCCGTGGCTCGCGTACACGCAAGCAACCAGCCCCAAGCCCACCGCAAACCCAAACAACACGACCTCTTCTGTGCCCCTCCTCTCACGTGACTGAAACTGCCCTGGACGGTCACTAGTGGCGTCCAATCTGGGGATGGTTTTGTCTTTTTGCCTTATCTAGGGCTGCACCACAGCCCACGGCAACGCCGGATCCTTAACCCGCTGAGCGAGGTCAGGGATCGAACCCTCAACCTCAAGGTTCCTAGCTGGATTCGTTAACCACTGAGCCACGACGGGAACTCCATGGGGAATGCTTTTTAAACCTCTTCTTTGCTGTCGGGTTTGACAGCATCAGTCGCCCTCCCCGCTCAGCTCCGGGACCCCGTCCCTGGGTCTCCTCCTACCTCTTCCATCTCAGTGGTCACCTTCTCATACTTTCTGGATGTCGGACCCATGTGCGTTGCGGAGCCACCATACGTGGGATGAAGACCCCCATTTGTGTGTCGCCTCTGATCCCTGTGGCGAAGGCCCGCGTGACTCGGACGTGAGGGGATAACCCGGGGCGTTGCGGGCGGGGCCCTACCTGAAGGACTGCACCTGCCGCGGCACCTTCCGGCTCTGCTCGCGGAGCCGACACACGTCCTTGGACACCTGCCTCATCAACTTCTCTGCGTTCAAATCCTGCTTCTGCTCTTCTTTCGACTGTTCGGCCTGGCAAGGAAATGAAAACACAGGCCCCCACAGAACGTTAGTTAGATTCCCGGAGGCGGCTCTAAGGCTTGAAAGGTGCGGGGCTCGCGCCAGGAGGGCAGCCTGGCAGCAGAGGATCTGCGGGCTTCACCGGACGACACCCACACGCCCAACTCACGCTGATGGGGAGCAGCTCCTGGGTCGGGCCAAGTGTGTTCTAGCCCGTTTTAGAAATCTTATTACATAGACACAGTAATTCCTAGTTACATCTGGAAAACCTGATAGCCCCCCACCCCAGAAATTAAAACCAAGTCACAGCACCATGTTCAGGAAACACCTGCTGCTAACATTCTGGCGAATTTGCTTTCGACCTTTTATTCATCTTTTCAATTTGCTATTTCTCATTCATCTTTTCAACCCTCCCCTTCCCCCTTGTTTTAGCTGCTTTAGAAGCTGTTCATTGAAGCAGAATTTACATACCACAAAGTGCACTCAGAAGTGTGCTGCCTGGGGAGCTTTTACAAAGATGAGATAGCTTCTCATCTGCCGGCCCTGAGCATATGAAAGGACCGGAAGTCAGGGAGAGGCCAGAGGGTGTCTTATAACCTCAGTTTCCACCGAGGCTCCGACTCCCAGGAGGAAGTGTTCTGAGCTGTGCTCCGTCCCTTGGGGGTTGGGGGGGGGGCGTGCGTGTGTGTTCGGAGGAGACACTTTCTTTTTTTTTTTTGTCTTTTTCCTTTTTTATGTAGAGCCGCACCCGCGGCATATGGAGGTTCCCAGGCTAGGGGTCTAACAGGAGCTGTAGCCGCTGACCTTCACCACAGCCACAGCAACGCGGGATCCGAGCCGCGTCTGCAACCTACACCACAGCTCATGGCAACGCCGGATCCTTAACCCACTGAGCAAGGCCAGGGATCGAACCCGCAACCTCATGGTTCCTAGTCGGATTCGCTAACCACAGAGCCACGAAGGGAACTCCCGGAGGGGACACTTAATTTGAGTCAGAGGCTGCGGAGACTCTGCTCATCCAGGATGTGCCGCCCTGCACTGGTCAAGCCCTGTCCCCCCACTCCCAAGTGGGGCGACAGAATTTAAACGCAGCCCTGCTCAGTGGAGGCCACTGGTCACGGTGGGGCAGCTGGGGCTGTAAAGGAAGTGGGTGGGGAAATTTAGAATGTTGGTGTTTGTTTGCAGCTCAGAGCAAAGTCTTATGAGAAAGATGAGCTCAGGCCAGAACTAAGCTGTTGGCATAAAGACACAGAAGGAGGAATGGCTTCGCTGACGGGGTGCCTGCATCCTGCTGTTAGCCGGCGGACCTTCCCTTCACTGGGACCCCTTCTGGACTTGAAAACACCAACTACTGTACTTGTGTTATTAACACAGCAGGTACAGACTTTAAAAGGAGATGAGACTAGCGTTGGCAAGAAGGGAATTAAGGATCTTGTCTCCCCAAATGCAGGTACTGTTTCAGACACCTTGAATGGGACTCAAGGGCACTTCTCCCTTTTGCTTTACACCAGGAGTCAAAGAGCAAGGCCCTCAGCTTGAGACAAGATCTCTGACTGGTTCACAGCGAAACTTAGACAAACAGCAATTCAACTCCTAGTATTTGTGCCCTGGAAACATTATTGAAACAAGAGAAGTGCCCTAAAATGTACAGGGATGTTCATTTCCATGCTGTCTCTAACTGAAATGTGGGAAACTCATTACTGGAATAATGAAACAATTATGATACATTTATGAATAAATATATACGATGATATATTCATGATATTGTCTACTATGAATGCCTTAAAAACAATGAATTTCAGCAACATTTACTAATATGCAAAACTTTTCATCATATATTACTAGAATTATGTGGGGAAAAAAAAAACCCAGTTTCAGAAAATGTCTTTAGACCCTATTTTTCTGTAACTCTTCCAAATGACACTGACACATACATGGCATAAAAAAAGAGCTGGAAGGACATACACCAAACTGTCATCGGTGGCCACCCCTGGGGAATGGGGCTCAAGGGCGCTTCTACCTTTCGCTTTACACAGTTGTGCATTATTTCGGTTTCTTACAATGTGTTAGTTTTTTAACTAAAAAAACTTAAAAAAATTTTTATGGCTGCACCCTTGACATACGTAAATTCCCGGGGCCAGGGACTGAATCTGAGCCACAGCTGTGGCAATCAGGATCCTTTAACCAGGAGCCAGGGATTGAACCTGGGCAGCAACCCAGGCTGCTGCAGCTGGATTCTTAATCCACTGCTCCAACAGTGGGAACTCAAACTTTTAAAAATTTAAAATATTCTTATCACAAAAGTGCACTAAACTCACTTTATATTTGAAAGCTAGAATGCTGTTGCACTTTTAGGAAAGATGACATTTTACCAAAACTATTTATTCAGGCAAGTATTTATAAGGAATCAATTTACACCACTTTTGTAAAGGCCCCAGGTTAGGGACTTGGTAAACACAAAGAAACGACTCCTACCAGGATGTGGTACAGCAAACTAGGAAACCAGTCATTCTGCTAAAGAATTGCTGCTATTCTAAATGTGGATAATTTATATCATGAACAAAACAGTCTTAAAATGGCCATCTGCTTATTGACTTGAACAAACAGAGAGATGAGGAAAAGCCAGAGACGGGAAGGTATATGCTGAATATATATTTAGGTAAGAAAATCCGGTCCAGTCTCTCCAAGTAAGTGTGTTTTAGCAGATCAGAGATAAAAGAGGCCCCAGGGTCCCCTTCCATATGAATGGGAGGGCGGAGAGCTATTTTACCCCTTGTAGCGCCCTAGTAAAGCTGGTCCCTCTAAGAAACCTTAAAGGCTGCTGATAGTTTCAACTACCAGCATTTATGTAGAGACTGCAAAATCCCTTTGAAACTTGCCTTTGGAATTCCCTGGTGGCCTGGCGGTTAAGGATCCCGCATTGTCACTGAAGTGGCTTGGGTTCAGTCCCTGGCCTGGGAACTTCCCCATGCCGAGGGTTCGGCCAGAAATAAACAAACAAACAAACAAACCTGGCTTTGATTTGTGCAATGAGACTGACCACCATGGAACACATGCAGCTGAATAAGAACACACTTCACTAAAGACTCCTTTTGTCTCTCTGTTTATATATTTATATCTCTACCCGGATCTGTATCTTCCTCCAAAAGTCTGGGTGCCAAAATATAGCATCAAATTTTCCTCAGCTGTTAACAATCAATAGCAGCCGACTTTGCAGGCAGTTGAGTCTCAATGCTAAGTACTTCACTGTAATCATTAAGATTTATTTTGTTGAATGAGGTGTATTGATATCTTTGACACATACTTTTCTTAGCAGATTTTAACTGTTAAAGATGTTAACATCTGTATAAGTTTATGCTTTTAAGGAGCCTAGTGTCACAGAACGCTGACATTTTGACAGGGAAATACTTTGAGGAAGAAAAAGAAATTCCTGCTTTGTAAGCAACCTGAGGCTCCTTTGGAAAAATGCCAGCCCTCCCTGGGCATGCCTCTCCCCTTCTCTAACAAGTCTGCCTGGTTCACCAGGATCAGAAGCCAGTTTTTGTGCCCTGGGTTCCAGGAGAGTGCGTCTGACCTCTAGTTTATGCGAGGGGGCTGACCTGCAGAAAGGTCCAGTGACTGACTTACGGTGACGGGCAGGTAACAGCCCCATGGAACAAGAAACACAATCCAGTCCTCATTTACAGTCCTAAGTTTCTCGCTCTGCTTCCTAAGGGGGCTGTGTGGTGCTTGAGGACACTAACTCTGATTCTTATTCTGGGCTGCAAAACAGACTTTCAGCCACAGAGGAGGAAGGTTATGGAATGTGACCCAGAGGCCCGACAGCTTTCCTGACAAGGGAGGCAAGTCTGGCCTCTGCTGCGGGCTTCCATTCACGGCTTCCCTGGGAGCCGTCTTTTTTATGGCAACTGGCAGGCTCTTTGCTCATTGTTAGGTGTTTTATGGCCACAGGGCTGAAAACCTTACAAAGCCCCAACTGCAGCGGAGAGGTGGACATGAAAGGGCTGTGTGTGTGTGTGTGTGTGTGTGTGTGTGTGTGTGTGTGTGTTTGTGTGTCCGCATCGATATAAGGAGTGGACCTGGGAATGAAGAGCAAGCAGGAGAGAAGCCGATGGCTCTCCCCAACTTCCGAGACCAGAATGAAAGGCGTGCTATCGGAATAGCTTCTCTGTCACAGAGCTGGTGACCACAACCTTTGAGAAATAAAAGCACACATCTCAAATGATCTATGCATACAGAGTTGGTAAAAATAAAGATTTTTAGAAAAATTTGTATTCAGGGGAATCAGGTGGTTCTGAAACAGTACAAATGCACCTTGTTTTGCAGGTTCTTTCTTCACCATTGTTTGATGCAGCAGCTGCCACGAGGCAGGAGAAAACACAACGGGAACAAATGTGTCCCAAGTTCTAGAAAAAAGGATTTGCAGACTCGAGCCAGACTGGGGTGGAGGCGGGGGGCCCTTCCACACTGCAGTTCAGGCCACGTGACCTCCAGCGAAGGGCCTCACGGTGACCCCGAGCGCTGTACCTGCTTCTCCGCCTGCCTCAGCAGCTTCTGGAATCCCTCGTCCTCCAGCACGCCTGGCGGAAGGTCGGTCTCGCCCCGCGCCTTCAGGGCCTCAAGCTTCTGCCTCAAGCCCCGCAGGGCCTGCAGCTCGTCGTTGAGGCGGCTCTGCCGGGTCAGAGAGGCCTGGAGGTCCAGCTCCAAGTCCAGGGAGGTCCGCACCGGGCGTTCTGGCGCCGCCCTTCTGAGGACCGGCTGGCACATCGTCTGGAGAGTTAGGAGTCAACACAACAAACAGCTCACGACTCTGGCGGTCACTATTCTGCTCTGCCCTCTCCCTGGAATCGAAGTCTGACCGGCCGAGTGACCGTGACCTGCTCTGGCCAGCGAAGGCGGAGTGGGAGGTATGCGAGCCCCCTCCAGGCAGAAGCCCTGCAAAGCCAGCGCGACATCTGCACAGTCCTGTCCCCTGCTGGAGGGGCGGCAGAGATCCAGAGGTGGAGGCCCCGGTGGCTGGGGTCCTGAGGGAGGACGAGGAGCGGAGCGTCCAGCCCACCCTCCAGGAACAAGCGGCTTAGCCACAAGTGAACCTTCACTGTTTGACACCACAGAGATTTTTTTTTTTTGGGTCTTTTCAGGACCGCGCCCGCGGCATATGGAGGTTCCCAGGCTAGGGGTCTAATCAGAGCTGTAGCCGCCGGCCTTCGCCACAGCCACAGCAACGCGGGATCCGAGCCGCGTCTGCAACCTACACCACAGCTCACGGCAACGCCGGATCCTCAACCCACTGAGCGAGGCCAGGGATCGAACCCACAACCTCATGGTTCCTAGTCTGCAAACTTCACCACAGCTCACGGCCACGCCGGATCCTTAACCCACTGAGAGGGGCCAGGGATTGAACCTGTGTCCTCATGGGCACTAGTCGGGTTCGTTAACCACTGAGCCATGACGGGAACTCCTGAGGAAAGGAATTCTAATGAGTCTGGGCAGGAGCGTGGAAGCAAAAGCAAACAAAGAGGGTATTTCTTGCCTGGACTGTTGGCAGTGGGAATGGAAAATAAGATAGAAACTGGTACTATCTGATACGAGAGCAGGACGCAGACTTGACAGGCACTCCAGCCTGAAGCTCTGGAACAGCGGTGGTGCTCATGACAGATGGAAGGGAGAGGCCTGTCTGTCCCTCTTCCCGTTTCAGAGCCGCAGCCCAGGTCTGAACAGCCCGCTGTCCTTGCTCAGCACATACTGCTGGAACACTCTCTAACGTTCCCATTATTGGGTTTCCCTTTATCCAGCCTCTGCACTAGCAAACTTATTACACAGCAGAATCATCTAGACTCTTCACCTGCGTTACTCATGTTTCTGGTCAGGAATCCTTCCCAGGTGTTGGGCAGGTGGAGGCTTTCTAAAGATTCCTGTGTGCATGGGTCTGCTGGGAGGGGTGCAACAGCGGGCTCACTGATTTCTAAGACTTGCCAATTGCCTTGGTGTCAATGCTCCTGCCGTAACTGCTTTCTGGCTGTCAGTGTCGCTCGCTGAAATGGGAAGAACAGTGCCGACAGGTCTCCCCAACCTCCTGCCTCACACGCCGGGCGCTGCCTTCCCAGATACGCCCAGTGACCTTCGGAGACACTTCTGCTCTTCACCTCCTCTCATGCTCTGTCTCCTAAGTCAGAATACCGTTGCCCGTTTACTTCTACCAAACTCTCTGCCCACTTCGTTTTATTTTTTCTAGGGCCACACCCGCGGTATACAGAGGTCCCCAGGCTAGGGGTCGATTTGGAGTTGTAGCTGCTGGCCTACACCATGACCACAGCAACGCGGGATCCAAGCTGCATCTGCGACCTACACCACAGCTCACAGCAAGGACCTATTGAGTAAGGCCAGGGATCGAACGTGCATCCTCATGGACACAAGTCGGATTCACTTCCTCTGTGCCAGGACAGGAACTTGCTCTAACTGCCCACTTTAAATAATCTCCTAAACAGTGTCTCAGGATTCACCTTTGTCTGGTTCAAGATGTTCTAATAACTAAGTTTGTCAGTACCCTGACTGCTTTTTCAGCTCCATTCAGTTCATACACACTACGGTTAAAACTTCTCTGAAAAGGGCTACCATCCTCCAAAAGTATGTTTTTAAAAATGCAGGGGACTTTTAAAGGAGAAGAATTTTCACTCAAGATGGTGGAAATTTAGGTGCTTTCAAAGCATAAAGTTTGGTAATTTGAAAGACCTATATTTCAAAATGTCTTGAAAATGCTGATGTTAAATAAATTCACATATACCTTTAGAAAAGAGAAATGTGGAGTTTCCACGGTGGCTCAGCGGAAACGATCTGACTAGTATCCATGAGGACGCAGGTTCGATCCCTGTCCTTGCTCAGTGGGTTGAGGATCTGGCGTTGCCGTGAGCTGTGGTGTAGGTTGCAGATGTGGCTCAGATCCTGCGTTGCTGTGGCTGTGGTATAGGTCGGCGGCTACAGCTCCGATTTGACCCTAGCCTGGGAACCTCCATATGCCTCGGGTGCAGCCCTAAAAAAGGCAAAAAAAAAAAAAACAGAGGAGAAAGAAAAGAGAAACGTGCTTATGACTGTCTAGTAACTAGCAAGTTAAAGGTTGCCTAGTCATACGGTGGCATTAAACCAGAGTCACTGGAGGGGGGTGGATAATGATACAACTTCCATCTCCACGCCCAGCCCCTCTATCCGCAGTGCCTGAGCTCTGACGGAGCCGGGTCACTCCTCATTCCCAGCACGTGTTGCCCTGCCCCCACGTCATTTCATGCCACCTACCGCCAGCACCCAGTATCCATCTCCAGCCTCCCCCCAACAAAGCATCCGCTTTCTTTTGAAATCTTTTGAAATTTTAACAGGGCTTCGAGGCCAGAGACCCTCCCCCAAGGCCTTTTGGATCCTCCCGGGCAGATGAGCTCACTCCCCTCTCGCATCCACACTTGGAAGAGCCCTGTGCGGCCTCGGAAGGCCTGCTCTGGGCCGGGACGTCCTGCTCCATCACCTCAGGGCTCAGTGTGCTCAGTGCTGCCTACTTACTGCACAACGGGATCTCTCAGCTGAAATAAAGCAGCTTAGGAAATTAGTCCGGACAACGGTCAGTAAACAAATAACTTTCCATTAGAATTTCCGCTGCTGGTAAGTAAACAGGAATTTCTGAACAGTCCAACCATTTCTTTATTTAAATATGCATCCAGAGTTACCCTTTCAAGCTCATCTGGAGACTTGTGGCTTCCAGGAACATCTGACTTAGGCTTTTCCATCTTGATGAATCTTAACCTTCTAAAAATATCTGCCTTTAAGTTATGAAAGCCATGTACTCCCTCACCGGGACGTCTGCCCCTCATAAAAGGCCGGCTGTGGTGTGGAGACCAGGTGGTCAGCAGCAGAGTGCGCCCCTCCTTGGAGGCCCTTCTCCATCCATCTGAATTCACTGCCTTCATCATCACAGGTCCCAGACGGGTGAAGATTGAAGGCTGCCCAGCAGCCCCGCCCCCCCAATTGATACATTGTCTGTGTCTCCGTAATCACAGCGGCTTCCTCCCACAGCCCAGGAGCATGGGGCAAGGATGCTCAGTGGTGCTGGTGTTCATGCTTCTGACAGTCAAGGCTTTGGGTGGGTCTAGGATAGTGAGGTGTTGTTGAGGGAATACATACCCTTTTAACTCTCAAACTTCGCCGTTCGGTGGAGTTTCTTACAAACAGTGATTTCTTAGCCAGGGTGGAACTGTCACTGTCACTTCGATTTAACTGGAAACACGTATTAAAAAAGGGAAGTCACTGCATAATCATGCGTCAGGGGCAGTTTACAACTGAGACGTTTATCACAGAAAGAAGGTAGTGATAACACAGGTTTATTTCTTTATGAAAATGCGCCCCAAACAAGTTTTTCCGTTTGATGTGCTTCTTAGATAACTTGATTTTCTTAAATAATTTAAATAATTGCCTTTTGGTGGCAGTTATCAGAAGTCATGTGTTAAGATAATTATACCCAGTCTGAAATAAAATTATCCTGCATATTTTTAGCTAATATACACTATTCATTCTTTAAAAGAAAGGTCTGTATAATGCACAGAGCTCAAGGTCAGAGTGAGGTCACAGCATGTGTAATCCAGCACACACTTGGCCCAGGTCCCACTCTCTCCATCTTCATTCCCTCACCTGCTTCAGGTCTTTGATGAAACGGCACCTTCTCAATCAAGTCTATTCTGAATCCTACTTAAATCCGCAACCCTCAGCTTCAACAGTCCCATTCCTTAAGTTGCTCTACTGTTTTCTATAGCATTGGTCTTTTCAGTTTACCCATCATGCTTATTGTGTGGCTCAACTCTTAAGAACGTAAGCCCTGCAAAGGCAGAGTCTGCGCCTTCTGCTCACGGGCGAATCTCAAGTACCTGCAAATGTGCTTAATAAACAGCAGGTGCTTAATAAAAACGTTTGTTGAACTGAATGCATATATTTAGAATTTTGAAAGTATTTTCAAACCAATTTGCTAATGTTAAATCTAAATTGCTATAAATCACAAATACTTATGGAAGTAGAATTTGGTAAATTGATCCAAATCACACAACGTTCTCCACTGAACTCTGAATCCGATGCAATGTCTGGAGGCATTAGTAAGGGCAATTTTTGTTCTAACACCCAAATTCACAATTTTTTTTTGGTCTTTTTAGGGGCGCACTCATGGTATACGGAGGTTCCCAGGCTATGGGTCGAATCGGAGCTGTAACCACTGGCCTACACCACAGCCGTAGCAATGCAGGATCCAAACTGCAGCTGTGACTTACACCACAGCTCATGGCAATGCCAGATCCTTAACCCACTGAGCAGGGCCAGGGATTGAACCTGTGTCCTCATGTATACCAGTCAGATTTGTTTCCACTAAGCCACGATGGGAATTCCCAATTCACAATTTTTGATTCAGCAAGACTAAAGTGGTTTGAAGTATGCATGAAATGCAGCAGAAATATATAAGATATTATAAATTCTATAGCTTCAATTGGACCCTTGGCCTGGGAACCTCCATGTGCTGTGGGTGCAGCCCTAAAAAGACAAAAGACAAAAGACAAAAAAAAAAAAAAAATATATATATATATATATATATATATATATATATATAGTATCAAGTCACTTTAAGTTTCTAAATACATCCTGATGTCCAGACAGATTTAGCAGTCAGGTTTTTAATGTTACTTATTTACCAATAAACGGCACTAGAAGCAAGGAGACATCAAATTTGGGGGGAAAAAAAATTCTACAACTCCAACTGCAAAAACCGATTAAGAGTGATATTTTATGGTATTTCTAGCCGTATTTGTAGTGTTTCAAGATCGCTGTGGCACAATCTGCTGTCACTAATAGATTAGTGGGGGTCAGGGACAGGCAGCAGCTCCCCAAGAGGTCTGTGTGCCTTATCTGGCAGAAGACCACCCCACCCGGCAGAGGCCCCGCCCCGCCCCGCAGGCGCCCCACCGCAGCGGGCTTACCCTGCAGACGTACTGGCTCCGCTCCCCAGGGGAGAAGGTCTGCGAGCGGACAATCACGCTGCTCCTCACGAAGGGGCGCTGTCGGGCGCTCAGGCCGCTGCGGTCTTTGGGGCGAACTGCCACACTGGCACTGCCTGCCTCGTCCGTGTTTGTCTCTTTATCAACCTAGAATAGGAGTCAGTAACTTGTCGGGAGCGGAGACACGTGGGCACGTTGATGCTGCTTTCTTCTGAGTAGCAAAGAAATACCTAATCTTACAAGAGACTCATCTAGCACCAGGGCTACTTCTAAGAGACAGGCTTCTTTCTCCGGATGGGAACCGCGCGTGATGATTTTCCGCTTAGGTCTTAGGAAGCTACCCTCTGTGGGTAGGATAATACCTGCCCAGCAGGGTTACCTATAAGTGGCGGTGCCACCTCTAACAGATTCGATTTAAAAAATGAAGGTTTAGATCTCCAGAGGGTAAATGTACTTCTATAAAGAAACTTGTTTGAGAATGCTTCGTTGTTAAAATTATTCAACTTTGACTCGTTTTTTTTTTCGGAATAAATGATAAAAGTAAATAAAATGAAAATTAAACCTCAGGTTTACACAGAATGTGCAATTATATACACCATCATCCCTCGGTATCCGCAGGGATGGGTTCCAGGGCACCAAAATCTGTGAATGCGCACGTTCCATGGTTGACCCTCTACCTGCGGTTCCACTTTCTCGCATTCTGCCACTGTGCACTGTTTACAGTCTGCCCTTTGCTGTATCAAATTCAAGGTTAGTTGAATCCCTGGACGCAGAACTTGCAGGTTTGGAGGGTGGACTGTATACATATGCACGAAGTCTTTCATTAAGGTGTAACATTACGTTTCTCAAAAATAAAGAACTGGAATTCCAGACTTCCCAAGTTTGCCAGCATCCTTAAACCTTAAAAATGATTTTCCCTCTTTGGGGATGTCAATCTCAACGTGCCTCTTACTAATTAGCAAAGTCATCTGCTTAATACACGTCGCTGGCACCTGTGCCTAAATGGAGTCATCTGCCACCTCCAATATCACCTCAATCAGGGCGCCATCTAACCAAAATGAACATTATGTGTTTATCTCATGTTTAAAGTTGATAAACTTACAGTATCTGTGAAACTTAGTTCTGATCTGAAAATGCTTTCAGTAAATATTCATAGAACATTTACGGAGAGCTATATAGCACTACCTTCTTATATGAAATTTAAGTGGAGAATGATATATTTGGGGCCTATTTGAAAATGTTAAGGCATTTACAACGCTTCTTATGGTCTACTCCCATAAATGCCCACCCTGATCAACTCTGGCACAAAATCCTTGAATTATACTTGAAGACACAAACTGGGTCCTCATGGTGTCTCTGAGAGACCAACTTTGGGAGGGGCAGCTGAGAACGCTCACCAGGGCGGGTACTCCTGAGGGAGGCTGACTCCCAAGGTCATTGGCACAGCTGTTCTCTTTCCTACTTGTGTCCTCATTCACCTCAGGCACACTCGGGCGTGAGCTTAAGTCTTTTGCACAGTGATTGCCTTCGGCCAATTTATCTTCAGTCCCTTCCTCCGCCACAATTTCATCAGAGGCCTCTCTCAGCATAGTTAACCTATGGTGAAACAAAACACACTGTTCAAGGTCAAGCAGGTGTGCTCCGCGATCAGTACAATCTGGGCACTTTATCCATCATGTCGGTGATGAGCAGATTCATAGATCGTGACTCAAGCCAGTTCTCTGGCTGGAACTTTCGCTATGCATCTATGTACCAACGGCAGTTCTAACGTAACAGTAAAAGCAACAATACATTCAAAAATTAAACCAAATGATTTTACATATATACTAAAAAGAACGACACATTCACTAAAATTTGTTTTTAGAGAAAACAGTATCGACCTAGAAAGAACGTTCTTTATACATATGTGAATCTAGACAAAGGCTATAATAAACTTTTTTTCTTTTTAAAAAAATGAAGTATGAATAATGAGAAGGAAACAAAAAAGAAGGTGAGAATGGTAACAAACAGAAAAATAACTACTCAAGCTATTTTCTAAACATCGGCTTTGACTTATCAAAGCCTAAGTGGTACTTCTGGTAGTTTTCAGAAAGGAGTTGTTTTCAAATTTATCTATGACTCTATCATAAACTACCAAACATTTCAAAATAGATAGTTTAGACTTGAAATAGTGTTAAAATTACTGAAGCAAGGAGTTCCCGTTGTGGCTCAGTGGGAACAAGCCCGACTAGTATCCATGAGGATTTGGGTTTGATCCCTGGCCTCACTCAGTGGGTTAAGGATCCGGCATTGCCGTGAGCTGTGGTGTAGGTCACAGATATGGCTTGGATCCTGATTTGCTGTGGCTGTGGTGTAGGCCTCCGGGAACTACAGCTTTGTTTTGACTCTTAGCCTGGGAACTTCCATATGCCATGAGCCTGGCCCTAAGAAGCAAAAAAACCCCAAAGAATCTCAATCATGTGTTAACTTCGCCCACAGTCTGGCTATTCCTTCTTTCAACTCTCTATTGACCAAGGAGAGGCTTTCCCCTGGGGCAGCTCCCTGAAGCTGCATTACTTTCTGTTAATTCCAGAACAAGAGCTAAATTTATGAAGGTTTCCTGGAATGTTTCTTACAAGAAACTAAACACATCCTCTCTGAGATCCCAACAGCAACAGGAAATAACTGCTTTACCAATCTCCATCTGGACCCCTTTGCTCTTCTTCTTGCCCTGGCTCTTCTTCTTGTGCTAATTCTTGTTCCACAGCCAATAGTTCAGCTGATGTTCTTGCGAGTAAGGCTGACACTGCATCCTGGAGATGTAAAACGCACGGCAATGAAATCATATATGTCACAAAATGATTTAAAAACTTATCAGACGGGGACTTATGCTTCTAGCTGTGAAAAAGAAGGAAGGATAAGATCCAATTCTGTTGAGACCAAATAAAAAAGCTGAATAAAATGAAACAAAAAGCATACTACAAAGAAAAAACTCCAGCTGTTTTAAAGCTAGGAAGAGCAACAAACGCAATTAGGATTTGAGGGCCAAAATTCCAGGGAGAAGGAAAAGGCAAGGGGTTGAAGGGATCATCTTTTCCCTTGGGACCATGGTGAGGCACAAAGCTAACAGACTGTGGTTGCCCACGGCTGTGACAGTGATGGGGGGATGCAAAGATGAAAACTGAGTGGAGGACAAGGTAGTCAGCATGGGAGGGGCCAGAAAAAATGAACTCCAAAGTGAGCCCAATACTCTGCATAATATTTCTTTCAAGATACTGGCCAGTCCTAAGCTGTATACATGCAGAGCAAGGAGCTAAGAAAGCGAAAACCAGCTGCTAAGAGGTTAAAAAGTAAGCAGCTATTTCAGTTGCCTCACAGTCCTACAGAGAGAAAACCTGGAAATCAAGTTCCTCAAGTGATCCAGGGGATCTACCTATTTTCTCCCCTTCCTTCCTTCCTTCCTTCCTTCCTTCCTTCCTTCCTTTCTTCCTGTTTTTGCTTTTTAGTGCCACATCTGTGGCATACGGAAGTTCCCAGGCTAGGGGTTGAATCAGAGCTGCAGTTGCTGGCCTACACCACAGTCACGGCAACGTTGGATCCGAGCCACGTCTGGGACCTACACCACAGCTCATGGCAATGCCAGATCCTTTACTCACTGAGTGAGGCCAGGGATAGAACCTGCAACCTCATGGTTCCCAGCTAGATTGGAACTCCAGGCAGCCATTATATTAAAACAAAATGAAACATCTAGAAGGGTGTAAGTTACACACCATCCTTGGGAGAAATAAGAAAATACTCATTAAAAACATTTTTTAGTAGGACTTACTTCTCTCAGAGAACCCAGGTTGAGAAAGATTCCTTCTTAACAAAGAAGATTATAGGCCACGCTGGTGAATTCTCTTGGGAATTCTCCCAAATATTTAAGGAACATGTAATATCTATCTTACAAAAACTTCTGCAGAGTAAAAGAGAATACCTTTCAACTTGTATTATGAGGCCAGCAAAACCCTGATATTTAAAAAAACAAAACAAAACACCGGCATTACAAGAAAATTAAAGACCAACCTCTCTCATAGACATAAATGAAAAAAAACACATTGATAAAATCAAGAAATCAAATCCCGGAGTTCCCATCATGGTGCAGCAGTTAATGAATCTGACTAGGAACCATGAGGTTTCAGGTTCAATCTCTGGTCTTGCTCAGTGGATTGACAATCCGGCGTTGCCACGAGCTGCGGTGTAGGTTGCAGCTGTGGCTTGGATCTGGTGTTGCTGTGGCTGTGGTGTAGGCCAGCAGCTATAGCTCCGATTAGACTCCTAGCCTGGGAACCTCCATATGTCATGGGTGTGGCCCTGAAAAGCAAAACAAACAAACAAAAAAAATCAAATCCAGCAACATATACAAAAATACAACAAAATACACTGCAATGAAGTTGGTTTTATTCCAGGAATCCAAGGGCAATTTAACATTTAAAAGCCAATCAATGCATAATCCACTATATTAAGAGGATAAAGAAGAACAACCATATAATCATTTTAAGAGATGCAGTAAAAATGTTTGATAAAATTTAATACCTATGCATAATAAAACTCTTAGCAAACTAGAAGGAGAAAGAAACGTCCTTAATCTGATAGCAATTACCTAAAATAGTATCAGAAAAAGCATTCTAAATGATGAATAATTGAAAGCCTTCACTCTGGAAAAAAAATAGTATTATCTACAGAGATAAAGAACTAAGTCAATGGAACAGGATAGAAAGTTCAGGAACAGACTAACACATGTAGAGGTCATCTGGCTTATGACAAAAGTGACACTGCAATGCAGTTAGGAAAGAAACTCTTTTCAACACACAAGGCTGGGTCAAATAGCTATCACATGGATAAAAAAGAATCTTGACCCCTACCTCAAACCTTGCACAAAGATTAATTTCAGATGGACTACAGATCTAAATGTGAGAGGTATAACAATAAATCATTTATGAGACAATATAGGAAAACATCTTAATAACACTGGGATAGGCAATAGTTCTTAAATAGAAAAAAAAAAGCACTAACCATAAAGAGAAAAAATGACTAAGACTATATTAAACCTGAATACTTCCATTTACCAGAAGACAACACTGAGAAATTAAAAGGCAAACCACAGAATGGCAAGATATTTTTAATATGTACACATTTGATAAAATGCTCAAATCTAAAATTAAGAGGTATTAAAAAAAAGAATACACTGGAAGAAAGAGCAGAATCTTGAACAGACATTTCACAAAAGATGATATTCATTTAAACACTGAACATTATAATCAGGGAAATGCAAAAAACACAACAAGAGAGTGCTATATATCTACCAAAATGGTTAAAATGAAAGAAGATACACAGTATTTTTACAAAAGCACATGTACAAGAATGTTAATACTGTAATGTTCATAGCAACCCCCAAATTAAAAACTCAAATGTCCATCAATAGCAAAGTATACTGTGATTATAATTATGCAACAAAATATCACATGGCAATGAGCATGAATGAACTACAATTACACAAAACAACATAGATAACCCAACAGACATAACGTTGAGTGTAAGATGCCAGACATAAAAGAATATATACTGAACTCCATTACATGAAGTTCAAAGACAGGCAAAACTAACATATGGTGATGGCAGTGAGAAGAGAGATTACCCTTAGGAGAGAGTGGTAATGATTAGAATGGGGCACAAAGGAGGATTCTAGGGTGCAGATCGTGCACTGTACCTTGTTCTGGGTGGTAGCTACATAGGAGTGTCTGATTGTGAAAATTCACATAAGATTTGTGCACTTTGTTATACATCTTTCCATCACAGAAACAAGTCAGAATGAGATTAGAATAAGATAAAAAACATAATAAAAATATCTACATATAAAACTACATTCTAAATCAAATTAGACCTAATAAACGTTTACGGAACACTCCATCCAAAACAGAATATACATTCTTCTCAAGTGCACATGGAACATTCTCCAGGATAGACCACATGCTAGGCCATAAAACAAGCCTCAGTAAATTTAAAGGGACTGAAATCATGCAAACTATATTTTTGACCCCACTGTAATGAAATTAGAAATCAACAGTGGAAGAAAGTAATTAGAAATAACAAATCTGTGGATATTAACAGTTCTAAATAACCAACGAGTGAAAAAAGTCATAAGGAAAATTAGGAAATACTTTGAGATAAATAACAATGAAAACACAATATACCAAAATTTATGGATGCCCTAAAGCAGTGCTCAGAGGGAAAACGTATAGCCGTAAGTGCCTATATTACAAAGAAAGATCTCAAGTCTATAACCTAACGTTCCAGCTTAAGAAAATGGAAAAAGAGCAAAATAAATCTAAAGCAATAAGAAGGAAGGAAATAATGAAGATGAGAGTAGAAATTCATGAAATAGAGAACAGAGAAATATTAGAGAAAATCAATGAAATCAAAAGTTGATTCTTTGAAAAGATCAAAAAAGTTGACAAACCAAGAAAAATAGAGAAAAAGCTCAAACACTAAAATAAGGAGTGAAACTGGAGACATCACTATCAACTTTACAGATATAAAATGGATTATAAGGGAATACTATGAGCAACTGCATGCCAATATATTAGATAACCTAGATGAAATGGGCAAATTCCTAGAAAGACACAAACTACTGAAAGTGACACAAGAAGATTCTGAGTAGACTTATAACAAGTAAAGGGATTTAGTTAGTAAACCCCCTCCAAAAAAAGGTAGGCCCAGATGACTTTACTGGTGAATTCTACCAAATATTTAAAGAAGAATCCATATCAGTTCTTCTCAAACTCTTCCAAAAGGTAGGAGAGGAGGGAATACTTCCTAACTCATTCCATGAGATAGAATTACCTTGATAACAAAATTAGACAAAGGTATCACAAGGAAAACTACTACTACAGAAAAAAAAATATGCAAACAGGCAAGAAAAACAAAAGGTGATTGGAAAGAAAAGTAAAACTGACACTATTTGCAGAAGATATGATCTAATACATTGAAAATTATAAGAAATCCACCAATAAACTGTTAGAGCTAATAAATTCAGCAAGGCCACAGATATAAGACAAACAATCAAGTAGTTCCTGCCGTGGTGCAGTGGTTAACGAATCTGAATAGGAACCATGAGGTTGCGGGTTCGATCCCTGGCCTTGCTCAGTGGATTAACGATCTGGTGTTGCCGTGAGCTCTGGTGTAGGTCACAGACGCAGCTCAAATTTGGCGTTGCTGTGGCTGTGGCGTAGTCTGGCAGCTGTAGCTCTGATTCGACTCCCAGCCTGGGAACCTTCATACGTCATGGGTGCAGCCCTAAAAACCAAAAATAAAAAAAGGAAAGCAGCTGGTCACAAAAGGACAGATATTGTATTCTTCCATTTATATAAAATGTCCATAATAAACATGTTTTTAGAGGCAGAAGGATGATTAGTGGTTGCCTTGGGTGAAAGGGGTTAGGGAGAATTAGAGGTGGTTGTTAATGTGCATGGAACTCCTCTCTCGGGTGATGAGAATGTTTTAATACTATCCTGTGTGATGGGTGCACAATTCTGTGAATGTACCATAAACTACTGAAGTGTGTGCTTCAAATGGGTGCACTGTACACTTTAAACAGATGAATTGTATGGCATGTAAATTACATTGCACTAAAGCTATTTTAAAGACCCCATACACAGTATGACCATTAGAAAAGTGTTCTTGTCTACAGCCATACCACCCCGATCTCATCTGATCTCGGAAGCTAAGCAGGGTCGGGCCTGGTTAGTACTTGGATAGGAGAAAAGTGTTCTTAAATGCAGAAGCCATATGTTACCATCTTGCCTGCCTTACTTGCTGTCTTCCAGGCACTTAGTACCTCATGGGCACGGGAGGAATGTAAGCTCCACCAGCACGTGTGTTGTGTTTCCTGTTTCACCTTCTACAATGTTCACTGTAGTTTCTTGCACACAGATGGTCCATACAGCACTGTTGCTTTGTTAATTACTCTTGCCTAGTAAACTCCTCACACATAGTCTAAAATAACCTTGACAGTAACAATATCCACAAATACCCAATCAGTGAAGGATGGCTTCACAAGATGCCCCCAGGCATGTTTTTTTTTTTTTTTTTTGAAATCCTGAAGTGTGACTGTTGGTTACAACACGGTTTTTAAAGGAAATATTTATGGATATCTATTTTTACAAATGGAAACTAAGGCACTGATTAGGGTTAACAATTTAATGCTTGCAAAAGGTAAGAGCTTCAAATGAATAACCTGACAGCAGAATCAAAGATGTGATCACGACATATGAAGGTACAAATTTAAATCAAAAGATTTTCCATGGTCACTTAAAACAATGAGGTCCCCACATTAGTTTATTTTTACGGAAGAAAGTGCAAGCAGAAATGAATGATTCTTTCATAAACTAGACTTGAAACAAAGCTGGAAGTGATTTTTTTTTTCTCGGTTAGGAAGCTGGGAGAAATGTTTTGTTGTTGTTGTTGTTAGGAAGGCAGGGAAGGAGGGAAGAAAGGACAGTGACTGTGAAGAGGCCACAGTGGTGTCACGGTGCGCTCTCTGCTCCGTATTATTTCATTAAACTGTAACGACCCTTTTCTCAAGCTTTGACTCACCAAGTCTATAGAATCGACTAATGGCTGGCTTGGTTGAAATACAGAATCCTCAGTGTCTTCTTCATCCTTTTTGCAGGGCATTTGCTTCGAAGGAAGCAAGTTATACCACAGAGTGAAAATCTCATTGGAAAAAGGTAAATCTGCCAGGCTGATCTGAGTTCCAGCCTGTGTGAAATAAAACAAAAAACAAAAAACAAAAAAAAAAAGAGAGAAGATAAAATGTTTCAATTTATATTTATTTCCTCTGATATAATTAAGATTATTGGACATGCTTGTTTTAGAGCAAAAAAAGATGCATTACTCATTATAGGAAGCATTGGTATATTTTGTTAAACCTGGAGATGACATATTTTCAGGTGTGATTTAAAAAGGAAATAGAGTCAACCCTTGAACAACATGTGGGTCAGGGTGCCGACAACCACCCCCATCCTGAAGTTGAAAATCCTTGAGTAATTTCACAGTTGAGCCTCCGGATCTGAACTTCAACATCCCTAGATTCAACCAATCACGGCCTAGTACGAATTTCATGAAAAAAGAAAAGTCTGTGTGTAAGTGGACCACAAAAAAAACCCAGGACTGGTTTTTACTCTCCTCAGAGACAATGTCAGGTCCTTAACTCGCTCAGCCACAAGGGAACTCTCCCAGGACTGGTTTTCCCATTGGGATTACAGTTGACCTTTGAACTACCCAGAGTTTCAACTGGAGACTGCTGTTTCTGGAACACCCGGGCTCACTTTTAGATGCCTGCATTAGAGCACCGTATGTAACTCTGTGGTGTCGACCGGTGCTCTGGTCACAGTGCACAATGGTGTGTTAACCTCGCTATTAGTTACTTATGAAATCTTCTGTGTCAGCACTTAAATATCCTATTGCTCTAAACAGTAATACTCAGTCTTCCCAGAAGCTCTAACACCACGGCTGGGAGAACAAACTGAATAAAGGAACTATACTCAGTGTTCTGCTTAAATCTCTAACAGTGAATTAGACGTGGGAGGTCCTTTTGATGTCTATCCATCATTCACGAGCTGTGTGATCCTGGACATATCATCTTTCTCAGCAGTTCTTCCCCATTGTGGTGCCGTGAAAACAAATCTGACTAGGAACCATGAGGTTGCAGGTTCGATCCCTGGCCTCGCTCAGTGGGTTAAGGATCTGGTGTTGCCGTGAGCTGTGGTGTAGGCTTCAGACGCAGCTTGGATCCCATGTTGCTGTGGCTGTGGTGTAGGCCGGAGCTGTAGCTCTGATTAGACCCCTAGGCTGGGAACTTCTATATGCATGAGTGCGGCCCTAAAAAAGCAAAAAAAAAAAAAAAAAAAAAAAAGGCAGTTCTTCATCTGAAGACAGGTATAATCACAGCCTTCTCATAAGACTGTCCAGCAGATTAAATGAGATAACGTAGACAAAGCACCCAGCATGAGGCTCGTATTGGGAATAATACTCATACGCCACAGTGAAGGTCATAACAGAGGTCAGAGTTCTTCTTTACCCAAAGGTTAGAAATAAAAAGTAGATTTTACAGAAAATCATAATTTCTAAGGAGATTTGAAAGAGAACGGAAACCAGAAATCTCCACTTCAGATAAAAGAATGAAACCACCATTGGATGTGTCTGAGGCACCAGGCAGGTCTGTAAGCTTACCCGGGCTGGCAAAACAGCAACTAGAAAATTATTCTCCGAATATCCGACTGTGAGTGTCATCTGATAACGACAATGAGGAAACTCTTACCAGGCACTCCTCCCTTCGGTGTCTACTGACGGAGCACAGGTCCACTCTCAGAGTCTTCTGCTGCAGGGCTGTCTGGGAGATGGCCACTCTGAACGGGTCATTGAACAACATGGACTCCGTGGCTGGATGGACTTTTGTTCGAAATAGACAGCTGACATCAGTTGAGGAGGGAAGCAGAGCGACCCTAAAATATCTGCCAAGAACAAGGATGAAATGGGTTTCACTGGTACTTCAATAATATTGGAGTCACAGCTGAAATGACCTGCACAGGAGACAAGCACAGGGGGCATGAAAGTCACCATCAGCCCAGAGCTCTGCTGTCACCATCAGCCCAGAGCTCTGCTGCCACCATCAACCCTGAGCTTTGGCACAGAGCCTTTGTGCTTAACCCACTGGTGCCAGCGGTGCCCTGGATCATGCAAGGCCGCAGTGCCACCCACTCGGGGCTGCAGCTAAGGCACACGGTGGGGAAGGGAGAGGAACAGAGGTTGTGGGGCAGGCGGATTGAACAGCCCGTCTGCCCGTGTGCTGCCAGTTCCTCAGGAACCTCTATCTGAACCTGGGAGGCTGGGAACACGCCAAGGAGACATGGTGACTTTGTCCCCAAGAACACGCATCCCGTGTATTAAATAAGAGATGCTGATGGTCACTCCCTAGGAATGGAATACATTCTCCGACTAGAGAAAAGGAAACTCGACGTGGCGCCTTGTTAAGAACATTTAAAACACAGAGCATTGCACTGTTCAAAAATCACTGCCTAGCATCTCAGAAGGCTCAGGCATGACAAAGTGGTTTATGCTTTGTCAAATTCAGAGGAAGAGTCAGGGAAAAACAGTAACTTCTCATACTACTTTAAAGTGAGTTTTCTGAGCACACATTGCAGGAGGACTCACGATTCTTAGAAACAGCATGAAGTATTTTTTTTTTTTAAATCTCAGAAAGAGAACACACATTAGATCCTCCCGTCCCATTTCCAGACTTCCTAATTGATATGCTGAGGGGCACCTTTCTCCAATTAAAACAAAAAAAAAAACAACAAAAAAAACGAAAGTCACATGAAGAACTGAGGCAGGTCACATTATTTCCATATTTTGCATCAACACTGATTATGGAGACTCAGCATTAAAAACCTAGTGGACTTTGGGCCATAGTTTTTAAGTCTGGAGATTCAGCGGAAGAAATTTTCTTTCTCTTACTTCATGGAAGGGAAGTATTTCAGAGAGGCGGGAGGGGTGGGGGGGAGATGTTCTATTTCTCCAGACTCAGTTTCCTCTGTCCCCGTGGTCTAACCACGTACACAGTCCTAAAATAGTTCCAAGTGAAAAAAGCCAGGTTTCACATGGTTAGGAACCAAAGGCCCAGGGGAAGGAAGGGAGGGGTGCCTTTCCTCTCCTTTGCTGGGGCGCGGGGTCAGGAGCCACTACAGACACTGTGGCTGTTGCTAACCAGCTGAGGAATCAACTCTGCTTGTCATAATTAATAATCAAAAAGAAAGTTTTGATGTTAGGAGAAAAAGAGAACTATTCTGAGGCTATTTCACACTAGCTGTCATCTTCTCAGTGTTGTGATTTAGGTCAAGGCTTTCATAATGGGTTCACAATGTGTGGCTGTACATCTTGCAAAGGTTCAGGCCAGACAGACCGGTGACTGCACAGCAGCTGGGAGCAGAGAGGTGGTGCTCAGGGCTGAGTCCTGCTGCAGGTCCTGCCATCACCTCCAGAGGGCGCAAAGGTACTGGGGTTGTGTGTCGCGGGGAGTCTAACCCAAGTCTGTGTTCTTGGGGAGCTCTGGAGCTTTGGCCTGGCCTTGTGGTCAGCTCTCACTGTTTACAGATTCGATCCCTGGTGGCTGTCTTTCCCCTCATACACCAGCAAGACTAAAAGGCTGTCAACAGCACCCTCCCAGGTGGCAGCGTGTTTATCAGCAGGAAAAAGTCACGAAGGACATTATCAGCCAGCCCTCCCTGAATAATCACGGCCATTCCCAACCTCTGTCCTGGAGGGCAGGCTCTTGGGTGACCCAACTACCGCCCCATGGGGCCCTCCCTCCGTGCTGGTCCTACTGTGTGACTCCCCCCACACCTCGATTCCGGGAGGTCCTTCTGGAACCCTATCCCCTCTTGCTTTGATGAGTGTCAGTACACTGACCTGGAGTAGCTCTATTCTGTTCTCTTACAAAACAATCATCCATCCAGCTCTTTCTTTCTTAGATACGGTTTCTTTTCTTTGAGAATTCTTAGAAATTAGGGTGTGAACTTAAAAGCAAACCCATTAGGGAAAACATCCAGAACTCTAACATTTACTCCATTAAGCGTCCTTCTCACTGAGGAGGACAGTCTATCATTAAGGAAAACACTCACCTGGCTCGGTGTGGCGTCTTGGGGTCAGCCCTCGGCAGCTTTTTCTGGGAGTTCCCATTGTGGCTCAGTGGAAACAAATCTGACTAGCATCCATAAGGACGCAGGTTCAATCCCTGGCCTTGGTCAGTGGGATAAGGACCTGGAGTTGCCGTGAGCTGTGGCGTAGGTCGCAGACACAGCTTGGATCTGGTGTTGCTGTGGCCGTGGTATAAACTGGCGGCTGTAGCTCCGATTCAACCCCTAGCCTGGGAATCTCCATATGCTGCGGATGCGGCCCTAAACAGACAAAAAAAAAAAAAAAAAAAAAAAAGACAAAAAAATATGTAGCTTTTTCTGAGTTCTGAGTCCCTGTACTAGCATAGTCAACACATATTATTAAGTGCAGGTAGACTTATAGGTTCTAGAAACTAAGTTGGATGTGCTAAGTTGAGATCTGGCGTCTTTCCGGCACTTTCTAGCCACGGGCCCTTAAGAGAGTCCCTGGCACCGAACTCTGACTCCAGAAAGCAGGGATGGTGGTAAAGCTCTCTAGAGACATCTGTCAGGAAACGAAGTCCCTAAGCAAGAGACTGCAGAAGCACGTGTCACTTTGTTGGGATTCGTGGTTCGATGAAAGGAAATAAATGTAAGAAATTATTGTTCCCAGGAGTGAATGCTTGATGATAAAAATGTGATACTCTTACAGGTGCCAATAATGTCTGGCAGTGTTATACTGATAAAATTTAACCTCTACCTTTTCATGAAAAAGATCAGAAAGTTCCTCGGAACTTAGAATAGTCCCAATTAGGCAACAACAAAAATTTTAACTATATTTCAAAAAAACCGAGGCCCCCAACACAGCATACTATGGAATTTCTGGCTGAAAAGGGAGACAGAGTCTTAGTTCCCATTCTTAACAATGAATCAGTTGAACAAGGATCAAAACCCGCCGCTTTTCTCTCCTCCTCCTTTCGTTTTCGTCTGCCTAGAGCTGATTAAGACGTGATCAGGACAGAGGCGGCAAGATGGCGGAGGAGTAAGAGGTCGCGCTCTCCCTCTCCCACAAATACATCAAAAAACGCATCTAAATATAAAACAAGTTGGACAAATCATCATCTGAATGCTGATCAATTTAAACCTCCAAAAACTGCAAGAAACCCCTGAAATAACTGGGTAGAACAAGTGAAGAAAAAAAAAAGGTGAGAGAGAAA
>PVHT020000140.1:6487020-6537629 GCA_004024745.2 Catagonus wagneri | reverse complement strand
AAAAAAAAAAAAAAAAAAAGACGTGATCAGCCCTGCGAGATTTTTCCCACATCTTCACCGGATGAACTGCGAGATTACGACGTAAAATGCTCATACGCATAACTGTAAGCTCTTTGATTTGTTCTTCACTGATTTTACTTACACTTTGGAAGTGTGAGGTATCAGGAAGACATGAAGATTGCGGAGCTGGGCTATAATCACCATGAAACTTGAACTTTTTGCATCGTATCTGTCAAGAGAGAAGTGATGAGATAAGGGAGAGACCGGGGGTCTAGGCGTGCCCCTCCCCGTGGAGCACACAGCCTCACCTGAGTCCAATCTGCACCTGGGCCGTCTCCACCACAGCCACATCCTCTTCACCGAATGGAACGTCTTCGACCTCGCTGGGCCTGGGGGCAGGGAAACAGCAGGCAAGGGTTTGTTACCCCGGGACTGGAGAGCTACGGTTACTGTTTTCCGCTTACTGGTTCTGAATGAAAACCTGAAATAACAGCACCTTCTGCTACACGTGGGCCTCATTCCATCGGAAGCTCACGCTTTAAAATCTTGCTTCTCTTTGTCAAGAGGAGTCTGCATCTGGGCCCTGAGAAGAAGGAACCCCCCAGTGCCTGCCTTTCCTGAGCCTCGCTGGGCTGTACCACACCACAGCCCTGTGCAGGCTTTCTGCAATCTGTGCACAAGAGAAGTTTTGTGGGCCAAGCAGGCACTGGCAACCGCTGTCAATGGTCTCATTAAAAACTGAGGTTACAGAGTTCCAGGTGTGCCTCAGTGGGTTAAGAACCCAACTAGTATCCATGAGGATGTGGGTTTGATCCCTGGCCTCACTCAGTGGGTTAAGGATCCAGTGTTGCTGTGAGCTGTGGTGTAGGTCACAGATGTGGCTCGGATCCAGCGTGGCTGTGGCTGCAGTGCAGGCAGGCAGATGCAGCTCTAGTTGGGACCCCTAGACTGGGAACCTCCATGTGCTGCGGGTGTGGCCCTAAAAAGACAATAAAATAAAGTAAAAATAAGGTAAGGTAAAATAAAGTAAAATAAAATAAATCAAATCAGATCGAGGTTACATCTCTAGGCTCAGCTTTGGGCACACCCGCCCGTTCCTCATCTCCCTGCTGATGGGGTGTTTCTGGTACAGATGAAATTTTCAAGCACAGCACTTCCACTGCCTAAAAACCCTTCCCACCGCAGAGAGTGGACCGGCAGCAGTGCGCTCAGGGCTGGGACCCACATGCTGGGTGTGAGGCGGAGGCCCGCCTGCCGAATCCTTACTGTTTCACAAAAGCCTCGTAAACCCCGCTATCTCCAGCCACTGACTCATCCGACACGGCGGCTGACACGCAGGCGGTTTTCTCCCCAAGCAGGTGGATTCCTCTTCTTTTGGGCAATGATTTTTCCACGTCTAGGGAGGAGAGAGTGACAGCACTAAGCAGGATTCTGTCTTAGGAAAAGTAAATATAAATACACACACACACACACACACACACACACACAATGTTCGGCTCTGAGAAACCCCAAATAAAATTTCCACCTGAGAATTAAGGATCCTCCTATTCAAACTGATGCATTTGGATGATTCCAGGCACCAGGACTCACATGATTCCTGGGATGCTAATTATTTTGGTCATTGTTTGAGGAAGGGTACTGTTTATCTCTGTCCCGGAATTTAATTAATTAATTAATTAATTAATTAATTAATTAATTTTTTGAAGGGCCGCACTAATTATTTTGGTCATTGTTTGAGGAAGGGTACTGTTTCTCTCTGTCCCGGAATTTAATTAATTAATTAATTAATTAATTAATTTTTTGAAGGGCCGCACCCGTGGCATATGCAAGTTCTTAGGCTAGGGGTCAAATCAGAGCTACAGATGCCCGCCTACACCACAACCACAATGCGGGATCCGAGCCGTGTCTGCGATCTACACCACAGCTCACTGCAACCCTGGATTCTTAACTCATTGAATGATGCCAGGGATAGAACCTGCATCCTCACGGATACTAGTCAGGTTCTTTACTGCTGAGCCACCATGGGAACTCCTGTCCTGGACTATTTTAAGGGAAGGGATATATGCAAGAATGCTTGTGAGCTCCTTGACTCTCCCTTTTCGGTGCTCACCAAGGATACCTCACTCGGGGCTAAGACACTATGCCTCCCGCAAACACTGGAGACATTTCTATAACAGAGAGCCTGGAGCTGCTCCACGGTAAGGAAGGTTTCCACCTCTCTTGCACCTCTCCACACGCCACGGTCTCCGTCTCCTGAGCTGCTGCTCTAATGGAAGTTAAAGAGAAAATGTCTTTGACTTACAGCATTCCTCACCGACTAATACCATTAAAAAAAACTGTGCTACTGAATCTTTAGCACCAACTACCACTTTACTTTTATCTCTGACTCCTATTCCTAGCCCGGCATCCTGCGGAGAGCGGGGAGCCTTCCTTTAAAGCTGTGTTCCCGGGTAATAAGCTGGAGCCTGGGGCGTTCTTTCATCCTCAGGCGGCTGAGTGATCGGGGATCCATATTGGTATGCATTTCACCCCCTTCTGAGTCGTGACTTTACATCTTGTTAAGATGTTTAAGTTTTAAGGCTTCAGATTACAGGATTGATTGCTGCATTTCCCCTTTTATTTCTGGCAGTGGGAATGCTTTTTCCTTGATGATGAAGTGCCTTCTCTCCGCCCACCCCTCTTTGTGAGGGGTGAAGGTGCTGACATGATTTATTGATTACCCCCAGGAATAACCACAGCAGCCTGAAATTGACTTTGACGATGACAGAGACTGACTGTGGAAGGACTTCGGAGTTATTCCAACTTGATTTCTGCCATCCAGCAGGGGCTGGTGCCGGCGGGCCAGAGGTATAGAAAAGGCACTCGATTTTACCTGCACAAGAGTCTAGAGAACAGAGGGGTGACCAGGTTTCACCACATACGCCACCTGCCCCCAGGCCAAGGTCAGACATCCCCCCAAACACCCAGTGTCGATGACCTGATCTGGAGGGAATTAGTCTGTATGGTTAAATATATGCTCTCAGTTGTCTTCACACGTGAAATGCTGTTATTTGCACACAAAGCTCTTCCCTTAGTGTAACTCTTTAATAGCGCTTTTCTAATATAATATGCAATAAAAAAATTAAAAGCTGTTTCGTGGAGGCTCTGGAGACACTGTTCTCCAGGCACAGACCTTCTGGACAGACAGCAGCAGACTAAGGGTGAGGAGCAAGCCAGCAGCCAGGCAGATGCTGCAGGAAGCCCAGGGACGCAGTGCCTCAGGACTGCCAGGTGGGCCGACCGTTGGCAGTGATCTCCCAGGCCCCTCTCACCTCCCCAGCATCCAGCCTCTTTACTGGCCCCTTCAAACGGACTGAACAGCA
Organism: Catagonus wagneri; assembly: GCA_004024745.2. Lineage (NCBI taxonomy): Eukaryota > Metazoa > Chordata > Mammalia > Artiodactyla > Tayassuidae > Catagonus > Catagonus wagneri. The sequence continues at coordinate 6,534,267 of PVHT020000140.1, read as the reverse complement.
AAACCAGCTTGGAGATGCTCAAGAACTGTGAGAGCCTTCAAGTCCAAAAGCACAGAAGAACGGCCCCCAACCCACTCCACTTCTTCCCTCTCTCTTGCTCTGTTATAAATTCCAGTGTTTGCGATAGGAAGTGGGTTTAGCAGAGTTTGCCTTACTTAGCATCATATGGTTAATATTAATTACTGCGAACTGAGTGCCAATTGCCAGGCTGGACTGGATGCTTCAGACGCAGCTTTGGAGCATTAACCCTGCCAGTCCCCCCGCCCCATTCCCACTTTGCAGATGAAGAACAATAAGCTTAAGAGACTAGGTAATGTGCTCGCCAGAACATGGCCAGTCAATAAGGCCATTGAGGGAGTGCAGGTGGGGCTGGCTCCATGGGCGGCAAGACCGTGCCACATACCACATGCCTTTCTGGAGGCAGGAATGAGGCCTCACTGCGGGTTCTTGCTTTGCTGGAGCTGTTGGATAAACACCGCCCCTGTGCTCATTTTCTCTGTGGCTCATTATTTCAATAAGACATCACTTGTAACTTTGGCACCTGCCAGGTGAGTGGCACACAAACCACACAGGCCTCTCCTGTGCTCTGTCCCTGCTCTAGGCCGCTGGCAGGTGGTGGTTTAGTTCAGTATTTGAAACCACACAAATAAGCTGGATCTCTCCACCTCTTTAAAGTCTGAATTGGCCGATCGATTAATAATTAGAATTCCTAGGGCCAAAAATACAAAATAAATATGCTTCTCGAAACAGTAAGAAAATACTTCTCAAGAGGCCTGTCCTCCACTGTTGTTGACTCAGGAGCACTTGCAGATCTGAGCCCAGGCTCCGGGGACCAGCGCTGGAGTTTATTCCACATTTTGTTCGGGGTGGGCTCCTCGAACCACAGCTGTGACCACCCGCCAACCAGGGTACCACCCCATTCTCTTTACAGCTACACCTAACATGCTTCTGCCTCGCAGAAGTGAATGATTCGAAAAATATTAAAATTCTCCCTCTGTTTCTGTCTCTGAGCACAAATGCGGCAGTGAGAACTCAATACACTGCACTTTCTCGGGCTGCAACTAGCACTGTGGCCAGAAGATGGCAGGGTGACACCATGCACTGGGACAGGATTTCTCCAAATTAACTTTGGGCAGAAAAGGAAAGGCTGGCACGAAACAAAAATTGTATTTATATAGAATTCCCACAGCAATCCGAACACTGAACCTTGGTTCTAATTAGCTGGTATGCTAATTGCCTTGATTTTAATCTGTTTTAGGCCAACTTTGAAAAGAAAGTGCTGTTCTTGCCTCGGTATTTCAGAACCAAAACCTATTTGGAAGCCCGAGGTATGTTCGCACAATATGTTCGCAGGCAGCTGCCCCACACAGTGGGCTACTGGACAACAGAACGGACACTTAGCGATTGAATCTATTAAACGGGGAAGGCGATTCGTATTTGCTGAAGAAGAATTGTGTACGTTTATATCAACCAGAAGGCCCCAATGAAGCCGAAATGGAAAAAGGAGCAGCAGCAGCAGAAAGGGGACAGGTACCGCTTGTCTCCACGGGAAAAGTAACCCCCAGTCCTTCTCCTTGCAGTGGCTGGGAGGGAACTGAAAGCAGGGTCTCCGTTTACCTGCAGGCCCTTCGAACAGCGGCTCCCGAGCACAGTCGGGGAGGCCCTTCTCCTCTGCGAGAGACTGGGGCGCTCCCCCCGAGTCAGAGTCCAGCAGAAGCTGATTCTCTCCCAGGCCCAGGTCTGCGAAACGGCTGCTCAATTCACAGTCCTCGAAGTCGGCGGCGAACTGGTGGAGAGGGGCGTCGTGGGGGGACATGGGGAACGTGGCTTCCAAGACCAGGGGCGAGCCGGGAGGGGACAGCGACGACAGGGAGGACCTGGAGGACAGGGACGCCACGGACTTGGGGGCCTCGCTCAGGGGGGCAGCGTGGCCCGTGGCTGCGGCCACCGCCCCGCAGGGGCCGCTCTGGCCGGGCTGGCTGGGGGACCTGACCACCTCGTGTTCGTGGATGGTGGTGATGGGTCCCGCGGGGATGTAGCCACCTTTCTCCTGCAGGAGGAAGTCCAGTTTGTACTGATAATCCGCGTCTAGCTGGTCCCCCTGACCCGTGTAGTAGAGCTCGCCGGAACTGAGGGAGTTGAGCGAACCTCGGCTGGACGTGTTCAGAGACCCCCGGCTGGAGGCCAGGGAGCCCAGGCTGCTCCCGGAAGACATGGACAGGGTGCTGGCCGAGAGGCTGCGGGAGGAAAGCACGGGCGTCAGAACGGGGACGAAGCGGCAAAGCCCTGCCGGCTCCTTTGGACCTGAGACGGAGGGAACCCAGCGACGCCAGACGACGGTCAGCGACACCGGGGGAAGGAACTTGCTCTCGCCCCGCACGTTCCCGTGTGTGCTCGTGAACCTTTCCAGCCTGGCTCCCTACACTCTCCTTAAGCAGCGGCCCTACTCTTATTAAGAAGCAGCCTCCTGTGCCTAAGTTACAAAAACTTTTAAAAAGGCATCAGATACCTATGGATAAAGCTCTCTGTATAAAATTCCAGAAGCAATTATGCAGTTAAAAAAATACGGAAGTGGGAGGGGGATGTCAACAGTACAAAGGGTTAATACAGTGACTTTACTTAAAGAATAAAACTTTCTGTTGTGAGCGAGGAAAAGGCAGGCTTCTAAAGACAAAGGCTCCTCGGCTCACTCCCCTTCCTCCTTTTTCTGTGTCTATTTTAGGGGTGAACATGGGGCTACTTTAGGGCCAATTTCCCCCACCCTCTCTTTTTAAAAGAATGGGTAATGTGGAGAAATGTGTCATTTTCCTAAGTATGTCCTGATAGTCAAAATACATCTTTATCCCAATACATTCCAAATGTATTCCAAATAGGACCCTGGGGGTTATGGGGGGGAAAAAAAGAACAAAAACCAAATCTCTGCTACTTTAAATTTGATCATCTAAGTTTTAATTGTACCAGTATAGATATTTTCTTACTTTTTTTTTTTTGCTTTTTAGGGCGGGATCCATGGCATATGGAAGTTCCCAGGCTAGGGGTCGAATTGGAGTTGCAGCTGCCAGCCTACGTCACAACCACAGCCACGCAGGATCCAAGCTGCATCTGCAACCTACACCACAGCTCAAGGCAACACCAGACCCTTAACCCACTGATCGAGGCCAGGGATCAAACCCGAATCTTCATGGATACTAGTCTGGTTGGTTACTGCTGAGCCACAACAGGAACTCCAATATTTTCTTACTTTTAAGTCATTAAAACCAAAGAGAAAAAGAATCTACGATGAACTAAAACATGCTTGAATGTAGTCAAAAAAGATTTTCCCCTCAAAGGCCAAACACACTTACTTTTTAAGTTGTGAATGCAAATATGTAGTTAATTTAGTAGTTTCTTCAAGTTTCTGTAGCAGTTCTTTTCTTCGCTCTTCCAATTTCAATCTAGACAAAAAAATAAAAAAAACAACCCAGAGTGAATTTATTTTCATGTGACTACGATCAAGTATGAAAACTGAAGGGAAAAAAAGATTTTTATTATTTCCCCCTTGTGAAATTCAAATAAACTCGACACAGAGAAAATGGAACAACCGACCAGAAGGAAAGTGGGCAGAGTCATCGCAGCCGCTGAATGAGGCAGAGCACCGAACCAAGCGGCCAGTGTTACTGAGGACTTCCAAATTTCTGGTATTCTAAAGCTTTCTTAAAAATGGGTTAACAGGAGTTCCCGAAGTGGCGCAGCAGAAATGAATCCGACTAGGAACCATGAGGTGTGGGTTCAATCCCTGGCCTAGCTCAGTGGGTTAAGGATTTGGGGTTGCTGTGAGCTGTGGTGTAGGTTTGCAGATGTGGCTTGGATCCTGCATTGCTGTGGCTGTGGTGTAGGTTGGCAGCCACAACTCCAGTTCAACCCCATAGCCTGAGAACTTCCAAATGCTGTGGATGCGGCCCTCAAAAGCAAAAAAAAAAAAGGGGGGGGGTAAACAAAACAAACCTCACAAGTTTGGGAAGACAGTGGAGAGGAAAAGAACAAGAAAAAAACGAATAAAGATTCCAGAATCCTTCCACAGGCCTCAGGTTCCATTACTAAAACATTTGACTGCAATAAAGGAAAATTAGAAAAGATCATCTAAGTAATGAATGTGGTAAGGACTGTTCCAAAATCATATTTAGTGACAAAAATTCCAGTCTTATTTTGATGAGAATTTTGGCGATAAAGAAACAAATGAGTCCGTGTTGCCAGTGCAAGCCAATTTGGGCCGAACTGTTTAAGCAAGATGAAGACATACAAGTGATTTCTTTTCCCATCAACAGCACAGTTTGTCACCTAAACTGGATCATCAGAAGATTTCATCCACAGTCAACTGGTGTCTTCAGAAAAAGCTAGACAGTAAAAGAAACTGTCCGAGTTTGGGAACGTTCCCATAGTCACGGCAGAGTTCAAAAGGGGCAGAGGAAACAGTTAACGCCATAAACTGTTTCAGACCCTCTAAGTAGATTATCCTGTTTAACCGCCTCAACAATGGGGGAAAATCATTATTAACTGCATTTTATTTGTTTATTTTTTGCTTTTTTAGGGCCACATGTGTGGCATATGGAAGTTCCCAGGCTAGAGGTCGAATCTGAGCTACAGCTGACCTACACCACAGCCACAGCCATGCCAGATCCGAGCCGCATCTGCCGCCTACACCACAGCTCATGGCAATGCCGAATACTTAACCCACTGAGCGAAGCCGGGAATCAAACCCACGTCCTCATGGATACTAGTGGGGTTTGTTTCCAAGGTGCCATGATGGGAACTCCCATTGACTGCATTTTATAGCTGAGGAAACCAAAGGGGGGAAGGCCCAGCAAGTAAGCTGTGGAGTTAAGGATGGGAACCCAGCTCTGCTTTGTTCAGGGTGGAGGCTTGGCCCGCAGCCCTGCTACTTTGGCTGTGACCACTTCGGCTTTCCACGCATACACAGCCTCCCTCTTTCCCTCTGGCTCTGAAGGGGACACTCACAGGTGTACCAATGTAGTGCCACACTCCCTCTAAAACTCATCGAAGTATGGTGAATATTACCGATCTGGGTTCCTGGGCTTCCTTAATTGATAAAAATTGATGAGGCCAGAAAGGGAAATTCAGGCAAAGCTTTACTGGGGCTGCTGCTGCAGTGGGAGGCAGCAACAGCAAACTGAACAGGTTCCCCCTCATGCATGTTCACTCATTGGGGTGGGGTGGGGATGAAACAAGCCTTAGTGAGGATTCAAAAAAAAAAAAAATTCTGAGGAGTTCCCGTTGTGGCTCAGCAGATTAGGAACCTGATTAGCATCTGTGAGGATGAAGGTTTAATCCCTGGCCTCACTCAGTGGGTTAAGGATTCGCAGGTCACAGATGTGGCTTGGATCTGGCATTGCCACGGCTGTGACTTCGGCTGGCAGCTGCAGCTCTGAGTCAACCCCTGGCCTGGGAACTTCCACATGCTGCAGATGCAGCCCTAAAAAGAAAAACAAACAAAAAACAAGTATTATGGGATTGTGTACTTGAATAAGCCGTTTTGAAATATACGAGCATACCAGCTGAATCAAAGTCTTTAGACGTCACTGAAACGAGCTCCAGCAGCATGGTCGGTGGGCAGCAGAACAGGACCCAGAAAACCAGGGTCTGTGAGCTGGCTGCTTACTCGTGTGTCCTTATGTCAAGTCACTTAATTGAGGGTCTCAGCGTCCTCATCTATAAAACGGTGATTATGATCCTACCGTGTCTACCTGCTAAGGCTGATCAAGGGATCGCGGAGAGCAGCGTGTGTGTGAAAGGAGTCTGCAGGCATCAGAACAAATCTCCCTTGTTTGAAGCCTCAGCACACCCTGCAAGGTGCTGTTACAAAAATGAGCTACTTTCCTTTGGCAAAAAATAAAATTTCCCTAATTTTCAATGTCTTTGAAATGTTATGTATGTTTTAGGCAGGGCGGAAACATGCCCATCTTTTATTTATAGATTCCTATCCTTTGATGTGTCACCCACACGTCTTCACTCTATGTTAGAATAAAAAAAGTAATTCTTGTCATTTGGTTTAGTACTTCAAAGGGTGATAAATTCTTAATCCGCAGCTTTCAAAGGTGTATTGTGAAAAGGAATACAGTCTCTACTTTTTAAAATCTCATATATAAACAAAAACTCAATATGGGAAGAATATTAATTCATAATGGAGTCACTGAGTTAGAAGGTACATAAAGTTCTGGAGAAAACCCCCCGAATCTACTAAAATCCATGTCTCCGGATGCAGGAGCAGGGCTTTTGAAGTAAGTTTTAAATTTAAATACCACACAAACAAATGAAGGCATTTCAGTACGACATAGCGTGTTTCATGCTGAGATTTAAATCCAAAGCTTTCCCGTCTCAGTCAGTCACAAACAATGGTTCCGCTGTGCCCTCCTCCAGCGATGGCTCAGGTGCTGCACTTCCAGCCCTTTCCGGTTCCTCTGAACTACTGAGGCCTGGCTTGTGGTCCCCAGTGAGGCACCAGCTCACTCCACCTGCTGCCTGCAAACCTGCGGCCCCTCCTCAACCCCCTCCTGGCAGGAGTCCTGATAACGTCGCCTTTGGGAGAAGCTCGACCAGTGCCCCGCAGAGCGACGGAAACCCTGCCACGGGGCAACCGGTACTGTCCTCAGTCAAGCGCCCCACCTCTTGTCTCTGATGGAATCAGAGCTGGCTCCTGGAATCCTTTCTGGGAAATGACTCTCTCTGGATCAGGGACTAGAAGAAACTGCTCAGACATCAGCCCCTTCAGGAGGGTGCGCCCCTGTCTCTCCGCGCCCTTCTAGCCCCTGTCCAGAATATGAAAGATGTGTGAAAGGTCTTTTTTTCATTTGAGAGCAGTTTCTCTTTGCCGACGATCCTGCACAACGAGATCTCTCTTCCCGCTGCGCTTTGCGACCACTAGGTGGCGCGCTCTGTCACTGATGTCTGGAGAGTCAGCGACAGCAGAACAGGGCTGGGGGGCACACAGCTGGGGGACTCTGGGATCACACACAATGGCTGAAAATTCATGTGAGTTTAGCTCCTTCAGAGACCAAAATTCAGTAATGACTCAGAATCTTGACCGAGGCCTTCCCTGAAATAGTGAGAAACCCACAATATAAACGGAAAATAGGACGATGTGGGGGATGCTGAAAGTGCTCCTCTGACAGTCCTTGCAGGGCCCAAGAAAAGATGAGGGGTCTGGTGTTGGTGAGACACCCCTGTCTGTGATGAAACTACGTTTGACACAGTGAATCCTATTACCCAGAAGCGTCTCCTGCGACCTCCTGCTGTAACACTGAGACACACTGCTTGCCGAGGGCTTCTCTGGCTTTCAGGGCCGGGGCAGGGGTCAACACCCTCTTTCAGTTCAACAGCCACTACCAGCAAAGCAGGAAAATCCACATGTAGTGGGAAGAAACGATGAAGGTGGTGAAGGATAAGAAAGGGTGCGGGTACAGGAAAGTAAAGCAGACATCGACAATGACCGAACCCAAAACCAGTCTATGTTGTCTCTAGTGGGAAATAAAGGACTTGGGGTGCCCTTAGCAGGGGGCTCTGCTTTCTTGGACAGGGAACACCGAGTCGCTTGCCTCCAAGGAGAGCAGGGAGAAAACTGTCTAAGCTGCTCAAGTAAGAACGGGTGAGTGCCCCAACATTACGCATCGGGTGAGCTTTCCAGAGAGGAAGCCTGGTATTCCTTTTTGTGATGCTAAATGACTTGACTTTCAGATGACTCAGAAAATCAACATATCACAAATATAAAAAACAAATGCTTCTCTTCCTGCTAACATCCAATCCAATCATGGGAGATGGCTGTGCAGGGTCATAGGTCAGAGGGCCATCCGAGCCGCTTACCACCCGTATGACACAAACCACATGGCTGGATCTCACTAGGTAGATAATCATTGCATAGAAAGACTTTATAGCAACTTTTCCGGATCAGGTCAAGCCTACTGCTCCTGCTGGAATTTTGATAATTATTATGTGTATGGAAGCAAGAGTATAAAAGCCAAAGTCTAGGCACTTAAACTATTTTTAATTTTACTTCAATAGTCATTTGTGAAGCTCTAGCCCTAAAGAAAAAGACAAATTAGACATCATGCCCAGAGTTCCCGCAGTGGCGCAGTGGTTAACGAATCCGACTAGGAACCATGAGGTTGCAGGTTTGATCCCTGGCCTTGCTCAGTGGGTTAAAGATCTGGCATTGCCGTGAGCTGTGGTATAGGTTGTAGACGTGGCTCGGATCCCGTGTTGCTGTGGCTGTGGTGTAGGCTGGCAGCTACAGCTCTGACTAGACCCCTAGCCTGGGAACCTCCATATTCTGTGTGTGTGGCCCTAGAAAAAGCAAAAAGACAAAAAAAAAAGACATCATGCCTGTTTGTTTGATTCAAACAAACAAACAAACAAATGCCAATTTTCTCTCTCTTCCATAACAAATCTAAAGTCCATGTGTAAGCTTTCCTGGACTTACACACTGCAGAGTAGGACAGTTGAGATGTCAGATGTCTATGTGTTAGACAGGTACGATTATATGATATTTTTTTTCGGAGCCACACCTGCTCATATGGAAGTTCCCAGGCTAGGGGTCAAATTGGAGCTGCAGCTGCCAGCCTACACCACAGCCACAGCAATGCCAGATCCAAGCTGCATCTGTGACCTGTACCACAGCTCATGGCAACGCCAGATCCTTAATCCATTGAGTGAGGCCAGGGATCAAACCCACGTTCTCATGGGTCTTAGTCAGCTTAGTTACTGCTGAGTCACAATAGGAACTCCACCAACCAATATTCTTAAACTCCTATAGGACATTTAGTAAATGTGACATAACATATAAAAGATCACTGGTGTTTTATAGACGAGCCACGCAAAACTATCCATTTTATCACGTTTACTGATGATTATCAAACTTTTATCCTCGAATTCAAGATACACGGACTCTCACACCATCAAGGTAATTCAGGAAAACAACTGAATTCTGCGTTCTCACCCTGTCTTTTTGTTCCTTTTGGTCTTTGTCGCATGGATCCTTACCGGGCCAGCCTTGCTCACACCTGCCTTTGGGCTGAGCGTGCAGATGTCAGAGCAGAAGAGGGAGAGAAGTGGGCAGGTGAGCGACAGGGATTATTTAAGATGGTGAAAGAATGTCATCTGTAGAGGGCTCCCCCTCTGATACTTTTTCACACTCCCTAAAGCTGTGATGCTGCAGCTGTGCATTACCTCCATCAGCACTTAGCTCACAAAAGCCAACCCTCCCCACGTGGCGAAACAAGCATAGGCAGTAAGGCCTGGCCAGGATGTCAGAGGTTTTTCCTCCCCCGTCCCCTCTAGCTCTACCCTTTTCAAACATTTTGATATTATGTCGACGCACAACCTTAATCATTGACAGAGGACGAGGAATAAGGCAAGAAGCCAAGAAGTTAAAAAAAAAAAATAAAAGCAACTGGATTATGGCTGGGTATGTTAAATTTACTTCCAAGTCACCTGAGATTATGCGAATGTGAATTTCTTTCCCATCACTGTTGGCTTAAAGGATGGTTGAGCAGTGGTTTTAAAGGGCTACTCGGTCTATGGCTGAAACAGGTAAACAGGTGTCTGACCCTCAGTCAGCAAGGCCGGCATGCGGGGCCCCGCTGCAAATGACTTCAGATCAAACTGACACACAGGGTTCCCCTGCTTAACAGCCCAGCTGACCTGCTTTCAGAACTGGATTTTTCAGATTAAATGACCAATTTACACCTTCCCACAGAAAGATCAGAAAAATCGCTCAAAGCGTTTTATGTTTTCACCTGCTTCAGAGGAGGGTTTCGATTGACAAACAAAATCCAAGTGAACATTGTGTGACCTGTTAAGATATCAAAGGGAGCAAGTTGTCTTTTCCTTATGAAATGAAAAGCAATAAACTTTTGCATTCTTGGGAGTCATAAAACCCAGAAGGGGAAGCGTCGGCCCGCTGCAACAGTCCAGATAATCTCTCTTATCAGAGCGCCCTGGTTTACAGCCACTGTTATCGGACACAGCCAGTGATGGACTGCATTCCTGGGTTTCTGTCAACATTCCTTAGTTATTCGACATCTGTCTCAGGCGCCTTCACGTTCCCAACCCACATGGAAGAACTCCAGGGCCTAAGGAGGGTGTGCTCTATTGCCTTCCTCAACGCAAGCCCTTTCGTGCTGGATCCCTGCCCGCTCAGGGCAGAGGTCTTGGGGATTATCAAGGACCAGGGAGATGCATGGAGGCCCCACTGCCCACACCCCCCGGCCCGGGAGGAGGACGCACCTCTCGGCCAGGGCCCTGCTGGGCGCCCCCCGCACCGACAGCAGCTCCTCCTCCAGCCGCTGCCTCTCGGCATCCAGGCTCTCCAACTCGTCCTGCGTGCGCCTCTGCGGGGTGACGAACTGAAGCTCCTTCAGAAGCTCTTCTTTTTCGTTGATCAGCATCAGCTTCTCCTTCTCAACGTCCAGGGCCCCGGGCCAGGCCTCACTGTCCAGTTTCGACAGTTCGATTTTCAAATTGGCCATACTAAAATAAGACGAAACCAAATAAAACAGGTGTGCACAAGGAAATTATACTCATTATCCTGTGATAAACCATAATGGAAAAGAATATGAAAAAGAAATATATGTATAACTGAGTCACTGTGCTGTGCAGCGAAAATTAACACAACACTGTAAATCAACCATACTTCAATTAAAAAAAAAAAAAAGAGGTGTGCACATACTTAGAAGTCCTGAGAAAGGGGAACACAGGGCAGGCCAGGTTTGAGGCTGCCCCTGGAGAATGGCCGCGACCAGCTGCTGTGAGGTAATGGAGCTGATCCCAGCTGACACTATACTTAGTTGTCATCTGCCTCACTCTTCCCATCTTTAACACCTGAGACGCAGACCTAACCACCTGGACAAAGGGTGAAGGTCAAAGTACAGAAGCTTAAAAAGCAGAGGGCTGAGGCAGCCGTGGGCAGGTGGGCCCTGATGTGGCCTCAGGGACTGCCTGCGGCGGGTGGCAGCAGGAACACCCGGGGGCTTTGTTTAAAAAATAAACTGTGGTGAGTGATGCCTGAAATGTCTTTGTTCTAAATCTCATTCCTCTGGGCAAAGACGATGTCGCCAGGCTAGGCTGGGCAGCAACTAGGGGCTCAGTTAGTTAGGGAAGGAAGTGGGGAGAAAAGGACCCAAACCCAGTCCATTCATTAGGGCTCCAGGGTCGCCAAGGAAACAGGGGCGTGGCTTCCTCCACCCATGTTCTTAAGCTGTGCGCCTGAACTCTCTTCCTGCTCAGGGCCTGGATGGAGCCTACACCATAAACTGAGCGCTCACTGAGCTGGCCCTGTGGACGCAATGTCGACCTGGTTTTCCTCTGAACATGTATCTAGCAGCACCGGGGGACCTCGGCCAGCAGAGGCGGCTGAAGTGGCTCCACTAGAGGGACAGCAGGTGCTGAGGTGACGCGGACGGGAGGGGACGGAAGGAGACAATCACAGCAAAGGGAAACTTCACTGGTTTCATAATTTTGCTGACCCCAGATTGCATTATGCCCACAGCTTCGCATTCAGTGGTCAGGTTAACTCCCGACCCAGTGAGAATGCCGTGAGCACCTGAATCAAATGACTCGCTCTGTGCGCTGGGAGGACAGCCAGGGTTGCTCAGAGGGAAATGGCGCTTAGGGCTGTTCCGACCATAAGCACACGATCAGGGGAAACTATGGACACAACTGATGCCGGCGTAGAGAACCCATAGTGCCATTAAAAAATGTTGGATGATTATGCTGGGTATTGTTACAGCGCACGCTGGAAAATGAAAAACAGAAAAGGGGGGACTTTTCCCACCTTTTTGATGGAAGAAGTTGTGGGAGAGAAGGTAAAGGTGATCGAAAAATGTTATCGGGACATGGATAGAAGTAGTTCCACACTCTTGTGCCCTAAGTTTCTCGTTTGAGTTAAAAATAAAATTGTCATTGTAAACTGGTGCTGCATACATAATGTACTTCTGATTTCCACCCATCACCTGCACTTAATGATAGATGTAACATCAGCTATTCTTCAGCTTTAACCACAAAACCATAAACAACTGTCTCAACGTACCAGAAAATTAATCATCAAAATGCTAAAAAGCATGATATTATTAGCTTCATTAAGCACATAAAACAAAAGCTGGAGGAGAAAACAGGTCTCAGAGAAACACAACTTGCCTCTCTACTTACTCAGAACTGAGGAAGAAAAAGCATTTTCAACATATGTGTAAACCCTTGAGACATACCTTCTTGTCAGAATCGCTGGTAACTTTAAAATAAAACCCCAAATGGTAATAGAACAGCAAAGCTCTTCCTATTGTAAAGAACTAACATCTTAAGTTTCGATTTGACTGAATTAACCAAGCGAATTAGGAGCAAGGATGGAGAGAAGGAAAGAATGGCATCTGTAACCTGTGGGGTCAGGCACTGGGTAGGTCCTGAATTTTATTTGGGAAGAGTGCACCAAAGCTGGGCAAGAAGACACGAAGGTTTCTGGGATATGCTATGTAAGCTCCAGATGGAAGGAAATATTAGTGGCCAAAGTGATGCAGAAGCTCAAGTGGGCTCAAAGAGAGTTGAGTCAAAGCCCCACGACCCAAGGACGTTAGGCCTGGCTCCCTAAGCTTAATTCTGAGTTGTGATCCTTCTCCTTCGGAAAACCAGACACCAGTCCTGGCTTTGTTTCCATCAGCGCCGAGGAGTTCTGGCTGTTAAAGAGCTGGCGCGCTCACAGCCAGAGAACCCCAAACAGGCTCCCATGTCACTGGGCCACAAAAGCACAAAGCCAGCCTCGGCCCTTGCTGAGGGCAAAGCATGAACGTGGGGCCTGAGAAGCAGAGAGTAAAGTATACAGACTTTCCTAACCTTAAGGAATTTATAATATACTTGGGGAAATTTATAGGCATCAACATTAGCTGAGTAAAACGTTCAGAGAGACTGAGCGACTTGCTCAAGCTGTTATGGTTAATAATTTGTGGAACAAAGCTGGGGGTTCTTTCAGTAACTCAGAGAACCAAGTAATAGTAGTAACAGAGGCAGGCCAAATAAGTACTTCGTTAAAGCCAGACAACCTCAAGAACGCTGGCCAGTTACTTTAAAACTCTCATCATCACCAATAATAATGGATGTATTTCAACATCCATCAGCTGGGCGGGCTCCTTGCGGTGGGAAAGCACAGGGTACTGGCGCGTCCTCAGCCTGGCCGCCCCTGCCCACGTAGCGCAGCTCTGCTCCCCCCCTCCCCGGCTTCCTAAACAATAATGCGGCAGCATGTAAAAACTTTTAAAAGGAAAATAATGAAATGAAATGGATCATCACGCCCCCCTTCCCTCAGAACAAGCCCGGAGCCCGGAATCCGTCACCGAGTGAAGGACAAAGACGTCTCCCCGGCCTTCGCCAGCAGAGTCACGAGATAGGAAAAAGGGATGGCAGGCAGGGGTGAGGAAGCGAAAATAAGGTAAAGGAGAGGAGCAGTCCCTGAAGCGAGTCACAGGACAGACACCTCAAAGTCCTCCAGGTCACTAGCAGGGCGTCTTTGGAGCAAAGGAAGACGCGGGCATGCTATTTCCCTAAAACTCCTCAACTGGTACCAAGCCCTGCATCCGAGCCAGTGTACCCCATTTCTACCTGAGAAACCAGCCTGCTTCCTTTTAGTTGTAAATACTACACAAGCTCAAAGCTTCTTCCTTCCAGAAAGAAGGGGACAATCTCATTCCACACTTCTCATTAATTCTCCTTGTTCTTCAGCTTTGGGGTCAGAGGGCGAGGGGAGAGAGGAAGTAGGGAGGGAACTCCCCAAACTTAGAGTCTAAAAACTGCAGGGTGACCTTGGTAAGAACGTGTAGGGAGTGCCCACGAGGTGTCACTACAGATGCAAAGATCAGTTCTGGAAAAGGAAACACTTGGTTGAGTCTGCTGACCACTGACCACTCAACAGCTCCCCTGCTGTTACCTTCTTTTGGCTTCTTCGTACTGGAGGCTCAGCCTGACCTTTTCAGCTAAATTTGATCGGCTTCTCACTCCGATCTAGTGAAAAACAAAAGGGAAAAAGTCAATTAACTCTGCTAATGAATGAAGTAAACTGCTTTTGTTTCTGGGAAGTTCAACTAATTGAAAAGCTGAAGAAGACGGTTCTGAAATTGGGAACACCAGTTTAAAAAGGCACTTACTTGAGAGTCCCAGTAGGGACAAAACATTTCTTTTTAATTCAAGCTTGTCTGTTTTTCAAAGACTTTAGCATCATTTTCTCTACACATTAAATTCAAGAGAAAAAAAATCAGGTAAATGTTTCTGGAATCTAAGAGTTTGTGAAGGGCATACAGGTCAATAAAATTTATGAACTGGAACTAATTTCCTTGCCTCCATGAGCCAACATTTCCATCGTTTAGCTTTCAAATGCATAAAACATAAACTAGATAACTTCAAAAATTAATTTTTCAAACATGTGAGCCTCTACTGCTGGTCTCTACCTGTTCTACGTTCATAGCACAGAATTCAAAGAAGCATAGAGAATATAGAAAATAACTGGAAACTTATTGAAAACTAAATGTCTGCTAATGGCATCCCCAAAGATAGAACACAAATTGTTAATGATATTTAAATATTTCATAACATTAAATATCCTTTTTTTCCTTTTTAGGGCCGCACCTGGGGCATATGGAAGTTCCCAGGCTAGGGGTCGAATCAGAGCTGCAGCTTCTGGCCTGCACCACAGCCACAGCCACAGCAACACTGGATCCAAGCCGTGTCTGCGACCTACACTGCAGCTCACAGCAATGCAGGATCCTTAATCCACCTGAGCGAGGCCGGGGATCAAACCCGAGTCCTCACGGATACTAGTCAGGTTCATTTCTGCTGAGCCACAACAGCAACTCCCAACATTAAATATTTTCAAATGCCGCATATATAAACCACAAATCAATCATTTTAATATAATCAACTTCAGATTCATAAAAGCAAGTTTACTGGTTACTTTTTAAAGGCATATATTTATCTTTCTCATTGGCCTTTACTGTTTATTTGGAAGGACCTTATTTTCTAAGACTCTAAACTTAATAGGAAAAACTTAAAGTCTCATGTGTCTCTAGCTTTTCAACAGAGTCTCTAAATAAATACAGGATGAGAAATTTTGAACAAAGCTATTCATATGGACAGATCCTGATATGCTTGGCACGGAGGCAGAAAAGATAAGGCTATGCTTTTTAAAACCAGTCCTATGAGTGTGAAATACTGAATGCACACAGCTGGAATTCGCACCATCTTTCTAGCCCTGTTCCACCCATTCTGTACTTAGAGTCCATCGAGGACAATGCTGGGCCACCCCTTCCACGTGGGTAACTTACATCTCCGGAAATGCTTGTCTGTGACCCGGCATCCAGGGTCTGTCTGGAGAGAGATAAACGGGAGTTCACAGGACTGGATCTCAAGTCCGGCTGAGATGTGCCAGTGCTCTGATCCAAATGAAACCGCTCCTGCAGCTTAGCAAGGCTCTGTTGAGGAAAGACAAAGTACTCCGTGAGGCTTAGCGTTTAAGAGGGTGAAACTTCCCCACCAGGTAAAATTACATCGAAAGAGCTAATCTCAGTGGAAAAAAATAATTATTTTACCTTAGTAGGTCCTTATCACTTCAAGTTGTTGAAAAAAATAAAAGTAGAATGTTATTTTTGCATATACACACAGGGCTTTGAAAGTATGTAAGATCATCTTAAACACGTTATCTTTCCCAAGGCAGCATGGGAATTTTTCACCCTGTGAACAATGCATCTTTATATGTAATGTTTCTTACTTCTAAAATTTTGTTAAAATGAAGTTGATGTTAATAAGAACTACTTACTCACTGGATGCAGTAGAAATTTTGGGAGCTTGGAATACCTATAATGCAATCTCATTTTAGATATGGCGGGAAAACTTCCTACTTAAAAGACTTCTACAGTTATGCCCTTTAATATCTGGGCAGGACCCAAGAGAGTATTTCGTTCACATTAATGTTAGAGATTAGGAAACAGAAGCCCAGAAGTCACATCAGTACCTATGGTGATGTTTGGGTTGGGAAAGTGCATAATCACAAGCTAATGTGACTGGTGTTGGCACCTAAGTTTAATAGAGTTGACTTTTTTTTTTTTTTTTTGCTTTTTTAGGGCTGCACCTATGGCATATGGAGGTTCCCAGGCTAGGGGTCTAATCGGAGTCAGAGCCACAGCAACACCAGATCCAAGCCACGTCTGCTCACGGCAATGCTGGATCGTTAACCCACTGAGCAAGCCCAGGGATCGAACCCACAACCTCGTGGTTCCTAGTCAGATTCATTAACTGCTGCGCCACAATGGGAACTCCAGTCGAGTTTACTTTAGAGGGACGATGTGGGCAGGTGAAAGCATTAAAAAGCAAAAATCTAAATTGCTACCAACCCCCCCACCCCAAGAAACAGTAATAAAAATGTTAGAAGCTCTTTACTACCAACTTTAAGGACAGCCAGGATTTAATCCTAATATCTGAAATTCTCATGATAAGAAATTAGAGATATCAGAGATCTGATATTTGTTTTTTACTTAACCTTTCCTATTTTCTTTTAAAGGGATATTTATACAAAATATATATGCAAGAGGATTATCAAGTATTACAGAAAGAAAAAGCCGCAGAAAACTTTGAGGAACTTTGAACAAATCTTTTCTATTTTTTCACGTGAGCAGTGCAAAGATGTGTATTCTTCAAACCTGCAATGACAATGCACTCAGTCGAGCAGATTGTGACTAGTATGTTTTTAAATGAAATAGAAGAGACTAGAAAATAAAATCAAAGTGTATTACTAACATTAAGAGCAGGAATATTTCTGTGAAATTTTTGTGTGCATGTGCATCTATAGGTAAAGGCATTTGTGTTACTGAGGTCTGATGTAAAATATATTTCTTACCTTGGGTCATGGCCAGAGAGGTTTGAAAGTCACAGAAGATGTCTAAATGTACCTTTCAGCTCTACTGTTGATTTCTGTATCTACTAATTATTTTACATATTTGGCATTAAAAAGGATTCTAATTTTTAAATTTAATCTGACCTGTGTATAAACCCAAAGTTTACAGGAAGAATCACAGATGACCTAAAATTACTAAATTATAAGGTTCCAATGTAAGTTTTTTCAAGTTCCATTAACTTTTTCAAAGGACCTATGATGTGCATTTAAGGAATTACTAATTTAGTCAGCAGGATCACTGTAGGGCAATAATAAAAAACACATCCAAGTAAAGTTTAGTATATGTTACATATATGTTAGAACCACATATTCTGGAACAAGACTTCCTGGG
Organism: Catagonus wagneri; assembly: GCA_004024745.2. NCBI lineage: Eukaryota > Metazoa > Chordata > Mammalia > Artiodactyla > Tayassuidae > Catagonus > Catagonus wagneri. The sequence goes on along the minus strand of PVHT020000140.1, from coordinate 6,516,964 downwards.
TTTGAATCCCAGTCCTGCAGCTTTAAGTAACTTTCTCTTTACTGTGATTTTCTGTTCTGTTAATCAGTTGAGGATAATGACAGTGACTATTTTTAGGGCTATTGTGAGAATTAAATGAAGTATTTCTATGCAAGGCAGGCAGAAGATTGCCTGGTACAAAGTCAAGTACTTTAAGTATTTGCTATTATTACTGTTGTCTTTTCTATTTATTTTCTTCTGGCAAGTTATTTCAAAATTCCCCAAATGTGAAGTCCCCTTGTGGCACAGTAGGTAAGGATCTGGTATTGTCACGGCAGTGGCTTGGGTCACTGCTGTGACGAGGGTTCGATTGCTGTCCCAGGAATGTTCACATGCTGTGGACATGGCCAAAAAAATTCCCCAAATGCAAAATTATATGAGTTCAAGAATATTCACACATATTCAACTAGCATTTTGAAAACGACATGAAGAAACTGGTTGTGGTATTTAAACGCAGAGGTTCTAGTAAGAATGCAAACCGTGGGCTTTAACATTTTTCAAAAGGCACTGACTAAATCCTCATTCACCTAGGCAAAGGACTCCAAATACCTGAAATATTTTTTTTTGGGCTCACCCACAGCATTGGAAGTTCCCAGGACAGGGACTGAACCCATGCCACAGCAGCGACCCAAGCCACTGCAGGGACAACGCTGGATCCTTATCATGCTGAGCCACGAGGGAACTCCTGAAATATTACAAAGAATTCTCAGTGCTTGTGATAATTATGGGATAGTGGGGAGGTAAGAGGAATTAGATACTTCTTAAAAAAAAATCTTGACTGTTTCTGCTAAAAATAGATGTTCATAACGCAGAACACTGAATCCTGAATGGTTGTTGTTTCTACACGTAAGGCCGGCTCACTGGCATCTGGAGTCATAAGGTGAAAACAGGTGTACAAGTATAACAAGGGGACCTTCTGCCATCAGCATCTTTCCTAGGGTGACTATGCTGACACCCCCCAGCCTGGTGGGCATCCTCCATCCCACCACCAGCTAGCGCCCTGGAATTCCCTGGGATGGGGAAAAGATGTTCTCAGCTCCTCTCATCCCCTCCCCTGCTCCCCAAGGCACAGCATCTTCTTAATGATGACAGGCGACATACCCTTTATGTATCCTGAGCTGAGGATCACTGGCTTAGATAACCCTGCTTATCAGGGCTCCACATGAAGTTTTCAGTGGGCTGCAGGTTGCACCAAGATGCTAATCTCCTTACATGGGCTCCAGGATCCAGCAGCCCGTCTCAAAGGTCATCCAAAGCCTGCCTTCAAATAAGCATATCAGAACCTTGGCACCGATCTGTTTTCCTCCAAGCCGGCCGGCCGCCTGAGTGCCTACAACAATCCCCTAGGGGAACAAATTCCACATGAATGGGGTTGGGTGGGGGTGAGGGGTGGGTTGATAAAGGGCCATCCAGACTCTGATGGAGAACTTCTGCTTCAGGACAAGTTTTGGGGGGCTCCAGAAGGCAGCAGTTTGACTTAACAAGATGTTCGATCACATACCTGCATCAGATCCTGTTTTTCTTTTTCTCCTGAGCTAATAGCCTTTCTGATGGATTTCAGTTCAGTTAGAATGGCTTTGGCTTCACTAAGTTCATAGCCACTCTGGCCTCCAGACATTTTCTTATCAATTCTGTTAAAGGGGGGAAAAAAGGTAAAACAAATCAAACAACGACAGAGCACAAGTTAAAGAGACAGTAGGACGCGGGTTTGGGGTTGCCTTAGACTGTTTTACCACTTAGTTCACACACACCAGTGTCAAGCTCATGGTTTCTCATTCTACCTCTTCTGATCACTTTGAGCTGAGACTTTCTCACCCCCACTCACCCCCAGTCCACTGGAATCACCTTCAGGCTCAGGCCTTTTGCCTTCGGTCTATTTGGGTGACTCCACTGCTGGCTGAATTCAAACCTCATCACAGGCTGATCCTAACCTGCATCTTGAGAAAGAAGGCTGGGGACGTGGGGAGCACAGGAACCTGCGGACTCATCACTGCCTCCGAATTTTACCTGCCACCCTGTCTGTGCTCTGTGTCTACTTATGTCTTTTGCAAGATATGAAAAATATTTATTTTTTATGACAGTGACGAGTCAAGATAAAATTGCCTGCCTTGCTGAATGAGTGCAAATCTAGTAATGAGGCAGACAGCAGATGTGGCCATTTGTCCACTGAGGCTGAGTAAAGAGCTCGTCAGTGAGCTGGTTATTGCCTCTGCAGATCTGCTTACCAAGTGTACTTACAGTTCACATGGTCGCCCTATGCCAGAGGATTTCATGTAACCTAATTCTTTGTGTTTGAAGGGCCCAATCAAATAACCTAATCTTTCTAGAAAAAAAAAAAGGTTTAACAGTTTCTTCCCCATCACTCTCTTGGTTCTCCCCACCACCTAAACTGCCTGGGATGTGTTAGGAAAGAACTTGGGCTTCACTTGAGGAACACATGGCCACGCCTGTGCCCCATCAGCCAGTAATGCTATTACACACATTCTCCGACAGAGCCTTGTCTTAGTCACAGACTCTCCAGAGCAACGGCACCTATTAAATCACAGAAAAGTGGCTCTGAGCTAATTCGGTTTATAACATTTAATAATTTCTATTTATTTCAATGTGAAGGGTACAGCCCGAAAGAGGAAAAAAAAAAGCCAACACAATATTATCTTATTCACTCTTCCAAATTCTACTCCAACAAGGGCAATTTGTAGAAAACTTATTTTCCCAAGTGCTATTTTAGAAAATATTTTATGGTGCTGAGCAAGAAATTAAAGTCTAAAAGACCTAAGAAAAAAAATAAATTTCATCATAGGGTCATTCTATAATAAAGTACACCCAATGAAGTCATGGAATTAAACACACACACACACACACACACACACACACACACACAGTATTTGTGATTGGGAGGGACCCTAGAGAACATCATCTAGTCACGTTTCTCCCGAGTGAAGAAGCTGAGACCAGAAAGTTTATGAAAATTTAGCCCGTAGCTTGCATAAACACTTAGCTATGTAATACAACTGTCCTCAAAATGAAAGACTCAGGCTTGGGGTTCCTATGACTATTACGCCTAGAATATTTGATAGGAAACCTGGAAGCACCCTGAATTGGTTAATTATATTTATTTCGGGAGGGCTTTATCAATGCAGTTGTTGGCTCCCTTAAGTACCATAACTGCCAAATTAGCTGAAGCAAAAGGCTTGTTTTAGTAAGAAAAAAAAAATCTGTGAGAATTCACAATACAATTAGTAATATAGGCATATCGAACTGTTCAAGTGAGTTTCAAAAGCCCAAATAATTTCTCCCTATTTGTAGAAGACCTGCAGAATTTAGTGGTAAAACAAATCTTTAATTCAGAAATCATCCTCGACATTTGAAAATAAAAGCAGGAGGAGCTGTTTGCAGAAGTAAACTTTAACATTTAAAAATACTTCAAGATTGCTAATTCAAATTTAAGAGAGCTTTAAAAATAGATGAGAATTTCTCAGACAGCCACTGCTCAGCTGAATGTTAAATATGACAAGAACCATATCCACCTCTTTTGGTCTTTCCCTTTTTTCTGCCTCCTTTCAACCTCTCTACTTTATTTATTTTTTGGCTGCTCCCTCAGCTCGTGAAAGTTCCCAGGACAGGGACCGAACCCATGCCACAGCAGTGACATGAACCACAGCAGTGACAATGATGGATCCTTAACCCACTGAGCCACCAGGGAACTCTCTACTTTAAATGTTGCTTTTCCCCTTTACCTCTATTTTTTTTTTTTTTTTGACCTTTTTAGGGCTGTACCTGCAGCATATGGAAGTTCCCAGGCTAGGGGTCGAATCAGAGCTATGGCTGCCGGCCACAGCCACAGCCACAGCCACACCAGATCCAAGCCGTGTCTGTGACCTACACCCCAGCTCACAGCAGTGCGAGATCATTAACCCCCTGTGTGAGGCCAGGGATCAAACCCGAGTCTTCATGGATACTAGTCGGGTTCATTACTGCTGAGCCACTATGGGAGCTCCATGTTTTTCCTTTCTTCCCCCTCAAATTCATCTCCCCCTTTTTCTCTCTTTTGACCCTAACTGACCACAAAATAAAGTATTAACATCAGTTGCTGATTTTTAAAACAAAGTATGTACTGTGCTTTTTATTCTTAATTGAGAAATACCATTTTATTTTCTTCCCTAAAAAGTTAAAAAAATTTTTTTGGGGGTTTCTGTATACCTTAATTAATTTTTCCCCTATAATCTCACCCTCTGCATGCCTTCCCTGGAAAATGTGTACCCCCTGGGACAAACTTTTAAAGATACTGTAAGAACCCTTAGCTTGCTGGGTGTTTCATCACTTTCCATTTTCAGTTTTGAGTGAGCACTGGAGGTGGCAAAGCTGAAATACACTTCTCTTCCTAGTATCCAACTACCCATAAGCAACACTACCACTCAGGCCAAAGTCAAATTTGGGACCACAGTCTGAAATGAGTAATGACGAGAATAAAACTACCTTCACTCATCTGGCATAAACTATGGCACCAGATGAAATGAAAGCTGGGATTTAAATTACATGGTAATTCCAGATGCCACAAAATGACTCCATTTTATTGTGAATAGTGAAAAGTTGCAAAAGCCTGTAGTGGGATTCTGTTTAAATCTTTTCCTGAAATATACTTTCTGTCCTAGCTCCAAGTAAAAGTCCCCTTTTAGTATGGGGAATGCGGTTTCTTGAAAAGTATGGTCTCTGGGTTTAATCAATTATTATTCAATCTTCTAGTAGTATGGTGGTTAACATTTGAATGAAAACAGCTTTATTTTGTCTATAGTCAAAGATCAACAAGAGAGTTCTCTGATGTTAGATATCATATCTTTCTGCTCTTGGTTCAATGGATTAGAATCGCTGCAAGAGAAAGCCTGAATTTCTACAACAAATGTCCATTGTTTTCTTGTGGAATGTTATTGACAGATTCTTAAACATGCCTTAGATTCCTATAAAAATTGCTTGCAAGCAAACTGCTTTGAAACAATACAGCATTGTTACATCAATATAACAAAAACAGCAAGTTTGGCTAACCTTTAATCCCGGGTGGTGACATGAGTTATAATTTCATGTGTCCTAAAAATATGTAACGTGTGGCTAAACGTGTGGCACTCTTCAGAGCTGGTTTCCCCTCCCTGCTCCCGCCTCAAAGCCCTCCTTTATGCTGATATACAACTTACTAAATAACACATTTGGGTATATAGAGGTCTGCTTGGTTTTTAGGGGAGCCCTGCAACCAGCTGAGGGTCTTTGAGCACAGCTGTACCCGAGAACCACCTAGAGATCTCATAAAATGTTACAGGGGGTGGAGACCAGAAAGAGCGATTTTTTTTTCTTTTTTCTTTTTTTGTCTTTTTGCCTTTATCTAGAGCCGCACCCGCGGCATATGGAGGTTCCCAGGCTAGGAGTCTAACAGGAGCTGTAGCCGCCGGGCTTCGCCACAGCCACAGCAACACGGGATCTGAGCCGCATCTGCAACCTACACCATAGCTCACGGCAACGCCGGATCCTTAACCCACTGAGCAAGGCCAGGGATCGAACCCGCAACCTCATGGTTCTTAGTCAGATTCGTTAACCACTGAGCCACGAAGAGAACTTCTCTTTTTTAATTTTATGACTGCATCCATGACATATGGGCCGGGGACTAAATCCAAGCTGCAACTGTGACCTACGCCCACCGCACTGGGCCGTGGATCAAACCCGTGCCTTAGCAGCAACCCCGAGCTGCTGTAGTTGGATTCTGAACCTATTGCACCACAGCAGGAAGTCCTAGAAAAAAACAGGGATTTTTAAAGGGCTCCTCAGATACTCCAATAAGTAGTCAGATTTGAGACCACCTGGATGGACGCATCTGAAAGAATATCATGGTCATGATCATGAGGTGAGTGTCAGAAACAAAGACTGAGCCAGAACCTAATGTCTGAAATGAACATCATATGGCTGGTGGTTAAAAGGAGTGAGTGGGGCTCCCCAAATTTAACTCGTGAACCAAACGGTATAGAACAGTCAGCCTACGTGGGCCGGCCTGCGAGCACGTAGGGTCTTTAACGGGGAAACGCAGTGCTGCCTCGGACTGCTGCCGAGGGAGCGGGTAAGAACACGAGCCTGTCTGACCTGGAGCTCATGGGAGACCCCCGTGAATACGGCACCCTTGCTACAGGTGGCACCCAGCCAGGCGGCATGAGGAGGGAGGGAAGGGGGAGCCGCTGGCTGCCTTTCAAAGGATTTGGCCTCAACCCTCCCCAGTTGGTCGGTCGTGTGGCTGCTTCCCTTGCACGGGGGACCCCAGGTGGTGCTGTGGGAGCCGGGAAGTCTTGGTGTCTGTTGGGACCCAGTTAGGTTGGGCCTCCTCAGCAGGAAGAAGAGGGGCTTCAGGGCTGGGAACCGGGCAGGGATTTCCTCCTGGATGATTTCTAGCCTCCGTCATCTAGGTTCTCATGCCTGGCTCAGCCCAGAGCTGGGGTCCAGCAGACTGGCGCACAGAGACGGGAAAGTCAGGAGGAAGACGGGCGGTGGGGCGGTCACTCCGCTCCTCTGCAGACACCCTCTGCCCTGCTCGCTGTCATCAGCTGCCACCAGGTGAGCCTGGGGCAGACACAGGTGGCTAGGCCTCTGAGTTCAGAGGGCTCAGGGGTGCAGGCTCACTGCAGCAACTGGGAGCAGGCCGGCGGGGGCCCAGAAGACAAAGTCAAGTTTTTCACTTTGGTTTCCTTGGATGCCCAGTGACTAGCAAAAACTTCAGACCTTTGCAAAGGATATCGGTTTTCCCAAGTTTTGTGTGTGTGTGTATGTGTGTTGCTGGTTGATTGCTATTCTGTTTTGTGGTGCTCAGCTCTGTGCTTGGTACTTTATTTCTCTTTGAGAAAGCTCTTAAGCAGTCTGTGCTTCTATTTTCTTTAGTACCAGTTTGAGGGCTTTGGATGATTCAGGAGTCAATTTTCGTATCTTTATACTCACTGTTTCAAGGTTGCAAAGCCTTGTTCCTTATAGAGCAATTCTTGCTTCATCTGTGAGAGCTCTCGCTTCAGCTTTTTAACCTTTGGTGAGAAATCAATGTAAATACGAATGTTTGTAAATAATTAGCAACACAGCTTTAAAAGGTAATCCACTAGTAAACGATTAAACACATAAACAAACACAGCCACGAGTTTAACATTCACTCGACTAGGTTCTCCTGGACACAAACTCTATGGAAGGTAGATTCAGTTTAAATGATCCTAAATGTGCATTATTTCTCGTATTTAGCATCATCATCTTAACATTCCTATGAGCTGGACGTCACGATGGTCTCTGCGGTAAACAGCCAGCATGGGGAGAGGCAGGACATTCAGCCAGGGGCTGTCTGACTCTGTCCTCACCCTTCCCTACACTTCAGGCCCCCTGGCCACTCTTCTGCTCCTTCATCTGTACCAGCCGTACCAGCCTCAGGGCCTCTGCGCGCGCCGTGCCCCCTGCGGACAGGCTTCTCCCTCAGATCGTCAATAGCTGACTCCGAGTCACCCAGCCCTGGCTCCACGTTACCTTTTCAAACAGCATTTCTCTGGCCAGCCCACCCAGAACCGTTCCTCCATTTGGTTTAGTTCACACTACTTTCCAAGAGCTGAAACTATCTGTGCGCTTGCTTCCTGTCTGTTCGTCCCAGGAAAATGGGAAGCATCACACCAGCTGGATCTCAAGCTTCTAGAACAGTATCAGGTGAATAGCAGGGGATCGATAAATATTTGCTGCCAAAACTGATAAAAGTTATTTTTTCCTGTTGTCTTTGGTAATAACAATACTAAAATGTGGCAGGTCAGAGAAATGGCACACGCCCTGCTTAGCCACAAACAAAAGGTCTCGTGGGTGTCAGGATCTTATTTCCACATATTAAGTTATAGCCTTGAGTTTTCAGCACATCCTGTTTTAGAGTATTTCAACGTATTTTGAACACATATTTCCTGTTTATTCTACCCATTCCACAAATATTTACTGATTCTCCACCAAGTGCCAGGTCCTGGGTTCCGAAGGGTGAACAAAACAGACCTGATCTTTGCCCTTATGGGTCTTAACAGAGTAACGAGGAGTCTGACACCGGGCAAACAACTGGCCCAACCAAATAAATCTTAGCGATTGCCATAGGTGATACAAAAGAAAAGCCCAGGGTAGTTCAAGGCATAAAAGGGGACAGGATTTAGTCTAAGGCTTTGGGGAAAGCCTGTCTGAGGAAATAAGGGGTGAGTAGGCTTCACTGATGGAAGGGGTCCCCACAAGGCAGAGCCTGTGAGCAAACACTAAACTATGAGAGGGGAAACTCAAGGTCTCTGGGATTTAAAGGATGCCACCACTGCTGGGGGACAGAGGTGTGCGTGGCAGGAGGTGCAGATGGAAAAGGAGGCCTGATTATACAGAACCCGAAGCCACACTGAGGATTTCTAAATCTGCTTCTAAGAACAATGAGAATCAAGGAGGGACTGTAAAGCATGAGCTGCTTTACGATTTTAAAAAGATCGCTCTGATGACACCACGGTGACTGGGCCAGAGGCACCCAAAGAGGCCATCCTGCCTGCACTGGGGCTGGCAGGTGAGCAGCGCTACAGGAAAAATATGTTTTAGAGGCAGAGTCAACAGGACTTGGTGATGGGCTCAGGGTGGGGGGAAGGTGTGTCAAAGATCACTTCCAAAATCCTCGGTGCACGGAGGTATTTTCCTAGAGAGTGGACCAGATCTGGGGGGACAGATGAAGGATTTTTGTTTTTTTTTGTTTTGTTTTAGGACCACATCCGTGGCATAGGGAATAGAGGTCAAATCAGAGCTACAGCTGAGGTCTACACCACAGCCACAGCAAAACCTATGCGGGTCTGAACGGCATTTGCAACCTATGCCACAGCTCGCAGCAACACTGGATCCTTAGCCCACTGAGTGAGGCCAGGGATTGAACCCGAATCCTCATGGACACTAGTCAAGTTCTTAACCTGCTGAGCCACAATGGGAACTCCTAGGGGTTTTCTATCGGACATTTCTTTTTCTGATACCCCTGACACTTGAAAGGCACCTGGCATACGTGGACTTGAAGTGTCTAGACTTGAGATATAAAATTAGGAGTCACTGACATACAGATGCTATTTTAACTGCATGAGAATACATAAGATCACCTAGGGAGTGTGCACTGGGAAGGGAAGGGAGCTCAGGAAGACCGGGCATCTCCATCACTCAGAGGTCAATGAGAGGAAGAGACAAAGGACATCGTGAAGTGGAGGCAAGAGCAGTCAGAAGATGACGGGGAGCATGGCAGGATGAGGAGAAGAAGGTCCAGAGGGAGCCAAGGCTCTACAAGGCATCAAACGGCAGGGACAAGTGCTGTGTGATATGTTTGCGGACCATAAGGCACAATATTTTGGATACAGGACTCGCTCAATAACTCATCTGCTGAGTCTAAGGTTTAACAGTTTGTACCTCAAGGCACATTAGGATAAAGGAAATACAAATAATTGTGTTGCAAGACCCAATTCACAACTACAAAGAAAGGTACAAACAATGCTACTGGAGTCCAGGGGAGAGGACTACATATGGCTGGAGCATGGGGGCGGCCTCAGGGTGGAGGAGCAGACTCGGAGCTGGATTTTGAAGGTATTTCACATTCACAAAGTACAGCCAGCAAGTACGTAGTCCAGTAAGGACATCTCAGTTTTAGTGTCAGACTTTTATCATGTCAGGAGCCCTGTAACCTCATTCCACATGTAATTCTACTTCCAACAGTGCTCTCAAAAGCTTTTTACCAAAAAAGACTAACATTTTTATTTAAAAACAGCGTGAGAGTTTCCATTGTGGCTCAGCAGGTTAAGAACCCAACATATTAACCGTGAGGATGCAGGTTTGATCCCTGGACTTGCCCAGTGGGTTAAGGATCCAGCATCGCCCTGAGCTGCGGTGTAGGTTGCAGACTTGGCTTGGGTTCCATTGTTGCTGGGGCTGTGGGTGTAGGCCAGCAGCTGCAACTCCAATTTGACCCCTAGCCTGGGAACTTCCATATGCTTCAAGTGCAGCCCTTAAAAACAACAACAACAGAAATCCAAAAACCAATAATAAGTCAAATAGCTGGGCTGAAACATGTCTTTACCTCTAAAACACTGTTGATAAAAACAACAGTGATCTAGAGCCCTCTTGGAACAACTGAGTTAAAACAGTGTATCTCTCTGACATAAAATGGCATTCTACTTAAAATCATTTTGACTGTGAAGACATCCCAATTTAATTTCTTTCAAAAAATTACCATTTAAAGTTTAAATTAACTTGGACAATTCAGACTCTCCTCTGTTTAAGTGATGTGAGATTTCATTGTATGTTGGGAAACCCACACCTGTGTTTTCTTTTCTTCCACGTTGTTTACTTTACCTACTTGGCTGAAAGCTACTGTTTTGATTTTGGCGTCTTCTGAGTGGGTTGCCTGAATGGTCCTCAGCTCCCGAATATCAATGTTGCATTTTATTTTGTCAACAATGAAAAAGGTTGATTCTATCATAATGATTATTAAAAATAGATGTCATTTCCAACTCAACATTATTTCCAACTGTTTTTGCTTGTAAGAGTATGTCTTGACTGTTCAACACTCTTTCTTCTCTCAGAGGATAATCTGACATTGTTCGCTGTTAGAGGGTCACTGTTTCCACTCTTACTGTCCAGTCCATTCTCCAGACTCTTTTTTGGTTGTTTTGTTCTGCCTTTTTAGGGCCGCACCTGCAGCACGTGGAGGTTCCCAGGCTAGGGGTCAAATCTGAGCTGCAGCGCCGGCCTTCGCACAGCCATAGCAACGCGGGATCCAAGCCATGTCTGCAACCTACATCACAGCTCATGGCAACGCCAGATGCCTTAACCCACTGAGCGAGGCCAGGGAGTGAGCCCACGTCCTCATGGATCCTAGTCGGGTTTGTTTCCACTGAGCTACAAGGGAACTTCTTCCCCAGTCCATTCTTAAATGTAGGACACAGAATGAGAAAACAATGTCCTTGGGTCACAGCTAAGGATTACGATAATGCTGATTTGCAAATCTGGCACAGCGTGGACTCTATTAGGAGGCAACAGTGAGAGCCAAAACTCACAAGCACTTCATGTATTCTAGGCACTGTGCTAATATAAATACCTGCTTTCACTCCTCACAACCACCCTATTGGACAGATACCATTTTAGTTCTTAATTTGCAGGTGAGGAATCTCAGACCTAAAGAGAATTAAGTCTTAGTCTGCTAAAGGTTACACTGATGCTGAGCAGCAGAGAGCAGTCTAGAACCCAGGAGATTTTTTTTAAACTGTCAATCATAAAAGTTGTAGTTATTAATGGCATGATCATATATGTAATATGAAAGGAAAACTAGAACTGGAGCAAAATGACCTAAATAAAATCTATGGCCCTTATTCTATGTTATAAACTTCAATATTCCTATATCTCACCCAAACCGAAGGTGAGAATAGTCCCACAAGCCCCAGAGCCTTTTTTTTTCCCCCTCGTACACACTGAAATTTTGCAGCTGGAGCCAACCACCGAATTTTACAGACCTATGTCTATGGCCTCAGATTTCACACCCCAGAGCCCTAAATTGGAGGCAAGGGACCCCTGACTTTTGCATATTCCCTGACTTCTATACTGACTACACCAAAGCAATGGACATTTTGAATTAATTTTAAAGTTATTTCTGAAAACCAGAAAGATGTTGTGATTAAACGTGATAAGCATGACTAGAAATCATAGAGCCTCTTACCATTTCTTACAATCCTAGTGTGTAATGAGTTTTCTTTTAAAAGAAGGACAAAGAAGATGACAATGAAATCAAAGTAAATTCTCGAATGGGTAGACCTTGGAAAGATCACAAGACAGGCAGGTTTCAGAAGCTTGCCCTAAAAGTGACCCTTGCAACATTGAAGTTATAATGAGCACAATGACATTTTCCTAATGACTACCTTTCCTTCTCACCGCTCTCTCCACTGTCGTGTGCAAGCTCCCTAAGCAAGCCAACAAAGGGCACCTGTCACCTGGCTCCTTCTGGAAACTGTTCTCTTCAAATGAAAACATGTCTGTCTGACTTTACTAAAGATTACTGGAAAAAAGAATCCCAGATGCTGTTAGGACCATTCGTGGTGATTAACAAATGGATTCTGATGAGATGACTGAATATATTTTTTATAAACCCAAACTTTTGTTTAACAACAATAAAAAGGAAAAAACAAAACAACAGCCACCGAGACAAATTACATGAAACATTTTGGAAATATATGACCTTGATATACAAATAACAGATACAAATATGGAAAGTCGAGGCTAGATCTTTTACTCGTAAATAAAACAATAAGTCGCCATGTAACCCAGCAATTCCGCTCCTAGCTTTATACCTAAGAGATGTGAAAAGGTATATCCACACTAACACTTGTGAGGAATGTTTGTAGCAGTTCTATTTATCAATCAAAAGTTGAAACTCAATAAATGAAATGTGGTATATCTGTACAATGGAATATTCCTCAGCTATAAAAAGGAATGAAGAAGTTCCCATCGTGGCGCAGCGGAAGCGAATCTGATTAGGAACCATGAGGTTGCTGGTTTGATCCCTGGCCTTGCTCAGTGGGTTAAGGATCCAGTGTTGCAGTGAGCTGTGGTGTAGGTTGCAGATGAGGCTCGGATCTGGCATGGATGTGGCTATGGCTGTGGCTGTGGCGCAGGCCGGCAGCTACGGCTCCAATTAGACCCCTAGCCTGGGAACCTTCGTAGGCCGCGGGTGTGGCCTAAAATGACAAAAGACAAAAAAAAAGAAAAAAAAGGAATGAAGTACTGACACATGCTACTACATGGATGAACCTTGAAAACATTATGCCATGTGAAAGAAGCCGGTCACAAAAGACCACATATTGCATAATTCCAGCTATGCAAAATGCATAACAGAACAGGAAAATCTAGAGAGACAAAATATAAACAGTGGTTGCTTGGGCCTTGCGGGTAGAGAACAGAGGTGCAGGGAATGGGCAGTGACAGCTAATGGTGTACAGGGTTCCCTTCAGGGGAGACAAAAATGGTCTAAAACTAAATCGTGATGATGGGTATACATCCACGAACATACTAAACCTCACTTAACTGTACATTTTAAACAGGTGAATTGTATAGTGTGGGAATTATTTCTCAATAAAGTTAGTAAATTAAAAAATATAAATTAGCAAACAGAAAAAGAAATGGTAGAACATCACACCAAAAAAAAACCCAAATCATCTTAACAAGGACAAAACTGAAAATCATAGGGTCATTATATATCAACTGAACTTGCAAAAAAGCGTCAATACAGACGCTAAACACCTGGTCAAATGGCTTCCTAGTTCAGATTAAGATCCAAGGTCCACAGTGTCTCCAAGGCCAACATGCTCTGCCTTCCTCTAATCGCCTAGGTTACCTCTTTCACCTCTTCTCCTACTGCTCTCACGTTCTCTCCTTCTATTGAAACCACATCTGACATTGTTTTTCTTCTTTTTAGGGCCGTACCCGTGGCATATGGAGGTTCCCAGGCTAGGGGTCTAATCTGAGCTACAGCTGCTGGCCTGCGCCACAGCCACAGCAATGCGGGATCCGAGCCGCGTCTGCAACCTACACCACAGCTCACAGCAACACCAGACTCTTAACCCACTGAGCGAGGCCAGGGATCGAACCTGCAGCTTCATGGCTCCTAGTCAGATTCGTTTCCGCTGTGCCAGGACAGGAAATCCCCACACTTAATATCTTATTGTTTCTTGAAGATGCCATGCCTTCTCTGACACCTGGACCTTTACGCCAGCTCTTCCTCATCTAACTTCACCACCTCCATCTAGTCTTCGCTCAGATGACACCTTCTCAATGAGACATACCCTAAATACTCTGTTCAAAATGATGACCAGCCCGCCTTCATTCTTCATGCCCTATTCTAGAGCAATTATTTTTAGCTGGATTGATTAAAAAAAATAAACAAACTAGAAGTTGAGTTTATCAAAATGCTGTCTCTGCATAAATTGGAATGATTAATGATTTCTGTTTACTGTTAGTATAGTGAATAATTAATTTTTAAATCGTAAACTGTGCATATCTAGGATAAGTCCAACTTGGTCCTGACAAACTATTTTTAAATGTTCCCGAGTTTTATTTACCAATATTTTGTCTGGGATTTTTGTATCTGAACTTAAGAATATGGCTGGCTTATTTTTTTTTCTTATTAGCTTATCAGAATTTGATTATATTACCCTGATCTTCAGTGTGTCTCTGGGAATTTCACTGATAGTAACAGGGCTAGTCAGATTTTTTTCTTTCATCTTGAGTCATTAAAAAAAATTTCTTTTTAATTTTTAAATTTTTGGCTACAGTGTGCAGTGGCTTGATGTGGGATCTTATGTCCCAGACCAGGGATTGAATCTAATATACTCGTTTTTTCTGCTACTGACAGACATTGCCAATTTTGGGCTTTTACACTATGAACTTTTACTCTCAGGAGTGAAGCTGCATGCTAACAGGTGTGCACACATTCAGTATCATTAGGAAAGGCCAAATAGCTTTCCAGAATTAACGGCGAGCCACTTGACGCTCCCATCAGCGGTGAAGAGTTCTAGCAGCTCGGCATCCTTGATGACACTTTGTATTATTGATCTTTTTAATTTTAGTTCTTCTGAAAGGTGTGAAGCAGTATTTTTAAAAAACTGCATTCTAACACATTCGTTACAGTCATAGAATGTGGTCTGAACGATACTTTAAAATGTACCGAAGCTAGCGTAATGGCCCAATATGGGGTCAGTTTTCATAACGGTACTCTGTGCTTGACAAAATTCCATCCTCCACTTTTGGGGGTCTGCTGTACATACATTACTTGGATTACACTTGCCAACCATGTTATTTGCCTAGTCTATACCAAATTTTTACTGTTTGATCTACCAGTCATTCAAAGTTATACTGAAATCTCCTGCAATGATTGTGAATTTGTCATTTTCTCCTTGGATTTTCTGCCAAATTGTGCTTTACATATTCTGGGGCCCCATGTTTTAACAGACTCCTTACAGATTCACAGCCCTCTTTTCTCATCTAAGTAAAGCATTTTTCCTTATAATCTACCCTTCCCAAAATTAAGAGTTATTCCAGCTTCATTTTAATTAGAATTTCATTGCTATGTCTTTTTCCCCTTTTTAACTTTCCATATCTGTGTTTTAGGTGTCTCTTGCAAGCATCATATAGGTACATTTTTCTTTCTTTCTTTCCCTTTTTTTTGTTTTTTTAAGGGCCGCACCTGTGGCATATGGGGGTTCCCAGACCAGGGGTCTAATAGGAGCTGCAGCTGCTGGCCTACGCCACAGTCAAAGCAATGCCAGATCTGAGCTGCATCTGCGATCCGACCTACACCAAAGCTTGTGGTAACACCAGATCTTTAACCCCACTGAGTGAGACCAGGGATTGAACCTGCATCCTTACAGCCAATGTGTTGGGGTCTTAACCCACTGAGCCACATGGGAACTCCAAAATTCTCTTAAAGTTTTACCTTGTTTTCTCTGTTCTACTCCCAAGTTAGGATTCTGATATTGCATCCTTATAAAATTGATTCGTCTATTTAGGAAAAATGTATGACTCTCATTACCGAAATTAAAATGTATGACTCCTGTTTATATCCCTCAACAATATTTTATAATTTTCTTTAGATAGGACCACTTTACATTTCTTGATAAAATTTATTCCTAGGTATAAGTTTTGTTTGCTTTATTGTGTGTATGATCTTTCACATTATATAAGTGGCTGTGACAGGTATGTAAAAAATATTTTAGGAGTTCCCATCATGGCGCAGCGGTCTGACTAGGAACCATGAGGTTGCGGGTTCGATCCCTGGCCTTGCTCAGTGGGTTAAGGATCCGGCGTTGCTGTGAGATGTGGTGTAGGTCGCGGACATGGCTCGGATTCTGCGTTCCTGTGGCTGCGGCTAACAGTTCTGATTAGACCCCTAGCCTGGGAACCTCCACATGCCATGAGTGCGGCCCTAAAACGACACCAAGTCAAAAAAAAAATTTTATACATATATATAATTTATATATACCTTATTTATAGGTTCTAATAATTACTCCTTTAAATCTTTTCTATCACATAGAAAATGATATTTTAATCACCTTTATTGCTAAATAATTTATAATAAAGTTCATCAAATTTAAAAGTACAATATGATGAGTTTAGACAAACATATACACCCATGTAACCACCAGGTGGTCACCATAATATTTCTTCATGTTCCTTTGCTGTCCACCCCCACCTGGCCCCTAACAAACAACCACTGTTCTGCTTTCTGTCAGTTTTGCCTTTTTAAGAATTTCATGTACATGGAAGCACACAGTAGGTAGTCTACATGCCTGGCTTCTTTCACTTCTCTTATTGCTCACGAAATTCATCCACATCACCCTTCTGATGATATTTTATGGATACACTGCAATTTATTTATCCACTCATCCTATGATGAACCTCAAGGTTTCCAGGTTTGAGTAGTAAGAATAAGGCTCCTGTGAATATTTACACTCAAGTCTTTGCTTGAGTACCTGCTTTCACTTCTTTTGTGTAAATACTTACAAGCAGAATTTCTGGGTAACATTTTAAGTATATATTTAACTTCATAAGAAATATATTTAGTATAAATAGCTATTTTTTTCTCTCCCTACTTAGATTTTCTTGGCCTCAGGAGGCTGACTGGGTTTATGTCAAGGAAAAGTATCAAACTATAAGGAAATTTTTTTTATTATAATATCTTCATCTCACACAGTTCCACAGAGCTTAACCCCTGAGGTCCTTCAAAAATTGAGAATGAGCTTTGCCACCTATACAGGATCATTTAAAATTGAGCTTTTAGAAATCATTATTTCCCTGTTCCTGTCTGCTTAGACTGTATACTCTCTCATAGGAGAAGTTAATGGCATTTAATTTTGTAAAAGGCCACGAGCATGAAGATATCCAAGGGTTTATGTGTGAAGATGGAGAAGTCTGCAAGTCATGGCCAAAGAAACTGATTCAGTGGTTTACTCAGGTGACAAGAAACCAAATGCCTCCTCCCCAACAACAGGGCGATGATGAAGAATTTCCTCTGATGTATAATTATCTAGCCTGCAGTATGGTACCCTTCAAAGCTAGAAAAGGTCAAAATCATTAAAGAGAAAGAAAGAGAAGTGAAACATTATGAAATCAGAAACTGTGATCGTGTTAGAATTTCACTCTACTCAAGGTCTGAGTATGCTTTTTTGGGGGAAAAAAAAACCCCACTACTGTGTTATGAATTTTAATCACTTCCAGCTGTTAGCATTGTCTTAGAGATAAGACCAGCTCTCGCATTAAGCAGAGTATCTTCCTCTCACTTGCTCTTGTCTTGCTTCTCTTCTTTGGTGAAGGTGGATCAAGTCAGATCATTCTTCATTTCGCTCAAACTTCACTAAGACTGCTGTACTACTTTCAAATCCAACACCACCAACAACAGAAATTCCCTCTGGACATCTTAAGAGAAGAACCACGGCTTCTGCACAGTTTGGTGTTGCAAATAAGGATCAATCCATCTCCAGTAACCGCTGAGATCAGGAAGTTGCCACTGAAAGAACTTGGGCTGGAAGCTAAGTGTAAAGATATTACTCCTATCCAGTCAAGAGATAATCCATATTTGTAGCAATCTGCCTTCCCAGGAGGCATATCTCTTTTCATTTAAAGCACATTGCTGTGACTTTTGTATGTTACTTAATATCAGTGGTTAAAGTCATAGTTTGATGTGCACATGAGTTAACTCTATTCACAGTTACAAACTAACTCTTATACTCAGCTGCCATTCTTCTATTTTTTATTTATTTTTTTCTTTTCTTTTCTTTTTAGGGCCCGACCTTCAGCATATGGAAGTTCCCAGCATATGGAGGTTCCCTAGGGTTCAAATCGGAGATACGGCTGCTGGCCTACATCACAGCCATAGCAATGTCATATCCAAGCTGCGTCTGCAACCTACACTACGCTGGATCCTTAACCCACTGAGCGGAGGCCAGGGATTGAACCCTCGTCCTCATGGACACTAGTCGGGTTCGTTATCACTGAGCTATGAAGGGCACTCCAGCTGCCATTCTTTTAAAATCTATGCCCAAGACTACAAATAGGTGAGAATGTGGATGGTTTTTCTAAGTCCATCATCACTGATAAAAATAATTCAAAATATTTCATATTAACAATGTGTAAGTAAATATATTTGAGAACCAAAGATAGCACATTGTTACTAATAGCAGTGTTCACTAACCAGCCATGTGTTTGGCGTGGAGAACAAATAATGTAACCAAAGGAAATTTTGTTTCCTTTTTTTGACAAAATCCAAAATGGGATCAGAGTATACACTGTGGTACTCAATAAATTTCTCAAAAGTGTTTGTATTTCTAAAGATTTTCTTTTACATTTCCAACATTTTATTTCAGTTTGATAAACAACAGTAAAAATTTAAAATTCACCCAAAATTTTCTGCATCAGATTTTCACCAAGTCTCACATATCTGTAATTTGGGGTATATATATATTTTAAACATCAGTTGAATTGGTTTAGTTTGTATCAGATGTTCCATTCCCTATCTTAAGTATAATGAACAAATGCAATAATAAATTTTGGCATGAAAATTTTTACATTCTTCTTCCTAAGACACAGATGTTTCTCAAGAAATTAAATATCACCTCTAAAAGCTATTAAAAGAGCATTAATTTATTCATTTCACCATTTCCACAGCTAGAAATACGATGCCAGGAAGTATTGTTATCCCACTAGCCCAAGGAGGAAACTGAAACCCAATTGTCAATACCGAAGACCATAATACAAAATAATAAAAAACAGATGCTTTAGACAGATGTTCCCAAATACCTGGTTCCCAAGTAATTGACCTATTTTTCACTAATTCAATAAAACAAATGAAGCACATCTACTAATACTGTTACATTAAAACAATCAAATATGATACCCATGCTTGGCTTCGCCTGAAAAACTGTTACTAGGACCAAAAATGCAAGTAGACCCCCCGAGACATCAAAGCAATGAAGAATTAGCTAATTCATGAGTTACTATTTCTGTAGCATTACCTTGTGAAAGAGACTAGCGTACAAAGGGTTTCTTACAGGGTAGGCAAGCCAAGGAAAGCTAGGTTATCAAAATCCACAAAACTCTGCTCAAGTTACCCACCACTTCTGAATGGCTGGGACATTCTCAAAGAGCTCCCCGGCCAAAACGGGCACAAATGGTCGAGAGGGCATCATCGGCCCTGCCGGCATCAAATCATGACACAGGTCAAGATATCACAACAGAACCTGGACCATAAGGGCCAATGTGCTAAGGAGGCGTTTCTATAAAAAGGCACCTATACTGATAGGAAGTGTTAAACACCTATCCAGTAATGGAAGAGAGGCTCATCTTTCATTACAGTTATTTATTTATTTGTGTATTTATTTATTTGTGTATTTATTTATTTATTTTTGTCTTTTTGGGGCCGCACCTGCAGCATGTAGAAGTTCCCAGGCTAGGGGTCAAATCGGAGCTACAGCTGCCCGCCTACACCACAGCCACAGCAACGTAGGTGTAGGCTGCAACCTACACCTCAGCTCGTGGCAATGCTGGATCCTTTAGCCCACTGAGCGAGGCCAGGGATCCAACCCACATCCTCAGGGATACTAGTCAGATTATTAACCTGCTGAGCCACAACAGGAACTCCTCATTACAGTTATTTATGAATGTCTTTTGCCCTCTTCTTGAAGGAAGCAACATTTTGAGGAGGGGACTCCTTCCTGACTCACCTCTTTGGTCTTAAGTGTTGACATACATAAATAATACAGGCTTCTGATATTAAACCTGGTGCCAAATAAGCTTTTATCTAAGAGATTCTACTGCTTTAGGAGACAGGTCTGGGGAACTGATCAGCTGGGATCTTCTAAGATCTGCTCAATTGAAATGCACCTCCATTTCCTTCTCAGGGTTACTTGTGTGAGATATCTTATATGCTTTTGCTTTAAACCTCCTCCTTTAGTTTGTATCTTTCCTAAAGGGATTTAAGTGGACAGACTATGATACCCTGTTGAGGTATCCCATTTACAATGTGTCTTACAAAGAATTGAAAAAATGCACAACAGAATTAAGCTGAAATCAATAATACAAGAAAAGAAAACCCCAAACTGTTTAAAATTAAGCAATACACTCATATGAGAAATCTTAAAAAAATGGAAAATATTTTGAACACAATAAAAATACACAATTTGGAGCTTTCTTGTGGGGCAGCAAGTTAAGGGTCTGGTATTTTCACTACAGCAGCTTGGGTTGCTGTTCTCGTGTGGATTCGATCCCTGAACGGGGTGCAGCCAAAAAAAACAAAAACACAAACAAAAACAAAACCACCACACAATTCAAAACCTGTGGGATGTAGGCAAAAGCCATTTACTGAAAGTAATTTACAGCTTTAAGGGCAGATAATAGAAAGCAAGAAGGCCCAAAGCTGTGTGTCAGTTATCAGCTAAAGCTGAAGCTCTGTATGTTTTCTGACACAGCAATTCTACTCCTAGGTGCATAACCAACAAAATGTGCACATATGTGTACCTGAAGGTATGTGTAATAGACATGTACATTAAGGCCTGCTTTCTAACTACTACATGTCGGAATCAACTCTAACATATGTTGACAGTTGAAGAAATAATTCATGGAATCTACGCAAAAGGGGAATGAATGCTTTATAGCAATAAAGTGGATGAGTCTTGAAATATTGTTGAGCAAAAGAAGCCATCATTAATCCGTGTGGGAGCACTCCAGTTTCACCAAGTTCACAACCATCAAAGCAGGCAGGAAGTCAACTTACAGTTCTGCCGATAAAGGTACCCTAGTGTCACCTTTAGAGAGAAGGATGACGATGATGAGGGGGTACCATGGGTGCTTCTGGGGTCACGGCAACGATCTCTTTTCATGACCTACGTACTGGTTGCAGGTGTTTATTTACTCGGTGAACAGTCTTCAAGACTCCCCAAATCAAGGATAAAAAAGCTCTGACCTTAACAGCAGAGTGCTCAAAAAGATCAGCACACAGCCGTGAGGAAGTGTGAGGCACTAGGAAAGGAAATGACTTGGTGATGTGAACTGGGGGCACCTTGAAATACCGGGTTGTCTGATGAAAGAGCAACCAAGCTCAGCTCTGGAGATGTAGTTCAGCACAATTAGGAAAAGTAAGTTTTTGAGACTCAAATTCTGATGCAATATACTAACTGCAAACAATAAAACTGCCCACTAGTGGAACACACTCTTTCTCAATAACAAGAACAAGCTCAATCATGCCCGTTCTAATAAAAGCAGAAAGACCACCCGCCCTGAGGATAAGGGGAAGGGTTCCTACACTGAATGAAGATGGCAGATGACCTCAAAGGCCCTTCCTTATTCTATGCAGTTGTTCAACGTAGAACCGTAGTAAAAAATCTTACCCTTAATCGCGTGGTGGAGATCTCAGCTTTTAAAATATCAGGGTCATACTTAGTACTGGATGAAGATCCTGAGAATACTTTCAAAGGGAAAAAAAGAAAAAAAAGTAACTTGTACAAGCTGCCTAACTAGTTGTCAACTTGGAATTTACAAACTCTAAAAACAACAAGATTCACATGCTTCTGTGGATACTTACTTAACTTTATAACTCCTTTATTGTCATTCATCAGACACCTAAATATAAAAAGTCATCTTCAAACCTTTATAATTTTTTTTTAAAAAAACTCAATAAAAAGGAGTGTTATAAAGACCCCAGGTTCTCATTTTCTTCTAAATCTCATATCTATGGACAAAATCTTAGAGGATCTTACTGCAGGTACAGATGATCAGAGCTTTGCATTATCCAGAAACTTGTAATTAAAGTAGGACTTTGAGTCCATCATAGCTGCTTCTTTAAACAAGGCGAGCTCCAGATTATAGGTTTTTGAGATGAGAGAGAGAGATGAACTCAGGTGGTCCAAAGAAACTTCGTTCTAGCGAGGAGCTCGTTTTAGTTTTGTCCCAGTGAAAACATTGTACGAGAGTAACAAAAAGGGCCAGATGGTTTGCCCATTTCAGTTCATGAAAAGATAAAAATTAATTCCCAACTGAGGAGGCTTTTATCTGGAATGCGGTCAAGGGGTTGTACTGAGAGATCTGATGTGTGCCCTCAGCCTCGCGTGGCTTTGAGGGGCCCTTCCTGTCTGGGAAGCAACAGGACTCACAGTGAAATCCCACAGAAACCCAGTGGCCTTCTGTTACCTACGGTTGGTCCCCATTTCTAAGGTCTGAAGAGCACACTGTACTTACAGCTGGTGCGAGAGCTCGACTTTTCCTTGTAGGCATCATTTAAGCGGACGTATTCGTCCAGGGCCAGTGCCAGTCTTTGTTCCTTCACGTGGTACAGCTCCTTCTGCGTTCTGAGGGCCTCCTGGGCCACTGACAGATAGTCCTTGAGCATTTTTTCCTGCTCCCCCCTCCATTGTTTTCTTGGATCTTCAATCTGTGTGGTTTCTGAAAATATATCAGGTAGGTTATTTTTTACAACTTCATGATGGGTTTTTTGGATTATTTAAACTTTTTTTAAAAAGCATCCATCTTTAATTCTTTCCTCCTCTAAGTAATCTTAGGATTATGAAGTGATGTCTCCAGAAATTTGATAAGAGTTTTTGTTTGATTTTCCCCAGTCCCTTCCCACTCCCACTCCTATCAGGTCCTGGTCAGCAATTTATTCTTCCCATTCAGTGTTGCCAAAGTAAGCACAGCAACGAGCTATGCTCAGGTCATTCCTTTCAGGAACTCTCTGGCTCCTCAATACTTTCAGGATCAAAGCCAAGCTATTACTGGCAGCATTCAAGGCCCCGTATGATCTGAACCAAATCTACCTCCCATGGCACATGCTTCTGTTCATTTAATCCAGGACTCTCCACATCAGCAGTACACAAAAGTCTGTCTGCAGACCAGCACGGGTCCATGAACTCTATTAAGTCTGTGACAGTAAGTACAAAAATCAAAGAAAACACTTTGAAATGTCTATAGCAATTTCACACAGTTATTGTATATCTGTTGATTCTAATAATAATACTGGGGCTTGCCTTTTGTCATTCTTTTTTTAACTTCTAAAATTCATTTTTATTGTATTTTATATAAAAAAAAAGTCAGTCCATAGTGGAAGAGAAATTTTAAAACAAACAAGAAGATGAAACCCTGGTCCCGAGCTGATAAGAATCTCCAAAGGCACAGTCCTTGGTTCTGCGTTTCTGCACTCTAGCATCACCTAGAGAGCTCTAAAATCCATCCCAACGAGAGTTTCTTCGGGGTGGAAGCCAGGCAATGGTAGGCTTACAAGCTCCCCTGGTGATTCCCGCGAGTGGCTGTGGCTAAGAGCCCGTGCTCTGCAACAGCTCACACACTGCCTCCTGGATAGAATTATGAAGTTATGCAAACTACACCATCCTAAACTTGCTCCAGCCTGCCTCCCCTGTCTCACCCCCTCCTCTCTGAGGAAATCACAAATAAAAGCTCTGGCCCAGGCTTTCCCCTGCACTCCTTCCGCCTCCTGCCTGACCCAGGTGCCTCCCCACATGGCCCTGTGTAGTGTGATAAGACCCCCTTCTCTTGGAAACTGTACATAGTACAGCTTCTTCTCAGGGCACTGACCTTGTGGTGTCGTCAGCCAGTCACCTGTGGAAATTAAACCCCATGCTCAGTCAAGCCGGATGGGTCATGCGGGCCGGCCACTGCGTGAGGCTGAGGACCAACCTGTCCCTACAAGCTAGGATTGGAAAACTAGTTTATCAGTTTGCTGGAATGTCTGGTGGCATGTATGTACTGTCTTCAAAATGCTCTGTGTGTGATTCTCAGTCTTCATGTATTTCAACTGAGTATTTCTGGCTTCCCGCAAGGACGGCAGTGAATGATAGGAGGCCATCTTCTGTGACCACGAGATTCCCTAGAGGCCAGGCTGGTTCTGGAAAGGTTTAACCTGGTATCCAGGGATGAGGGATAACACCCCAGTGGCCCAGACTGGGAAGCCTGGGGCCCCTCAGTGCCAAGGGAGGCCTGGGTCAGCCAGAGGCACAGCCACCACTGCCTCAGAGCTAAAGCCCTCCCTTGGTCATTGGCTAATAAAAACTGAGATTTCTTTAAAGTAGTAAGTATTCTGAACACTAATTTTTAAAGCTGTAAATATTTCAATATGCAAAAGAGGCAAATCTCATGTAATTGTGGGGAAGGAATATGCTAGAGTCAATGTCCAAAGAAGAGATGCAGGAGGGGCCCTCCAGCCAACAGTGTTCATGGACATCATCATGCGGGGCAGCCTCACCATCTGGGGCACATGGAGAGCAGACAGAGGTCAGCCAACGAGAGCCTAAACTTCTCCAGATTCCTTCCAAATCAGGTCTCTGACTATCCAAACATGGAATGTTTACATTCCTTTCATATATACATATATGAATGTGACCTGACATAAAGTGCAGAATTCACCCTCTAACAAACAGACATTTATGGTCTTAAAAAAGAGTTCATAATCGCGAATGACCCACAGTGATCCTCACCTCCTAGTATTCATGCCCTTTGAATACGGGCTAGACCCAGACTTGCTTGGAATGAACAGCACACAAAGAGAAGGGATGTCACTTGAGGCTGGGTTACAAGAGGCTGCGATTGCCGTCTTGCACTCTCTGCCCGGCTCTTCTTGGCTTTTTTGCTCTCATGGAGCAAACTGCCAGGTTA
Source organism: Catagonus wagneri (assembly GCA_004024745.2). Lineage (NCBI taxonomy): Eukaryota > Metazoa > Chordata > Mammalia > Artiodactyla > Tayassuidae > Catagonus > Catagonus wagneri. The sequence continues at coordinate 6,492,223 of PVHT020000140.1, read as the reverse complement.
TAAGGCATCCAATGGACATAGCAAGGAATGAGGAGGGTGACTGACCAGCAGCTGACCAGGAACTGAATCGTGACAACCACAGGGCAGCAGACCTCCTGCAGTCATGCCCCTGGTTTGTTTGGGGCAGACAGCCCACGAGAGACGTGCAGCTGGAGGACTAGATCTTAGCCTTGCTTGGACTTGTGACCCACAGAAATGGTGAAATAATAAATGTATTTTAAGCCACTAAGTTTGGGGGTAACTTCTCATAGCGAGATCTATAACTAGTAAACTAAGCAAAGAGATGATAAAAATTGAAAATACATATGAAAAACTTGAGATAGTTATAATAGCTATAGTAAGATAAGTACTCTGAGTTTTCACTCACTATCTTAAGAGGTATATTTCTAATATATTAATCTATTTCTCTATCTACTGGCGAATTAGCATACTGTCAAATAAAATGCTTGTCAGCAGCTAAATTGCCACAAAACACCCAAAGCAACCCTGACTGACATGTAAATGAATAAAGTACTGTAATAATAATAATAACAACAACAACAAACATAAACTATCAGCATTTGTTTCGAACTGATGAGCAGAAAACACAACAGATTCAGGAGGAAACTGACATTTCTGAAATGCCATATCACTCAAACAGGAATTACAAAACGGGGTCCCTAGAGGGGCCTTTGAAGAAGGCTTCATAAAGCAGCATTGGGATTCATCTCCATCAGTTGTATTTGCTGAAAACATCTGTGAAGCATACTTATTAAATGTAAATACTCAGAAAAGTATATTATACAAACATGGTATTTTTTTAAGACCTGGTAGCCTTGGGAGATCATTGCATTATGATGCAAGAAAAAGTTGCATGTCGTCTACTATAGGCAAGAAATATTAGATGATAATACTGTTAAAACATCACGTACCTCAAGGGAATTCACATTCTGTCAGGTTTGTATACGTGCAACAGTATAGATAGTGAACACACTGTGAGTTACAAGAGCTTATCAGGGAAGACATTAGACTCTTCAAAGGAACATTACCTCTGTCTCTCATGCGTATTTCTACTTTTTCTGTTGTGCGCAGGAAGACTGAATGAAATGAATACAAGGAAGTCTCCTTATCTTCCTTTTTAGAAACCATCTGCTATGCTTGTTATCTGTTTGTTCCCTCCACAGGCAATTACTGAGCATCTACTATAAGCACTAGAGGAAATAAGATCTTCAGACCTAATCCCTCCTTCCAAAGAACTTACAAAATATGGAAGGAATTGTGACACAGGAATTAGACAACAACTTTACACATCAGACAAGGGTAGGCGGCCTGAGCAGAGAAAAGTTAAGTGCCATGGCAGCTTAGAGACACAGGGGTTTCCTCTGGCTGAAAAAGTAAGTGCCCGCGGAACATGCACTGATTGAGTAGGGCTTTGCAAGGTTGCAGACAAGAGGCCCTTGAGGACCTACCTCTGTTTACTGCTCCAGCCCCTCCCCCAGCACCCACTCACACCGGCCTTCAGTGGCACTGAACTTCTTTTCTTTCTTTCATTAAGGCCTCCTCAGACCTCGGGCTGTCCTTGTGGGCCTTCCTTCTTGCAGACAGCTCCTCCTTCCAACCTCAAACCCTGCCTCATCCCCTTGTTCTCCTGGCTGGCCAACTTAGCCATCCTTTGGGTATCAGCTTAAAGAGCCTTCTCTAAGCAGCTACAGCCCTGTCCTTGAGAACGGATTTGGGGCTTTACTTGTTCTCCTTTGATCTACTCATGATGGTGTTTCCTGTCACACTCTCGTTCCTTCCTTCTTCCCCAGTGCCCCACGCGGGACTAGCTATGGTTTCTTGAATGTCAGGTTAATAAAGAGGAAACTGATTTTGTAAGCAACAGTGTGCCGTAGAAAGGTTCTAGGTATGGCCACGAAAGGATCTTAGCTATATTTTAGGAAGCTCATCCGAGAGAAATGTGAAATTGTAGTATCAAGAGCTGAAATGATTGTGCAGAAAATTTTTTGGATGAAAGATTATACACTAAGTTAAAGAAGCAGTTTATAAAACTGTATGTGGAGTTCCCGTCGTGGCTCAGTGGTTAACGAATCTGACTAAGAACCATGAGGTTGAGGGTTCGATCCCTGGCCTTGCTCAGTGGGTTAAGGATCCGGCGTTGTCATGAGCTGTGGTGTAGGTTGCAGACGCGGCTCGGATCCCGCGTTGATGTGGCTGTGGTGAAGGCCGGCGGCTACAGCTCCTGTTAGACCCCTAGCCTGGGAACCTCCACATGCCGCGAGTGTGGCCCTAGATAAGGCAAAAAGACAAAAAAAAAGGAAGAAGAAGAAAGGTGTGAGTTCCCATTGTGGCTCAGGGGTAACGAATCTGACTAGTATCCATGAGGACATGGGTTCGATCCCTGGCCTCGCCCAGTGGGTTGGTGATCCAGCATTGCTCTGAGCTGTGGTGTAGGTTGCAGATGCGGCTCGGATTCCGCATTGCTGTGGCTGTGGAGTAGGCCGGTGGCTGTAGGCTCGGATTGGACTCCTAGCCTGGGAACCTCCACATGCTGTGGGTGTGGCCCTAAAAAGCAAAAAGAAAAGAAAAAGAAAAAAAGAAGAAAGGCGTAGTTATCTACCTCAGCTCTACATCCGGGCAGAAGAAAAGGATGACTGTGAGTGAGAAGAGGCCCTTGGACTTCACAACGATATGAAATATCGAAATTATCACATGCCAGTGATGCTAACTCCTAAGCGTTCACGTCACTACCAGCATAATACGTTTTACTTGGATATTTTAAGTATGCAAGTTTTTTTTCTTTATAAAATATCCTAACAGTTTACCCTCTGAGGAAAACATAAAGGATGAAACAAGACAGAGATGAAGAAGCAGGACCAAAAATTGATTTCCTTTCTTTTAAAGGAAATAACTCCATAGAAAACATCATATACGCCTGAGGAACATTCACCAAACCCAAACACACGTGCTGCTTCCGAGCGAACACAGAGGAGTCTGGTTCGGGTAACATGAAGTACACACTGTCCCATCCCTCCCACTGCTTACGACAAAACACCGCGGACAGAACACACAACGCGGTAAAGGAAGACTCTAAAAAGGAAATCGGGGCAAGAAGGATTGTGGAAGGAAATCAGAACTCACTAAACAATCACAGGGCAGTGAGCTCCTGTGTTTGCTGTTGCTGTTTCATACGCCCCGCATCTCTTCCGTCTCCCACATCCACGGGAACTAAAAACGGGTCCGGACAAAAAAGCTCCCAGACAAAACCCACTCTTTCTTGTCAGAAGACTGGAGGGGTGGGGTGCTGCAAGACAGAGCTCTTTGAAGCCCCCCTACTCCTGGTCCCCTGCACAGACTCCCCAGGTGAGCCCAGGAAGGGACCTGTAGCCCTATGGCTGGCAATGGGCTGTGGCAGTGGTGATGGTGGTGGCAGTGGCGGTGGTGATGGCAGTAGCGGTCCACCATGGGCTTGTTTTCTGCCCGCTCTGTCCTGAGACACATGCAGGTGTGGGAAGCACCCAGCAGTGTGGCGAGGCTGAAGCCAGAGCTTACTGGCCAGGATACCAGAAAAAGAGGCTCCATGGGGGCCAGAGGGGGTGGGGAAAGATGAGAGAGGAGCGTTGAGCAATTGTCTATGTAAGTCTGCGGTCTGGTTTTAAATTGGGTTGTTTGTCTTTTTAGGGTGGATTTTCGGGAGTTCTTAGTCCTGGCTCTGGGTTCTTTGTCAGACAGGTGTACGACAGAACGGACTTCTGTGAATGACACACTGTGTGTCAGCAGCATATTCCTTAAAAATATGGGGAGTGAAAGATTCCATTCACAAACCTGAACACACACTCCATTTATATGAAATTCTATGAAATTCTAGAATGGGCAAAGCTAAGCTGTGATGATAGAAATCAAAATAATTTCAGCAGTGGGGCGGGGGTGCCTGGCAAGGGGCAGGAAAGAACTCGGTGGAGGCAGGATGAAAATATTCTATATCTTGAGTGGAGTAGCAGCCACACAGGAGTATACATTTTTCAAAATTCACTGAGATACACACTTACAATCTATGCATTTTCTTATATGTAAGTGAGACCTTAATTACTAAAAGACAAAAAAAATCTAAGGTACAACTCTGACCCTACCAAAAAGTGATTTGCCCCTGGTTGTAGTGGTAATAGCAAAACTTAAAAACAGTACTTTTTAATTACTTTCTAGTTAGTTGCACCCCCCCCCACATCAATATCTATATCCCCACACACAGCCACTAAAAGGTGAATTATCTCAGAAAACACTTAAAGCCTAAAATAACATCATTGTCAAGGTCAAAACTTTACACTTCTAGATATTTAATAGTGTTACAAAGAGATGGTATTAAATAGCCAAACATTCTTTATTTCATTTTTTATTGAAATAAAGAGAAAATAATGCTGAAACTATACAATGTCAAGATACGACATATGTGTGGACCAGCTGTTAAGAGAAGATAATACCATTTGCTCCCTAAACTACTTCATAGGAATGTCTTAAAGATTAATGAGATAATGGACCAGATCCTTTTCAGTGGGAAAACTCCTTGCTGTGGGTAACTGGGGCACTGGGCTGCTGGGATACCATTATTGCACCCAAGCAAAACGGTAGCCTTAAAAATTTATATTCTGATAACCAGGTTTTAACATATTCAGAATGCCGTTTTCTGAAGCATAATTCATAAGTGAAATGCACTTTAATTTCTTCCAAAACAAACAGAAAGCTTTTAATCTGTGAGTTAAACAACAAAGCTCTTCCTTTCCTCTAATGTGGAAGAGTCGATTATCGTATTAGGCATCCAAAGACAAGAGATAAAGATGCAGTCCTTGTCCGCAAGAGGCTCACAATTAGTGAAGAAAAACATACATGTAAATAATTTAAATGCAATATGACAAGTGCTTTTTTAAAAATCCCTAAGTACCGGGTATTACAGAAATACCCAAACAGTTAATAAGATGGCAATAAGGACATATCTATCAATAATTACCTTAAATGTTAATGGACTGAATACCCCAGCGAAAAGACATAGACTAGCCGAATGGATACAAAAACAAGACCCGTGTATATGCTGTCTTCAAGAGACCCACTTCACTTCTAGAGACACATACAAATTGAAAGTGAGAGGATGGAAGAAAATATTCCATGCAAACGGGCATCAAAAGAAAGCCAGAGTAGCAATACTCCTATCAGACAAAATAGACTTTAAAAT
>PVHT020000140.1:6451594-6476801 GCA_004024745.2 Catagonus wagneri | reverse complement strand
TTCAGAAAGCCTCCCCTCAAATCTTCCAACTCTTCTTTTGGCATTTACTCCCTAAACTTTCGCTCATCCTGACCTAGAGATTTTAAATCCGGAGGATTTAGGAGGCCCTAATCTGCCTCATGCCACCTAACCTGATCCCCTAATCCACCTGGGTGATGGAGAAAAGGAAAACTCACTTTAAAAATGAAACTAGGAGTTCCCGTTGTGGCTCAGCGGTTAACAAACCTGACCGGCATCTGCAAGAACGCAGGTTCGATTCCTGGCCTCATTCAGTGGGTTAAGGATCTGACATTGCTGTGAGCTGTAGTGTAGGTTGCAGATGTGGCTCGGATCCCACGTTGCTGTAGCCCTGGCATAGGCTGGCAGCTGCAGTTCCGATTCGACCCCTAGCCAGGGAACCTCCATGTGCCTTGGGGGCGGTCCTAAAAACACAGAAAGACCAAAAAATAAAAAAAAAATTTAAAAAAGGAAACTGGAGGCAAAAGCCTGTGCTTCAGAAATATCTATGAAAGGTTTAGACAAAATTAATCGCTAAATAATTCTCAGATTTGGACCACTTCATTTAATTTCAAGTAAATTTGTTGTTCCTTAAAGAACATTTGAATAATTTTAAAATAAGTTTTTCAAAAGCAAAATTTTCTTTTTCTCTCATTTTCTCACTTACATATGAAATACATAGTAACAAGTATTCAACATCATTAGTCATCAGGGAAATGCAAATCAAAATCACAACGAGGGGAGTTCCTGCTGTGGCACAGCAGGTTAAGGATCTGGTGTCACTGCAGCTATGGTGTTAAGTCACAGCTGTGGCTTAGATTTGATCCCTGGCCTGGGAACTTCCATAAACTTTGGTATGGCCAAAAAAAGAAAAGAAAAAACCCAAGACAAAACAAAAAAAAAACCACAATGAGGTACCCACTGGGATGGTTATACTTTAAAAAAGAAAAATGACAAGTGTTGATAAGGTTGTGGAGAAATGAGAATGCTATATATTGCTGATGGGCATGGAAAATGGTTCAGCCTCTACAGAAAACAGTTTGCCAGTTCCTCAAAGAGTTAAACACAGAATTACCATATAACCCCACACTTCCACTCTGAGATATATACCTAAATGAACTGAAAACAGATACCCAAACAATTACCTGTTCATGCACATTCATAGAAGCACCATTCACAATAGTCCAAAAGACTGATTTTCATCAATGGATGAATGGATAAACAAAGTGTAGTATGTATATGAAATGGAATATTATTCAGACATAAAAAGGGATGAAGTACCTATATATGTTACCATATGGATGAACCTCCAAGTATTATGTTAAGTAAAAGCAGCCAGACATAAAGGTCATATATTACAGTCCCATGTATATGAAACCTCCAGTATAGATAAGTCTATGCAGACAGAAAGTAGATGAATGGTTACCAGGCGCTAGGGAGGGGGCAAATGGAGAGAAAGTGCTCAGTGGGTATCATAGTGATGAAAATGTTATGGGACTAGGTAGAGGTGGTGGTTGAACACCTCTCTCTGTGTGTGTGTGTGTGTGTGTGTGTGTGTGTGTATGCACTGAATTGTTCACTTTCAAGTGGCTAATTTTGTGTTGTGTGAACTTCACCTCACTAAATTTTTTCTGAAAAATAGTAATAAGTTATAACAATGCCAAGACTCCAAGTGAATATTTTCACAAGAGGAAGTAAAATAACAAAAATATGGGAAAATGTTCAACTTGATTAATAATAAAAAGAAATGCCAAATAAAACAATAACGAGGCTTAATTTTAAGCCTACTAGGAGATCAAGTTTTTGTTTTGTTTTGCTTTGTCCTAAGGATGAAACTCCATTCTGGTGAGGATGTGGGAAATCAGTTACTTTCCTTTATTGCCGGTGATTTTGTAACTTGAAACATCCTTTTAAGAAACAATTTGGCAGCATTAAAAAGCCATCAAAATGCTGATTCGCTTTAACCTAGGAATGCTATTCTTACACAGTGTTCCCTGGATCCTATCCCACTGACTACCCAGCAAAGACTCTCAGGGGCCACCTAAGGCATCTTGATGACACTCTTGTCTCTTGATGAGCTTCTCAAGAAGTGGGCCTCTGCACCACTCTGTGTCTCCAACCCAGTGCCCTCCTGGTGCACAGCTGGCATAGAATCAACGCTGACTGAGTAAATGCAGATTAGAAAGGAAGACAAAAATGAAAACAGGGACATCAGGGAAGAATCATCGTTTTTAAAAAATATTCAATTTACACATATGGAATGGTAAATGCATTTACTAAAAGAATGCGAGGGCTGATAGTTGACAAACATATTTCTTCTTCTTCTTCTTCTTCTTCTTCTTTTTTTTTGTCTTTTTTCCTTATCTAGGGCCCCACCTGTGGCATATGGAGGTTCCCAGGCTAGGGGTCTAACAGGAGCTGTAGCTGCTGGCCTTCGCCACAGCCACAGCAACGCGGGATCCGAGCCACGTCTGCAACCTATACCACAGCTCACGGCAACGCCAGATCCTTAACCCACTGAGCGAGGCCAGGGATCGAACCTGCAACCTCATGGTTCCTAGTCGGATTCGTTAACCACTGAGCCACGACGGGAACTCCAGACAAACATACTTCTTGACTACGGGACAGGACAGAAGAAAAACTCTCTCAAAACTGCATCAAAATATCTGGTCCTATAATTTAGTTTATTATAATTATATTATGTATCACAAATAAATAGCTAAACAGAGAGATTATTGGTTACAAAGAGGTAAAAGAATTTATTTCAGGTGTTTTAATAATTCAGCAAGTTTGTTTTGTTTTTTTTTAAGTATTTGACCCCATCGAAGAAAACAGAGAGGTCGGCAAACACACTTTAACTGGCACCTCTTCTCTCCTAAGTGTCAAGAAATGTTTGCTTGTCGGATTATTTGGCTTTGGAAAATAGTTTGAGAATTTAAGTGGATATGTTGCCAAGGAAGGTAGGAACATTTGAGAGAGGACGAGGGCTTAGCAGATTACTGTCCAAACAAACAAACAAACAAACAAACAAACAAACAAACAAACAAAAACTCACCAAGCCTCTCATTCTCCTGCCTGTGGTCCAAACAACACGGAACCATCACAGACTTCATTGCAGAAAATAACTGTCCAAAAACCAGGATGAGAAGAAGCTTGACATTCGCTCTGAGAACGTGTGCTCTAGTCACAACAACAAAGAGCTATCCCGGCCCCCCCAGCCCTCTGCCTGGAGAGACCCTGTTAGACTCGGCCTCTCTCAAGAGGTCAGTTAAGGGATTTAAACGAACTATGTTACTGTTATCCAAACTTAAGGAACTGGGAAGATGTATTTTTAATCCCTATGACCTTATGACATGGAGTAACCCCAGTTTAACAGTGTGTCTCATGCCAGGCTATGCTTTCCTTGTGTAAGTATATACATAACGTATACTGATGCACATAAAATACTATGTGCATTTTTACAAGGTTGGTATTAAAGTAAATAAACTCTACATATACTATAGTTTCGGGTCCTACCTTAAAAACAAAAGCAGGGAAAAAAAAAAAAGAACAAGTAGGGTGTTCCCTTTGTGGCTCAGTGGGTTACGAACACAACTAGTATCTATGAGGATATGGGTTTGATCCTTGGCCTCGATCAGTGGGTTGAGGATCCGGCGTTGCAGCAAGCTGAGGCACAGGTTGCAGATGCGGCTCAGATCCAGAGATGCTGTGGTCACAGCTCCAATTCGACCCCTAGACTGGAAACTTCCATATGCCGCAGGTGCGGTTCTAAAAAAGTAAAAAACAAACAAACAGACAAAACCCCACAAATAATACATTCCCATTATGAAGAACACAGAAAATAGGATAAACAATTATTAAAGCCCCTCTTTCATTTACTTGTATAATACTTCATACTGCAATAGTTTGGTATCTTTTTAGTCCCTCTACAAATTCATATACTTTTACAAAACATGCAAACAGGCTCACAGTTATGTGCATTTTCTATGACTGTTCAGTTTGCAATACAAGTTAGAAATCTTTCAATGAGTATATATATGTGTGTATATATATATATATATATATATATATATATATATACAGGTTTACCTTGATCTTTACACTGAGTGGATTACAACCCATTATTTAACTAATAACCAATTAACAGACACTAGTTTCAACTCCCTTCAAGAGAAATGAATGCTTCAATGAACTTGTAAATACATTCAGCTGTGCAATATTTTTTAGAATTCTTGGCGATGAGTCAAAGAATATACACACCTTTTAAATTTAAGAATCTCAACGTGCATTAAAGAGATGTTAAAGACATATTAGCACTTAAATTTTTAAATTCTGATAGACCGTCTCCTCCACGTGGGCTTTACCAGTTTGTCCTCTCACCCACAAGGTAATCCAAGACTCATTTACCAACGCTCACGACACTTCAATATTGTCATGGGGAGGATAGTAATCTGATAACTACTAGTAAGGGTCGTCACTTTGCTCTATGTTTATTTGCTTCTTCTGTGAATTTTCCACAGGATTCAAATCTTGCCTCTGAGGAGAAAAGGCTCCTCCTAGTAATGGCATAACCCCTAGTCACTGGATATTTGAAAGGAGAAGCTGGATAATGAAAAGTTGGAGGTGTGTGGAAATAATGAGCTCACTAAACATGAAAGAGGGAACAGACAAAGTGTACAATGCTATATGGTTTGGCAATTGCAAAGGAGTACAGTGATATTAGCGTGGGTAAGCAAAATTATCAGAAATAATTAATTAACTTAAACATGTGCTGTGTGTATGGCGCCAGAGGGATCTGTAGGTAAGATGCGGTCTAAAATTTTCACGCGGAGATCAGATAATGGATGAGATGAATCAGCCAGGCAAGGCTTTGGGATATGCCCACACTTAATGGGACAAAAGGAGATAACAAGAAAGAATGCCGAGGAAACTGCCTTCAACTGGAAGAGGAGAAAAACAACCCACTTCAGCCTCTTTTCATTCCTGTCAATGGAAAGTAATAACAAAACTACCCACAGGAGTTATCGTCATGGCTCAGCGGAAACAAATCTAACTAGCATCGGTGAGGACAAGGTTTCAATCCCTGGCCTTGCTCAGTGGGTTAAGGACCCGGCATTGCTGTGAGCTGTGGTGTAGGTCACAGACACAGCTTGAATCTGGTGTTGCTGTGGCTGTGGTGTAGGCTAGCAGCTACAGCTCTGATTCAACCCCTAGCCTGCCGCAGGTGCGTCCCGAAAAAGATCAAAAAAAAAAAAAAAAAGATAAAACTACCCACAAAGGAACATTTCACTCATGAATCCACCAGGTCACCCAGCGTTTACTATAAGGCCTCCTCCATGCCCCGGGGCACACCCTCGTGCTGAGTAAGCGTGGCTCTGGCCCCCAGCAGCTTCTCCACAGACAACCAAGGCCTCCAGGGGGGAGTGGCATCGTGGCCTAAGATGCTAACCCAATGGCAGCTAAATGTTTGCTCTGGAAACAAATGAACTTGGACTGTGCCCCCGTACCATCAGAAAAGTGTTGGATTAATACGGATGGGGCAGTCTTTGTGAGGGTGGGTGGAGTTCCACAGGACACAGAGTAAAAGTCACCCTCCTAACAACACAGTGTTAGGCTCCCTGGAACAAAGCACCCATTGCTCTTTTATGTCCCTCGTCATATTTGTTACGATGGAAGTAATCTCTGGAGGCCAGGAAGCCCAGCCTGCAGAGCCCACACTGATGCGGCCTCCTTTCCACACACTGAGTCCGTGGGAACTGACCACCTTCACGCCCTGGCCACTCTGACCACAGGAAGCAGTTACTGGTCATGCTGGAATTTAACAGTCCCAAGATTGGCTTTCTTTTTGCTTTTCAGGGCCACACCCTTAGCATATGGAAGTTCCTAAGCTAGGGATCGAATCAGAGCTGTAGCTGCCGGCCTACACCACAGCCACAGCAACGCGGGATCCAAACCGCGTCTGCGACCTACACCACAGCCCATGGCAACTCTGGATCTCTGACCCACGGAGCAAGGCCAGGGATTGAACCTGCATCCTCATAGATACTACTTGGATTTGTTTCTGCTGTACCACGAAGGGAACACCTAAGACTAGCTTTGGGGGAAAAAAAAATAACACACACACACACACACACACACACACACACGGCATTACTGAAGTTTAATTTATATGCCAGAAAATTTGCTCATTGTCAAGTGTACAAAGCAGAAACTTTTAGTAGATTTAGAGTAAAACCACCACCCAGTTTAAGTGCAGCACATTCTGACCACCTCCAAAGAGAAAAGGCAGTGAGTCCAATATACAGGTAGCAAAAACGTGCTTTTATACATGTGGATCCCTCTACCTGGAACCCCTTCTCCACGTCCACTTTCCCACCACACTGTCCCTTTCTCAGGCTCACCCTCCTTAAAGGTTCAAGCGTCACCCTCTCAGAAAAGCCATCCTGTTCCTGAGGCTGTACTATTTAATGACATTGTATGAGCTTTGGTTTGAGAAATATTTTCCCATACCAACTGGTCGTTTTTCACACTGTTCCAAGTTTTTCGTTTACTTGTCTTTTGAGTTCATTAATTTCCTAGTGGTTTTTCACCTCTGCATAAACGTTTGCTAGAGTGGACATTGAGTGAGTGATTCTGGCTGGACCTCTCTGTGGAGACAGCAGCTTATTAGGGCTTATTACTTGCTATTACTTGCTTATTACTTGCTATTCCACGGGGCGTCTGACAGCCACATAAAAAGTAACTTGTATTGGAGTTCCCATCATGGTGCAGCAGAAATGAATCCGACTAGGAACGATGAAGTTGCTGGTTTGATCCCTGGTCTTGTTCATTGGGTTAAGGATCTGGTGTTGCCATGAGCTGTGGTGTAGGTTGCAGATGTGGCTCAGATCCTATATTGCTGTGGCTGTGGTGTAGGCTGGCAGCTGTAGCTCCAACTGGACCCCTAGCCTGGGAACCTCCATATGCCGCCAGTACAGCCCTAAAAAGCCAAAAAAAAAAAAAAGGTAACTTGTATAAAATACAACCCTTGATCTCCCCACCCACTTTGTTTCCCCAGATGACTGCATCCTGGAAAGAGGCAGGTCATCAACCCAGACGCTCAAGTCACATCCAGGAGGTAGTCCTCCTTGACATCGTCCTCTCCATCACCCCTACAATCGATCCATCACAAATCCCGCAGGCTTGCTCTGCAGAACACAGCCTCCACTCACACCACCTTTCTCCACTGCCCCTCTCTAAAACAAGCTCCGAGCACCTCCTGCCTGTACCAAAACCATGACTTTCTAACTAGCCGAGTTTCTACTCTCTTTGCTCTGCAATCCATTCATCACACGAAGGCTGATGATCTTTAAAAAATGGTTTTTAATTTTTTTCTTTTTACATAAAATTTTAGTCGGCAACTACAAGAACACATCCTCCTTGTAAAATATTAAAACACTGCCAATAATGCGCAAGTTCCCTTTAACCACCAGCTCTCACCCCACGCACACTTCTTTCCTCAAAAGTATCCAATATGACCAGTGGCTATTTCTCTATATGTGGGTAGAAAATACAAGCTGCTCCTCATATGACAGTAGAATGCACGTGCTGTTCTGCAGTCTACTTCATTCATCCAACACTGCAGTTTAACACACCTTCCCTGATGCTCTCTCACTTTCTCTACGTTTAGACCACAGTTTATTTAGCCTTTCCAGGCAGTCCAGTACCAATGGACATTTTAACTGCATCTAAAACAACACTGTACTGAATATGCTCGAAGGATCCCTGGGGTAGACACTGACGAGTGTTCTGCTCGGGCACAGGTTTACAAAGCTACGCTCAGAAAGTGCTGCCTGCCACGCAGCTACACACACACACACACACATGCACACACACACATGCACACACACACACACACACACACACACACACAGGATGGCAGCTCCTGAGAGGAAGGGACTTGGCCGAGGTGCCTGGTCCTGGAGACGGAGCAGCTCCATGGGGCTGAGCTCCAGCCACCTTCCTTGCTCAGCCACTCCCTGGTTTAAAGGCACAGCCACTGTCAGTGGAATTGTGAGAACTAAGCCTTGACGAGGAATTGGTGCTTCACTTCTATCCTCAGGCTTTGACTTTTTTTATAGTCTACAGATACTGTTACGTTTAGAGACAAAGCAAATAAGTTTCATCATGAATTTCATACAGTCCATAATGTGAGGTCTGTGTTGCTTCAGTGGATCCCAATGTTGTCAGCCTTGCCTGGATAAATGCTCCCAGAAAGGATGCTGGTTTGGCCACGTGAACACTGCACTCTTGCTGGATGTAACTGAGCAAGGCCCCTGATGCTCTAGTGATGCTTCTGGCAGAGCCGGGTCTTGCATTAGGTCTCTTTATGACTGACCCACATGGACTCGTCTGGCATTTGGCTCTCAGGGGTCTTCCAGGGTCCCAAAGAGGAGAAGAGACTCTGAGCTAAGCCCAGACCTTCCAGAATGCACAGACTGTGGAGACAGCTGACCAGATTCCACACAATTAAACCAAATCTGACTGCTTCCACAGGAAGCTCTGAGAAGGTAAAGGAGTCAGTTACCCTCCAGGACCTGTAACTTCTCACAGCAGAGATTTAAAAACCATGAGCTAGAAAGCACTCCTGATGTTTCAAAGATGATGATTTATAGACATGCACAATAATGATGCTGCCTCTGTAAGTGTTACTCTGAGCCTTCGTTACTGTTTTTTAAACTTAGATGTCAGTCTTGATCACAGTCAGTCTCTATAGAATATCTATTCAAATTTTTTTTTTTGTCTTTTCTAGGGCCGCACTCGTGGCATATGGAGGTTCCCAGGCTAGGGGTCTAACAGGAGATGTAGCCGTCGGCCTTTGCCACAGCCACAGCAACGCGGGATCCGAGTCGTGTCTGCAGCCTACACCACAGCTTACGGCAACGCCGGATCCTTAACCCACTGAGCAAGGCCAGGGATCGAACCCGCAACCTCACGGTTCCTAGTCGGATTCGTTAACCACAACGGGAACTCCTATTCAAATATGTTATATAGTATGTCTCCTTAAGAGGAGGAAACACCCTTCTGAATATTAGCCTTTCTTGAGCCGGGTGTACACTAAAGGAGTACTGCAGACATTTAAAGCTGCTGACCAAGGGTCCTACAGTTTCCTTCTCCAATTTCTTTGCATTAAATTGTTTTCTCTTAAATTTACAAAGGTTCAGATTTCCTGTTGTGGCGCAGCAGAAACGAATCCAACCAGGAACCATCAGGTTGTGTGTTCGATCTCTGGTCTCGCTCAGTGGGTTAAGGATCCGGTGTTGCCGTGAGCTGTGGTGTAGGTCAAAGATGCAGCTCGGATCCCACGTTGCTGTGGCTGTGGCGTAGGCCGGCAGCCGTAGCTTCAATTAGACCTCTAGCCTGGGAACCTCCATATACAGCGAGTGCCACCCTAAAAAGCGAAAAAAAAAAAAAAAAGTACGAAGGTTATAAATTTATTATTGTCAGAATCTAATTTGACTCTTCCATGATAAGTGTGTATTGGACTGAGACAAATTTGGATCTTTTAAGACATTTTCAGTGACCAAGCTATTTCACAGATCATGGGTAATCCCTATCCTTTAGACTTAAGAGTTTAGATGACTCTTTTATTTATTCTTTGGTTGACTTGATGTCATATGAGCTAGAAGTAGACACTTGTCATGGAAGTCACTGTGATTTGCAGGCCGCTGTGAAGGCAGGAGAGCTGATGAACACGCAAGTCTGTCTGAAGTACGCGCTGTCCACATCACCCAGCTGACTTCTTTCATGTTATTACCATGCCTGATTTATTTTTATTGATACTCTTTCTGCCCACCTCCCTATGACCTGCATGTCCACTGCTAGAGTCCTTAGTGTCAGGAACAGTGGCCGGTACTCATCTGACATGTGCTCAGCGACTGTCCTTTCTGTCACCACTGCTAGTGCTCTGATGGACCCCGTCAACCACACCCTGAGTCCCTCTCAGGATACTAGGCTTTTGCATTGAAACGCACTTCATCCCGGCTCTGAGTATAACACAAACCAAAAGGCTCACATTTTCTCTCTTTTTTTTTTTCCAGTTCTAGGATTGGAATTCTGAGAATCAAGCATCAGAAAACTAAGAAATGTTCTTAAGCAGCCCAAGGAATGGCGCTAACATGCTACAAATCAATTCCATCCCTAGCATTTGCTTTGCTAGTTAAACAAACGATTGGATTTTTATAACTTATAGGACTTTCTTGGGTGGTATTTCCTTGTGCCCTCCAGCCTCTATTTTCCTTTGGCACGGCACCAGATCCTCCAAGCACTAAAAATTAGACGTATGGAATGTCAGGAATGTCTGATAACCACACCAACTTCAGAGCTCGGCCATTAGTCATCAACAGAAATGCGTGCCCTTTGAGCTTAGACTCAAATTCAACTAGAAGCAAACAAAAGTCATGAGGCTGAGTGCTGGCAAAGTGTGCAGGCTGCAGCGGGGTGGGCTGCAAGACTCTAAATACAGTTCTTCATTGCAGCAAAGACACATACTGCTTCTTTATCAAAAACGTTAATATGCCAAAGGTGCAAAGTGTTGACTGCTTGGTTAAATTTTCGATTAGTAGCACCAGAGTTAGAAAATCAAATCATTAAAATTACTTTATAAAATAAAGTTTGTCCTATTTCCATACACTTTCACAACATCTCCCTGACAGGGCTTAGTCTTCAGATATTTATCCACTTCTATGTGTGCTAGTATTGTTCAAGATTAATTAAAAGAAAATATACAAACAACGAAAACTTGTTGAGGAATTGATCTAGTTCAAAAGAGAAATAACAACCAATTCAAGCATCTTTTCCTTAATTTGACCCCAATTTTTAATTGAAAAAAAAAGAATAAAAGAATTCTTGGAACAATTGGATAATTTAAATCTACTAGATGTTATACTTAATGTTGGATGATAAAATGAGGCTTTTAAAATTTTTGCCAGTTATAATAATTCGCGTTATGATCTATAAGAATATTTTTGTTCTTGGAAGACGCATGCTAAACTACTTAATAGTGAAGGATTATAATATCTATAACTTACCTTCCAATGTTACAGCAAAAAGTCACTAACATAAATATAAATACAGTACATACATACACATATCTAAAGAGAGAGAGAGGAGAGGATAAAACAAATGTGGCAACACATTATCTGTTAGGTCTATTAAATTTTTCATAATAAAAAGCTGCGAGAAAGAAACTCCCTCAGTAAGGAAATTTCAATAAACACAATAGATTTAATACGTGTCTGCCTACACTCCATCTAGAAAACTGCAGAAAAGGGATTATTATTATTATTATTGCTTTTTCTGCTTTTTAGGGAAAAAAAATACATGGAAGTTCCCAGGCTAGGGCGTCAAATGGGATCTGCAGTTGCTGGCCTATGCCACAGCCACAGCCACAGCAACACTGGAACCAAGCTGAGTCTGAGACCTACATCACAGCTCACAGCAACACTGGATCCTTAACCCATTGAGCAAGGCCAGGGATCAAACCCGCATCCTCATGGATACTAGTCAGGTTCATAACCTGCTGAGCCACAATGGCAACTCCCAGAAAAGGGATTTTTTAACAAGTCATAAACACAGAAGGACAAACGTCAGGTCAGAGGACAAGAGCCACAAAATTTGAGGTGGTGGAAAGCTGAGTAGTGACTGAGTTAGCAGACCCAAGAAACAGGAAATCTAAGTCAGCAAGAGAAAGCCCCGCAGCTGATTGATGCATGCTGCAAACCCCTGAAAGGCTCTGGAATTCCCAAATCAAGGACTTCAGACAGTTGGGTGCGGCTGTGGAGGACTAACCGGAAGTCTATTCTGTTAAGAAGGAGCCAGACTTGGAAGTTCCAGTGTGGCACAGGTCGTAACTATGGCATGGGTTCCATCCCAGGCCCGGGAACTTCCACATACCACAGATGCGGCCAAATTTTTTAAACAAAAGGAGTAGCCAGACCCTTAGCCTGCCTCTGCCCAGTCTGGGTGAAACTGAATGTTTCTTTGCTAGAAAGACTCAACCAGGGAGACTGTGGACTTCCTGGCAGCTGGTGCAAGCTGCAAGAAGGCGTACCTTACTGAAAACAGGAGGACAAAGGGACTGCCCACACTGACCACAGAGCCTCCCAAGCTCCCATTCTCTGCTCAGCTTTCAGGACCCCTGGTAGCTGGGCTTACATTTGCTAGGTAAGAGGAGGATGGAATTTTTCCTGGGAAACCTAACAAGTCCAGGTACAGAGATCCAGAGATCTATTGACGTAAATACCTGGGAGCATCCCAATTGGAAGGCTGGGCCAGATCATTATATGACCAAGTCTCACCCACAAAATAGAGCTTCCAAACAGCTCCCCCCACCCCCTGCCTTTTAGGGCTGCACTGGTGGCATATGGAAGTTCCCAGGCCAGGGGTCGAATCAGAGCTGCAGCTGCCAGCCTACCCACAGACACAGCAATGCCAGATCTGAGCCATGTCTGCAGCCTACACCACAGCTGATGGCAATGTCAGATTCTTAACTCACTGAATGTGGCCAGGGTTCTTGAACCCATATGCTCATGGATACTAGTCAGTTCATTAAAGCTGAGCCACAAGGGGAACTCCCCCAAACAAGATTTTAAGCTGCATTCTAAAATATGACGGAGAGCTGTATCAGTTAGGAAAAGTCAGGTAATGCTCCAACAACAACAACAAAAAAAAAAACAATACCAAAGTCTCAGTGGCTGAACACAACAAATGCCAATTTCCCATTCTAGCCAAATTCAAAGTGGTTCTGGATGACTCCCCCAGGCAGGTGGCCTCCACAGTATGGCTCAGCATTCCAGGATGCAGCTCAGGTGACTAGCATCTCCACTGTAATACCAGATAGGTAGGTGGGTAGGTAGATAGATAGACAGGTAGATAGATCGATCTCAATCAAGCAATCATACTGTGGGTTTGGAACACAAAATGTATCACATCGACTTGTGATAATCTTTGTACGTGTATAATTGAAATAAAACTCATTGTTATGAAAAAAAAATCAAGCAATCATGTGGGCAGGGGAGATGTACACATCAGTACTGTTCACATTCCACTGGCCAAAACATGTCACATGGAGACAGGGAAATTAATCCCTTCATGTGCCTGGAAGGACTGGAAGAACCAGAATGATTGGTATTAGTTATTCTAATACAGAAGAATACTAGGTCTCTAAAATGAAAGCAGAATCTAAAACACACTAAAACAATAAAAAAGGCAATGGAATGCAGAGGAGAAATTTTTAATTTTGTTCTGAGAAATTGAAGAAAATTTCAATTAGCATCTTCAGAGAGATATAACAGACCATCAAAAATAAATATTTGGGGAAATAATTTTAAAACTCTTAGAAATGAACACTAGGATAGAAGAAATAATCTATCTATTGAAATGTTGGAATATCAAGTAAAGAAAATTTCCCAGAGAGTAAGACACACAGGAAGGAAAAAAAAATAGGAAAATTGGAGGACCAGTCCAGGAGGTCTAGTACCTGAGTAATATAAATTCCAAAGAGAGAGAACAAAGTATCCATAAAGAGGAAGATATCAAAGATGTAATGCAAGAAAATTTCTCTAAACTGAATAGCTGGTTTCTTGACTATAAACAGCCCACCCACAAGAAAGGTTAAAAAAATACTTATATCAAACCACAATATTGTGAAATTTTAGAACATGGAGGCAACAAGAAGAGTCTAAAAGTTTCCAAGAGGAACAAGGTCATCAAAAAAAAAAAAAATCAAGAATCAGAAAGGCTATACAACTAATAAATTTTCTGAAAGAAAGAAAGGAAGGAAGGAAGGAAATCGATCCCACTTACAACAGCAACAAAACCAATAAAGTACCTAGGAATAAATTTAACCAAAGAGGTAAGAGATCCCTACTCTGAAAACTACAAGATATTGATGAAAGAAATTGAAGATGACAGAAATAAATGGAAAAGTATTCTGTTTTCATGAATTGGAAGAACTGATATTGTTAAAATCTCAATATTACCAAAAGCTATCTATAGATTCGATGAAATTCCTATCAAGATAACAATGGCATTTTTTATAGAAGTAGAGAGAAGATACTCCTAAAATTTATATGGAACCACAAAGATCATGAAAAGCCAAAGCAATCCTGAGAAAGAAGAACAAAGCAAGAAGCATCACACTTCTTGATGTCAAACTATACTATGGCTATAGTAATCAAAACAGTATGGGACTGGCATAAAACAGACAAACAGATGGCTGGAATAGAATCGAGAGCCCAGAAATAAACCCAAGCATACACAGTGCACTAACATTTGACAAGCAAGCCAATAATAGTCAATGGAGAAAACACAGTTTCTTCAATAAATGGTGCCAAGATAACTAGATACTCACATGCAAAGAATGAAATTGAACCTCTATCTTACAACACAGTGAAAAATTTACAAAAATGGATTGAAGACTTAAATGTAAGACCTGAAACCACATATATCCTAGAAGAAAAAAGAGGAATAAAGCTTCTTGACATGAGTCTTGGTAATGACTTTTTGAATATGACACTGAAAGCACAAGCAACAAAGTAAAAAATAAACAAGTAGGACTATGTCAAACTAAAAAGCTTCTGTAGAGTAGAAGACACCAAGGGCAAACTGAAGAGACACCCTAAGGAATAAGAAAAAATTATCTGCAAACCATATATCTGTTAAGGAAGGGCTTACCATCCAAATATATATATAACTCACAAAACTCAATAGCAAAAATAAATAACTCAATAAAAAAATGAGTAAAGGACCTGAATAGACCCTTTTCCAAAGAAGATACACAAAAGGCCAGCAGGGACATGAAAATGTGCTCAACAACACTAGTCACTAGGGAAAGCAAACTAAAAGTGTGACGAGATATCACTTCACGCCTGTTAGAATGGCCATCATCAAAAAGACAGGAGATGACAGGTGCTGGTGCTGGTGAAGAGGGACCTTTGTGCGCTGTTGGTGGGACCGTACCACCACTATAGAAAACAGTATGGGAGATCCCCCCAAAAACTGCATTTCCCTGGTGGCACAGTGGGTTAAGGATCATCTGTTGTCACTGCAGCGGCTCAGGTCACTGCTATGGCACAGGCTGCAGGTTTGACCCCTGGCCCTGGAACTTCCGCATGCCACTGACACGGCCAGAAAATTAAAAAAAAAAAAAAAAAGTAGAACTGCCATATGGTCCAGCAATCCAGCAATTCCACGTCTGGGAATCTATCCAAAGGAAACAAAAACACTAACTTCAAAAGATATCTGTACCCCCATGTTCATGGCAGCATTATTCACAACAGCCAAGACATGGAAACAACCTAAGTGTTCATCATTGAACAAATGGGTAAAGAAGCTGTTATATGTATACATATTATTCAGCCATAAAAAAAATGAGGAAATCCTACTATTTGTGCCAACATGAATGGACCGTGAAGGCATTGTGCTAAGTGAAATAAATTAGACAGAGAAGGACAAATATTAGATGATTTCATTTATAGGTGGAATCCATTAAAAAACACACACACACAACTCATAGAAAAGAAAAAGAGATCAGACTTGTATTACCAGGGGCAAAGGGAAAGGGGAATTAGTGAAAGGTGGTCAAAACGTAAAAATTCCCATTGTAAGATAAGTAAGTGCTGGGTGTAATGTACAGCATGGCGACTACACTAATAGCTAGCAGCTAACACTGCTGCGTGATGCACAGGAAGGCTGTTAAGAGGGTAAATCTTGAGTTCTCATCACAAGGAGACAACTTTTTGTTTTTTTTTTCTTTTTCTTTCCTTCTGTCTTTTCTTTATATTATATCAATGAGATAATGGATGTTAGGTGAACCCAGTGTGGTAATCATTTCACAAAATATGTATATCAAACCATCATGCTCTATGCCTTAAACTTATTGAGAAATGCCAATTATTTCTCAGTATAACTGGTGAAGAAGAAAGAATCAGAAAGGCATCAGACTTCTCAATACAGATTGGCGGCTACAGGTCAGTAGAGAGATGTGGTCACGTTCTGGGTACAAACTATTTCCCATCTGGAATTGTATCCCCAGGTGAAAAGTCTATCGGCTGTGAGAGTAGAATAATGTGCATTTCTGAAATGCAAAGACTCACAAATTTATCTCCTATGCCCCCTTTCTAAGACAGCTCCACCAAAGTAAGAGAAGAAACCAACAAAACTGGAAGACATCCAAAAAACAAAGTACTGGCTACAGGAAAAAGAGAAAGGAAATCTGCAACATGACAGTAGACTGAGATCCACACCCTCATGATACCTGCAGCAGTTACAGGTATGGTGATTAACCAGGCAGAACTGGAGGAACTGAAGACCAAGATCAGGAGGAGCAGGAGGTGTGAAACTGACAGGATACCTGTTGTGTTCACATTCACTGAAAGGAGGTTTACAGTTTTGGCAGCAAGCTGGTGACTGGGACACAGAAAATGAAGCCAATGGAAAAAAAGAGGCAGTTATTAACTACAGAGAAAAACCAAAGGAAATTCAAATATAGCCCACTACGTGGGTCATTCAGAAATAATATTTATATAGTCATAAAAATGTAAACATTGACTACTGATTTCTTTCCAAGGCGATATAATACTCCAGGATGATGAAGGGAAGAAAAATGTGTACATGGGGCAGGCTCTCAAAGGAGCTGAACCCTCACCCGGAGAGGGAAGTCAATGCTCCAAATCAACCACTAAAAAGTCAAGACACATACAAGTGTTATTTGAAAATATGGAGGTAAATACCAAAATAAACTATTAAATATGTAAAAGCGGCTGACCCTGGGGAGAGAGAATCCTGCATGGGCAGGAGTAGTGGGTCAGGGGACTGCTCTGGTGCCCGGGGAACCTCTGATGTTCACCAGTCATTCACAAGTGGAACTCTGCTTAAAATAAAGTTGTGAAATCGCCCATAGGTTTCCAATTTTAATTTCATAAAAAATTTCTGTACTACCTCTGCTTACTGTTTCAAATTGATCTCTAAAGAAATCACACATAAAGTTTTACATTTTTTAAGGGTTTTGTGTGTGTGTGTGTGTGTGTGTGTGTGTGTGTCTGTTTAGGGCAGCACCTGTGGCAAATGGAAGTTCCCAGGCTAGGGATCAAATCAGCACTGCAGCCCCAGCCTATACCACAGCCATAGCAACTTGGGATCCGAGTCACATCTGCAACCCACACCACAGCTCATGGCAACGCCGGTTCCTTAACCCACTTAGCGAGGCCAGGGAGTGAACCCACATCCTCATGGTACTAGTCAGGTTCGTTACCACTGAGCCACGATGGGAACTCCCATTTTTTAAGTTTTTAAAGTTACATTTTGGGAGTTCCCAACATGGAGCAGGGGAAATGAATCTGACTAGGAACCATAAGGATGCAAGTTCGATTCCTGACCTCGCTCAGTGGGTTAAGGATCTGGAGTTGCCAGGAGCTGTGGTGTAGGTCGCAGATGTGACTTGGATCCTGTGTTGCTATGGCTGTGGCGTTAGGCCGGCGGCTACAGTTCTGATTGGATCCATATATGCCGCATGTATGGCCCTAAAAAAAGCAAAGAAATAAAAATAAAAAATAAAGTTACATTTTGTTAAAGTTACATTTGCCCAGAACTTATAGAAAGTATTTTTTCCAGCATTCTAAAGCACATTACCTAAACATTTGAAATTATTACCAGTGTAATCTTTTAGTATAAACTAAGTTCAAACGAATCAAACACAACAGAAAATATAAATATGATACCTCATTCTTCTGGATTTTATTTGGAAGCCCTTGTTACATTTAATACACTGTTAAGAGATACCAAATAATACATACAAAAAGTATTCCGTAAAGTACACAAATTTTCATTTTTGAACACTTGGCCCTGCTCTCAAAGAGGCTAAAGTCTAACCGGAAAGAGAAGCATATGCAGAAATATATATAACAAAGGCAGTTTCCATTAGGAGCCACGTGAATGGTACCAAGAAGCAATCAAGGCAGCCGATCAGAAGAGTTTCCATCTGGTTGCATCTGAGATGGTGGTTGTCACACTAAGCTCTCAGCAGCTACCTTCTCACTCCCTTTCATAAAGCAAAAACAAATTAATTTGAAGAAATTACCCTCACTACATCCCAAAAGTGTATTTCTACATCCACATGTTTCACCTCCAGGACTTTTCCTTCTCCCTGTGCCTGCCCCTTCACCATACCCCAGCAGTTCACAAACCTGGCCAAAACGCTCTCCTCTTTATACACCACCTCCCAGCCCACTACATCTTCTTCCCAACGACTAAAACTCCAGGACCTCAGAGCCAAAAACGTCTGCTCAGGGAGGCCCCCTGCTGCTGTTGTCTGACACCTGAAGATCATCCTCATGAAGGTTTCTGATTGTTTAATTTCTGCCTCCCAGACTCAGGCTGGCTGCTGACTTGGTCCCCATTGTGACCTCAGGCGCCTTGCCTCCTGAATTTGATGTTTTAAGCTAGATGATGGGTCAAAGAGGACTCACTTTTTTCTAAAGTGGAAATCATTTTCTGGCCAAGGGCATGGCAACTGTTAATCTAATGCTTTTGTCTTTCAAGTTAGCAAGTATCTGGAATACTCCTCTGATCATTATTTCTGCTGTGGTTTTATGCTCCTTTTTGTCCAACAAACCTTCTACTATATTCTCTAAGTACCTTGAAAACTTATTTTCCAAAGGAAATAAAGTGATCCTTTTGAAGTATGCTTTTCTTTTGAAGCTCAAATTGGTGTCCACGAGAAACTATCGATTTCATAGCCACGTCTCTAGTAGGTAAACAACTACCTGGTTGCTTATGTTAAAGTAAGCTTGAATCAGGTTTCAAAAGCATTCCTGGGTGAAAACATATTTTGATATTCATACTGAATATTCAACTATTAGTTATTCAGTAATTCACTGGTTTATGAGAGAAGGTTGTAGCACTTAACACTTCATTTCTTTATAACAGGTCTTAACTCTCCAAAACTACTTCCTTTAATACAAAAACTATGTGTTACAAAATATTTGGGTTTGTGTGCATCAAGATACCTATGGTTTGGGTAGATCATTGTCACTCCAATACTCTATTTCCTCAATATTTCTCTAATGGACATCTAAAAATATAATGATTTAAAAACCTAAGTTAACTTTTCATAAAGTATGAAAAAATATACCAAATACATTTGTCTCTCCTTCCTAACACATCTAATTTCAATGAATATACATAATGATCACGTATAATCAGAGTAAAATAAAGTTTGCTCATGCCAATGATTTTTAAGCTTGTAGTTATCTGGTCAATTTTGTTAATTTTAATATTTCCAAATATTTTTTAAAATACAAAGACACAGTCTTTATAACACTTTATGCCATAAAAAGATGATACAATATTTAAATTGTTTAAAACTCTATTTCTATACGTCATAATTTAAAATCCTATTTCAGTGTGTGAAAATGGTACCTATTGTCCTTGTTTTCGATTTTTGTCCTTAACGTTTCTACCATAACCAGCATGCAGGTTGGTTAATGACACTTAAGGACAGACAGAGAGGAAATGACTGGCTTAACAATCTCCTCCTTAACGTTTGCTTTCATCAAAGTATTTCTGGGCACTAGACATGAAAAAAAGAAAATTAAGCTTCGACCTCCTTGAGGTTGGAGTGGACACCTTTATGTCATCATAACTAAGCCAAGAACAGAGACACTGAGGTGACTGGGCCAGAAGGAACCACACATTCCCCAACTATAGCTCCATAGTGAGATGAATACCCACCATGCTGAAAATCGGAGCAGCTAGGCTCGATGCTGTCTCTTCCAATAGTTTGCTGGGAGAGCTTTAACATGGAACAGTCTATGATTGCTAGCTTTCTTCAGCTATAAAACAACAGGGCTTGATTCAAAAAGCCAAAGTCAATTCATGCTCTAAAGCTTAAAGATTTGTTTGTAGATTCTGCAAACTTCACCATACAGTGTGGGAATTCATATCTTATTTTCCTACTGACTTAAGACAGAAATCTAAACGGTCCTTAACTGGCAGTGGCCCCCAACAATTTTGTTTCAAACCTCTGTGGCCCCAAAGAGTCCTTTACTATATCTGGCAGGAAATATAAGAAACTTTTTAAATCTTAAAAGGAAAAAAAAAATCTTTCACTGACTTCTATCGCTAACAACATAAAATCCAAGGGACCTGGTCTGGTATTCATGATACTCAAAACCTGACTGCAGCTTCCCTTCCCAACTCTTATCTCCAAAGATTCTCTTTCTTGTTGCCAAAGCTATAGTCAGATGAAATACCGAAGTCTTCCTGGTGCTCATGTTCTTTGTTCACGGTATTATCTTTGCCTAGACTGGTCTCCATCTCCACAGATTCAAGTTTTACCTGATCCTTGAAGCCAGGGGGACCATATACCTTATCACCCAAACTGGGACAATTCCGACAGTGAAGGATATTAACTGGATGGGACACAGGAATGCCAGGAATAAACTGGGGCTCACCCCAGCACACTGGGACATGTGATTGCTCTATGTAAAGCCCCGCTGGAGCTTTATCTACTGGAAATAATAAAGCCTCTCTCCTCTAAACCTCTCTCACACTGAAAATGCGTAGCCCCTTTCGATGATATGTCTGCCATGTATGTGAGCTATGTGCACAACAGGCTTTATCTCTCTAACCAGCCTGAATCATGAAATGATTCAGCATTACACTCCCCACACTGCCTAGCATAGTAGGTGCTTAGTAAATATTTGATAAATGAGTGAGCTCCCAGTTATGTATGACTCCATAATGACATTCCATAATGTCATTCCATAATGACAATAGGTTCTTTCAAGTTGGTACGTGCCACGGTTCACAGAAAGAAGAGCCGCTCCGTGGTTACACCGAAGAGCCCTCGCCCATGGAGACGGCCATGTTCACACAGAGACTGGAATAGGACTCCCATGGCCCTGCTGACGCACACTTCAAATACATGCTGATTCAGGCCTACTTCACACATGGATTCCAAATCCCTAATGTACAAAAAAAACCCTATGAGGTAGATACGATGAGTCCCCACTTTATATAACACTGTGGTTCATGGAAATGGAGAACATCATCCAGAATAAGCTCCTAAAGGAGAAACCAGGTCTTAAATTCAGGCCTTCTGACCATGAGGACTATCTTGATTCACAGCACACAGCAATGAACTTGACAGATGTGGCATTTAAGTAACAGAAAACACCTACTTTCATCCCTGAAGGCCGTGGGCTCCAACATCCAAGTGCCCCAAATGTCTTAGGCAGCTCTGCTAATTTTTTGAACGTGAGGGGGGATAAAAGTCTTTCATAAGCTGCTTCTTTCAGCCACTAGTACAGAAAGATCTGGCTAAGTCAGAATGGGGGAAAAAAGAAACATAAATGAGAGAAAAAAGAATTTAACATACTACGAAACTAGAAATAGGAAGCGTGGAGTGTCACGGTGTCAGCACAGCACTGGACTCAGCGCCAGCACACATCACAACACTGCTGCGCAAGTGTGTCAACTTATTTTGGGGACACAGTAAAGGAGGCACCTTATTATCTGGAATGCCCACCTACAGATAAACTCTTCTACTAAAACAGAAGGTCTAATAAATTAAACAAAAGCATTTTTCAAAAAAATCAACCACACGTATTTTTTGGTCCAAGTACGCTTCATTACACTGCATTCAAATGTCACACATAGGATTTGGATGAAAAATTACAGCGTGTGCTTCGTGCCAGTTTTTAAAGTTCCTTCATTACCTATACGGTTTCTACATTCTTTCTTTGTAACAGTAATTAAATTTAAGCCTCAACGGGCTTCATTCCCATTTGCTATGAGTCTGAAGGCATGAGAAGTATGTAGCATTTATATAACAGGAAATATCTAAAAGCATTCTGCTGAGATTTCCTTCCCCCACACCCCCTTCCACACCCATTCCTTAAACTGCCTTCAAAAGGCCTGCTGTGCTCCTTAAAAGTTAAACACAAGCTACTAACAGGAACGGTGGACCTATTCCTTGGTTTGTTTGGACACCACATCTCCACTAAAGTTGTGTGTAGCCTGGCTTCAATAGCCCCTCAAGCTAGCATCTGACCCCTAATGCTCAAATCCTTTAACGCCATGAGGTCAAATATGCTTTTCTGCTGTTATCAGAGTGGAATTTAGGAGGAAAAGAAGAAAGCTTACCAACTTGGCTTTCCATTCTCCACATACCAAACCCCAATCAAGAGGCTCTTTCAACCTTTGACTCGAACGTGCCTCTGACTCTCCAAGTTGGGAGAGGCCTTTTACCCGCTGACACGCACACCCCTCCCACTCTCACTCCCAGACCCACCCTCAGATCAGCTTTGTCCGAACGTGGCGTGAGTTCCCATGGCGTCTGCACGGTAAATGTAGGACTCTGGAACAAATGGAATGTTTGCTTATGGTCCATTAGAGGTAGAGAACATGAACACAGTGCTTAAATGATTCCACCACTTGTTAGTTATCAATACCTGCACAGCAGTACCCAGCAACAGTTATTTGTACTGCTGGTTTATTAAATGTCCAGAATGTGCCTTTTCTACAGGGTACCATTGGACGAGAAAAATTATTCTGGTAACCAGAGCCTGGATGTCGTCACCCTGGAGGCTGTCACACAGAACTGGCACACAGTCAGCCACAGTTTGTCTGGCTTTTGAAAACATCTATCCATGTCCCCAGAAGCCAATCAAAGTCCAGCTCCAGAGAAGTGTCCTCATGATGGGCAGGGCAAACTAGCCTAAACCTGATCTATTCCAGGACCCAAGCCTACAAGAAGACCTACTTCTCTGCCAGCTCCAATGCCGCACAGATCACAAAGTGTTTCTCCAACACTGTAGACTGGCTTAAAAGTTTCCTTTTTTTTTTTTTTTTTTTTGCTTTTTAGGGCTGAACCTATGTCACATGAAAGTTCCCAGATTAGGAGTCGAATCAGAACTGCAGCTGACAGCTTTTACCACGGCCACAGCAACTCAGGATCCAAGTCCATCTGCAACCTACACCACAGCACCACCAGATCCTTAACCCACTGAGCAGTGGTCAGTGATTGAACCCTCATCCGCATGGATACTAGTCGGGTTTGTCACTGCTGAGCCACAATGGGAACTCCTCCTAAATTATTCTTGATTTAAAAGAAAAAAGCAGGATGGGAGTTCCCTGTTGTGGCTCAGCAGTTAACGAACCCAACTAGCATCCATGAGAAGTGGGTTCAATCCCTGGCCTCGCTCAGTGGGTTTAAGGATCCGGCATTACCGTGAGCTGTGGTGTAGGTAGCATACTCAGCTCGGAACTGCTGTTGCTGTGGCTGTGGTGTAGGCTGGCAGCTACAGCTCCGATTGGACCCCTAGCCTGGGAACCACCATATGTCACAAGTACGGCCCTAA
Source organism: Catagonus wagneri (assembly GCA_004024745.2). NCBI lineage: Eukaryota > Metazoa > Chordata > Mammalia > Artiodactyla > Tayassuidae > Catagonus > Catagonus wagneri. Next base: position 6,453,402 of record PVHT020000140.1, on the reverse strand, counting down.
AAGACAAAATAATAAATAAATAAATAAATAAATAAATTTAAAAAGCAGGAAACTCTTAGTTCTAACTTTCTCTGTCTTCTGAAGACCACTTCCCAATCTCTTCTTTATTCTCCTAGCACTTGAAAAAAATTGTCAAATCACATAATGCAGAGGTCACTGACCTGCATTAAGTCATCATATTTTACAAGTAAAGTAATAGGTAGTTTAAGATTCTGAAGTCTTACTAAATGAAATTTAGAGCAGAAAATGAATTTCTTATATGGACCTTCTTAATTGCTGCTCACAGAAATTATTTTGTCCAAACGGCAAGAGAGAATTTTAATTTCAGTTCCATTTTCTCATTACCCTCAAAAACTCTAAAAGTACCATTTTGTTAAATTGAGTCAGTCCCAACTGAATAGAGTAATTCAGTAACTTAGCTCACTTGTCCATAGGAGCACTCATTTCATTTTTTTCTAAAATTAATACAACCTGCAACATTAAGGCAAACCACTCCCACCAATCCTGCTGCCTTATTCAATATTCAATTCTATGTGCAATTATGCTGTAAAGTTACAAGGCCCCAGTAGCTGACTACAAATCATTTTTTCACAATAACCTAGAATATACCCAACATTTCTTCACGAAATTGAAAACATCTAAAATAATTTTAATAATTTTGAGCACCATCCACATACAGGAACACGATCAAGACAAAGGATACTTTCAAAGTAATTTGGCAATGACTTGGGTCAATTCAAACAATCAAAATGAAAAATAATCAAGGAGGGAGTTCCCATCGTGGCTCAGCGGAAATGAATCTGACTAGCCTCCTTGAGGATGCAGGTCTTACCCTTGGCCTTGCTCAGTGGTTACAAATCCGGCGTTGCCGTGAGCTGTGGCGTAGGTAGCAGATGTGGCTTGGATCCCTCATTGCTGTGGCTGTGTTGTAGGCCAGCAGCTACAGCTCCAATTCGACCCCTAGCCTGGGAATCTCCATATGCCAAGGGTACGACCCTAAAAAAAGACAAAAAAAAGCGTTCAGAAGACAGGCACAAATTTCAAACTAAAAGGAAAAAAGAAAGAAAGAGAGAAAGAGAAAATCAAAGAAGTTGAACGCATTCTGATTTACACCCAAGTTAGGCTCCAAAAGCTCACTTGTAAGGCAGCTGTTGAACACTCAGGATGCTTTCTTGCTTAAGCCCCCAAACCAGACCATGGAAGTGTCTTAAACTCACCATGTACAGAAATAAAGCTCTCTGCTCCTTCCCTATCACACGACAAACCTCTTCAGGGGAAGAGAATGAGCCCTGCGTTCTGACCACCTACTTCAGCTGGGGGCTCCGGCCCCGGCTCTGGGCCCCTCCTCTGGCAAGAAGAGCACTCACAGCCCCAGCCCACTGAGTCCTGCAGCCCCGGAATGGGAGCGTGCAGGGTGGATCACGTCCTGCTCTCGGTCTCCAGTCTCTCTGTGGCCACACGGATGGTGTGCCTGCTTCCTTTTACTCCCATCACTTCCCATCATCCGGAATCTTTCTCTGTTCTGTTGACTGGGGGAAACAGTCTCATGGCTTCCTTCTGTCCTCTCGGGGCCCTGGTGCAAATCACCGTGCTATCCTAAGGCTTTTTACTGCTAGTCTCTCAAGCACGAGGGCTTCTCTGCCTGGAAGTCACCTCCTTTCACCAAGGAGCTACAGAAAAGAGCAACAAGTGAAACCTGGAAATAATGATGCCTCTTGGAACACAAAACAAAGATGAGTATGTTTGAAAAGGCAAAGGTCTTGAAAAGACCTTGGGGTTAAGGATGAGACTTCGGGCACTTGAAACAA
>PVHT020000140.1:6326312-6451494 GCA_004024745.2 Catagonus wagneri | reverse complement strand
GAGAGAGAGAGAGAGAGAGAGAGAGAGAGAGAGAGAGAGAGAGAGAGAGAGAGAGAGAGAGAGAGAGAGAGAGAGAGAGAGAGAGAGAGAGAGAGAGAGAGAGAGAGAGAGAGAGAGAGAGAGAGAGGAAGGAAGGAAGAAAGGCAGAAAGAAAGAAAGAGAAAAAGAAAAAGAAAAAGAAAGAAAGAAGGAAGGAGGAAGGAAGGAAGGACGAGGACGAGGGAAAGAAAGAAGCTTTGCCAACCCAAAAGACCAGAAACAAGGTCAGAGACAATGAGGCAATGACAGGCCAGGGGCAGCTGGAGAACCACAGGGCATAAAAGGTAGCACGTTTTGGGAAACACCATGAAGAGTCTAAGAATATGGCCAGATATAGACGATAAAACAGCTGATAATGGTTGCTACAGTGTTGGCAATGGAAGATAACTTTTATTTTTTGTATGGTAAGTCTTCGCTCTGCATAGCAGTGCAGGACCATAAAAAAGAATGTGCAACCCGAAACTGTGCAAATTAATCTTAATAATTCATGGGGAAAGGTTACACCTGTTCCATGATCTTTGAAATTTTCCACCGAAATATTAAAAATATTGCTGAAAAAACAGTAAAACTGTATTTAGTATAATTTAATTTAAAACATTAGAAAGAGAATGAAAGGGTTCCTCTATTTGTGGAAAACTTATGAGTAGTTTGAACAGGGCTTGCCCTCTTCACGTTGTATAACTCAGAATCTTTTCTATACCTGACAAACGGTCATACTCCTTTCTAAGTCTGGATTATCTACCAACATTTCATCCTTTGGGTTTTTAATGTCATGAATTATCTCCAAATGTTCCTTTCACATTAAGATATTTGGTGGCATCACTTTCTCTGGGATATTTTCATCTTTTTCGTCACAGTCACTTGCCTCACTTAAGTCAAAAAAATCTGCCTTCACTGAGTTCCTGTGGTTACACGTCTCATCTTTCAAACGGTGGCACTCTCCATGTTCCCATGGTGAACTCTTTCTTTTATGACTCTATCGTGTTTGAGTGAAATCCTGTGAAGTTATTTGTACAGTGTGGTAAAAGCTACTGCCATTCTGCACACCCTTTTCTATTACTTCCTGCTATGATGCTTGGATGTTTTCTAATGCACGCTTTATCTCACGTTTCTTCCAAAATTCAGCTACAGAAAAATGCATGATCTCCAGCTATAGCATCAATCACCAATTTGAAAGTCTATTTAAGATAACAGGCTTCGGGAGTTCCCTTCATGGCTCAGAGGTTAGCGAACCCGACTAGGAACCATGAGGTTGTAGATTCGATCCCTGGCCTTGCTCAGTAGGTTAAGGATCTGGTGTTGCCGTGAGCTGTGGTGTAGGTTGCAGATGCGGCTTGGACACAGCATTGCTGTGGCTGTGGCACAGGCTGGCAGCTACAGCTCTGATTTGACTTAGGCCTGGGAACTTCCAGAGTGGCCCTAAAAAGCAAAAACAAACAAACAAACAAAAAAACAGGCTTTAAAAAAACAAAAACACAAACAAAAAACAGGCTTTAAAAGCTAGCAAAAAGCAAATTTTGACATTTTCATTCAGGTCCCCAAGAGAATCAGAGTGACTTGGAACATTACAGTAGTGGTTGCACTTCAGAAGTTAAATTATTTTGCACACTTCTAGACAAAAACAAAATTGAAACAAGTCTTGAAACAATGATGCGATAATCTATGATCTTTTATTTGTATGCTAAACGGCTGGTTGAGATGGTTTTTCATGATTGTTTAATGTTCTGGGATTCTTAGACTGATTGATAAGTCTAAGTTTTAAAGTCGCTCTTTATATTGCCTCCTAATAGGAATATTACCTTGTGTTTAAGTCTTTTATAACCATGTCAAGATCTGACAACTTTCATGGCACAAGTTCCTGATGGTGCTGCTTCCCAGCCTGTCTCATCAACATTAAATATTTGAGATCATCCTGGTCACCTGCCTTAACTTCTCCTTGGAACCTAGATATAACTTTCTCAGCAGCACCCTTATCTGTGCTAAGGGCATTTAACATTAATCAATTCATGCCAACTTCTGAATGATGAAACCAGTCTTTAGAGATGGTATTTCCTCTCCAATATTCACACTTTTCTTTCAATGTGGCAACGAACTTCATACTTTGGCTTGAATGATAATCACACTGATTGGGGTTTTTCTTTTTTTTTTTTTTTTGCCTCTTGTCATTTTAGGGACGCACCCGCGGCATGTGGAGGTTCCCAGTCTAGGGGTCTTAACAGGAGCTGTAGCCGCTGGCCTACGCCACAGCCACGCAGGATCTGAGCCGCGACTGCGACCTACACCACAGCTCACGGCAATGCCGGATCCTTAACCCACTGAGCAAGGCCAGGGATCGAACCTGCAACTTTATGGTTCCTAGTCAGATTTGTTAACCACTGCGCCACAACAGGAACTCGTGATTGGGATTTTTTAATTACAGTCTCTTTTTTTTTTTTTTTTTGGCTGCACCCACAGCATGTGGAAGTTCCTGGGCCAGGGACTGAATCCACACCATGGCAGAGACCCAAGCTACTGCAGTGACAAGGCTGGATACTCAACCCACTGTACCGTAAGAGAACTCCCTAAAATTACAGTCTTCAATCTAAAACGTAAGTAAAAACTATTTCAACCAAAAGCTGCCTTCTGTTCCCAACACAACTTAAATGAAAAACGCTAAAATGACTTCACCTTGTTTTTACATTCACAGGACGTGTTCAATACGGGTCACACAGGCCTAGGTCTCATCCCATCTTTGCTTTGCTGTCAACATTTTCAAATCTTCTAAGCACTTCCAGTTTCACTTCTAGCACTATCACTTTCCATTTCTTTGCTGTGATTTCATTTTTGTTGGCCAATTTCCTCTCTCGATTATTCATTCTTAGAAGATGATGCAAGGGGTTTAACACTGGGAGATAAAGAGGCAATACAACAACACACTTTGTTGTCTGTGAGTGAACTGAGTAACAGATGCATAGTGAGCAGTTCCTGACAGAGGTGAGAAAACATACGATTTGTCACTGATCATAATATCCTTTTGTTATCTATGCAGTGACTTGTGGATTGAAGCAAAACTTCAATTTGGCGACGCTACTGTTAAGACATCCTGGTAGCTAAAATCTGAACCATGTCGCTGTGGAGCAGGTATAATTTACGTAAACCACGATAACTGATGCGTGTGCACAGCATATTCCTGCAAAGTGAGTTCTGCCTTATTTCATTCCAATCCCTGCTTAAAAATTATCTAGGCCAATTAGGCTAAATGTTTAAAAATCTGACTGAAATGAAACTTTAGGGCAAAATAAAAAGAGCCCTAAACTCTGACCAAATAGGGAGAAGTTAATTATATAAATAAGGCACATGGAAACAGAAAAGAGGAACAGGAGGGGTTATAATCAAATTTCACCATAAAGTAGATTAATTCACAGATTAACTTCTTGTGATTCAAGTATTTTTATATTCATTCAGTTGCTTTTTAAGGCTGCATCTGCAGCATATGGAAGTCCCCAGGCTAGTGGCTGAATCCAAACTGCAGCTGTCGGCATATGCCACAGCCACAGCAACACCAGGTCCAAGCCACATCTGCAACCTATACCACAGCTCATGGCAACGCTGGACCCTTAACCCACTGAGTGAGGCCAGGGATCAAACCCGCATCCTCATATATACTAGAAGGTTTGAAACCCGTTGAACCATAATGGAAACTCCCTCAAGTACTTTTAAAAAGAGAAATTCTGGGAGTTCCCGTCGTGGCTCAGCGGAAACAAATCTGACTAGCACTCATGAGGACGCAGGTTAGATCCCTGGTGTAGCCGTGAGCTGTGATATAGGTTATAGACGCAGCTCAGATCTGGCATTGCTGTGGCTGTGGCATAGGCCAGTGGCTACAGCTCCAATTCAACCCCTAGCCTGGGAACCTCCATGTGCCACAGGTGCGGCCCTAAAAAGACCAAAAAAAAAAAAATTAAAAAGAGAAATTCTGTATGGAAGAAGAACAGGAGTAGCAGCAGCTGTGTAAAGCCAAATCTTCCAATAATTCTTCAAAATAGAAATAGACAATTTTAAAACTCAAGAACAAGTAAAACTGCATAAACCCATAAACCCATGCCCCCAGGATAACCCAGAAGACTTGGGTAATTTCAAATTACCTGTAAGTAAAAAAAAAAAGCCAAATCCTAGTGAGCTACTGTCAGTTCTGCTCTAACACTTACTTTGAAAATGCAAAATCTAGTGTCCAAATGTGACTGATGCATTAGGGAACAATTAGAACATAATGAGAATTTTGTGTTTGCTTATGAACATCTACCTTTATCTGCAAGGATAACTGTGAATGCAGAAAACTGCACCCAGACAAACCAAGCTGGTAGGAATAGGAAATACACCCTCACCCCTGGTTCAAAAAATCTGCTAGTTAGGTCAGTTCACCACAGGAATTATGAGCCATACATGCCCATACCTGGTGTTTCAACTCACAAGCTACAGTCCTTCCCAAGGCCGTGCCCACTGAACAAACTTCAGGTCTTCTCAAGGTAAAGTGCCATATTGACTGGGGTACTTACGTATCTCTAATGACTTCTCATGGATAAAAATCGTGCTGCAGGATTTCCTTGGTGGCTCAGCGGGTTAAGGATCTGGCGCTGTTACAGCTATGGCTCTCGTTACTGCTGTGGCACAGGTTCTATCCCTGGCACGGGGAGCTCCTGCATGCCGAGGGAGTGGCCCCTCCAAGAAACAGAGTGCTACAGAGTTTTTATTTGGTTCCTCTCTATCTTTCAATGAGGGACTGATGGTTCTTGAGTACTGTGTCCTGTTGTGGATTGTGGGTGTGTCCTCTGCCCCCTGCCCGACATTCATACGTTGTTCTAATCCCCGGTACCTCGAAGTGGGAGTGTCTTTGGAGATCGTGCCTCAAAGGGGTCAGTAAGGTAAAATGAGGTCATACAGTCCATCTGGTCCAACATGAGTGAGGTCCTTATGAGAAGAGGACATAAGCACAGGCACACACACAGAGGGGAGAACGTGTGAAGACGACAGGAAGAGGCCACCTACCAGCCAGGGAGCGAGGGTTCAGATGGGAGCAGCCCTGCTGACTGACACACTGATTTCCAACGTCCAGCCTCCAGACTGTGAGAAGGTGCATTTCTGTTGTTTAGGTCACCCAGTGTGTGGCACCGTGTTATGGCAGCCCTAGCAAACTAACACGTGCCCCCAAACCCATTCTCCCCACAAGCCCTCTGCTTTTTATTGAGCAATGCTGCATAGTGTGATGATGTTTAAGACTGCATAGGCTGCATGGTAGCAGGACCGTGCATCTCATGCTCCTGCTCTAAATCATCACAAGAACAACGGCACTCCAGGAAAAACTGAGGGGAAGAAAGAAGGGAGTGTAGCTGTGGTCTGCAGACTGATCTAAAAATCACAGCCTAAGGAGTTCCTGCCGTGGCCCAGTGGGTTAAGAATCTGACTGTGGCTGTCACTTCCCAGGCCGATGCAGTGAGTTAAAGGATCCCACGCTGCTTTACTGCAGCGTAGGTCGCAGCTGTGGCTCAGATTCAATCCCTGGGGCAGGAACTTTCATTTGTCCCGGGGATGGCCATAAAATTAAAAAATAAACAAAATAAGATCATGGCCTAAAAGAGGAGGTCCCCCAAATGTGAAAATACGGAGGGGGCAGGGGAGAGGACTGCCAGGAAGGAGCTAACCTAAATGTGCCTCCGAGCCCAGAAGGCAGCCTTGGAAAGGCAACTATTTGGGGAAGAACAAGATAGAAAGGAAAGGGGAGGCATTCTTTGGAAACCTCATGGTAAAGAGAAAAAAGCCAAGTCAGGGAAATGTAGAAAAGTGCAAGAGATAAAACTTTCAATGACTGAGAAGCACATAATCCTGCCCCGTTCCCTGCCCCCACAAAAGCCACCCATGAAAGTAAGCACACTGTGAGAGTCCTGGCAGGCACGCCCTTGAACAGGAGACCAAAGTTAACACCACCAGCAGTGGGTGCCCCCTGATGCGGGGCACGGAGAAGGACGGCAGATCACTTAAGGGGTATTTCTAGCAAAAGTGCATAATCTGAATCTAATCATGATCCAACACAAATGGAGGGGCATTGTTTATACCAAAAAACAAATGTGTGGCATATCCTCAAAAATGCTAAATTCATGAAAGACAAAGAAACACCAAGAAACTATTTCAGATTAAGGGAGAATAAAGAGACATTACAACTAAATAAAACAAGTGAGCCTGAACTGTATGGGGAATGTGTCCTATAAAGGACAGCAGTGGGGCACGAATTCAATTTAATGTCATTTGAATAAAGCAATGTCATTTGCTTTACCAGATGTCATTTGCTTTACAGATTATCTGTTCCAATACCAGAACAGCTCCTGGTACTGTGACTATGTAGAGAACGTCCTTGTTTTTAGGAAATGCAAACTGAAATATTTAGGGGCAAAGGGTGTCAAATCTGCAATTTACTCTCAAATGGCTAACAAAAATTAATGTATAAGAGGGTAAGATCGAGAGAGAGAAAGAGAGAGACAGCAAAAAGTGAGAGAATGGGGGGAGAGCAAAGGGGAGGGAGGAGAAAGAGAGAATGATAAACCCAACATCGTGAAATGTTAACATTTGAGGAATCTGGGTAAAGGGTACATGGGAGTTCCTTGTACTTTTTGCAACTATTGTGAAGTATAAAATCATTTCAAAATAAAAAGTTAAAAAGAGAAGAAAGAGATAAATTTTGCCTAGCTTGTTCCAATGTGTATTTTCTGATTAAGTTCTTAATTCATTCAGTGAGAACAATAAAGCCAAGGCAGAGTAGAAGGGAGTATAATTAAAGAACAAAAAGGAGTTCAAAATTTACAAATAACATTATGGCATCATCTTAAAAGCTGAATTCAGAATTTTTTAAAAAAAACTGTAAAGTAATCAGGCTCCGTAATATAGGTTGGAAAGTTGTGATTTAAACCACCAACCCAATGAAGTAGCACAGGGAAAAATTATTTCAGCCTTTTCTTCAGTGTTGCTGGGTCACTGAATCTGTAAGCAGATTCTGTACAGCAGCAGGCACTCACATACAGAGAATGACGAAGCAAAAGGTTCTATTGTGTGACATTTCCTTTTTTTTGTCTTTTTTCTTTATCTACGGCCGCACCTGCAGCATATGGAGGTTCCCAGGCTAGGGGGTCTAACAGGAGCTGTAGCTGCCGGCCTTCGCCACAGCCACAGCAACGCGGGATCATAGCCACATCTGCAACCTACACCACAGCTCACGGCAACGCCGGATCCTTAACCCGCTGAACAAGGCCAGGGATCGAACCCACAACTTCATGGTTCCTAGTTGGATTCGTTTCCACTGAGCCACGACAGGAACTCCTGTGTGACATTTCTTAAAGTACATCTTCAAGTGTATATAGTCCAACTAACTGCTAACAGAGGAAAGAATAACAGAGTAACTCTTAACATAACTCGTTTCCAACAACAGCACTTGACCCAGGCAGCCTTACCACCCCGAGATCGTGACAGTTTTGTCCATATTGGTCTCCCTCCCTCCAATCACTCTTCCTTTCACTCTCTCTAGCTACAGTCTTCCAGAGTCTTCATTCTAAAATACACATTCCATGCCATGTAACTCTTTTATCAAAATCCTTTGAAAAAGATACTTACAAAGAATCAGGTTCGGAGTTCCAGTCGTGGCTCAGTGGTTAACGAATCCGACTAAGAAGCATGAGGTTGAGGGTTTGATCCCCGGCATTGCTCAGTGGGTTAAGGATCTGGTGTTGCCGTGAGCTGTGGTGTAGGTTGCAGACGTGGCTTGGATCCCGCGTTGCTGTGGCTGTGGCGAAGGCCGGCAGCTACAGCTTCTGTTAGACCCCTAGCCTGGGAACCTCCATATGCCGCGGGAGCGGCCCTAGATAAGGCAAAAAGACAAAAAGACAAAAAAAAAAAAAGAATCAGGTTCAAGTATCTTACCCTCCATATCCAAGGTCTCCTACCACTTAGTCTTCAGTTTCTTTTCCAAACTATAATCTCCCTTCAGCCAAAACTAGCCACCGTGTCTGTGCTGACACCCAACACTTTCTCTGCTGGTCTTCAAAGCCCACATGGGGGTCCACTGTGGGCCTGTTCTCTCCACCTCAGTCGCCTCCCTCTCCTTGGAACATATAGTAATTAGAACACGCTGCACATAAGTAAGTGAAAGGAAGGAAGAAAGGAAAGGAAGAAGGGAGGAAGGGAAGAAATAGAGGGCTTACAAATTTCTGATTTTTTGAATATCAGTTATCTAATTTTTGCCCATCAATTTCCCCCTCCTTCCATTCATTTTCTTGCTCCAGCTTTGCAAGTACCTTAGACATGCTTATTCTATAACACAATCGGATAGAAAGTTTTGTCCTGATGCATGCCCAAGAGTGGGATTGCTGGGCCATATGGCAGTGCTATATTTAGTTTTCTGAGGTACCTCCATATGGTTTTCCACAGTGGTTGTACCAATTCACATTCCCACCAGCAGTGTAGGGGGGTTCCCTTTTCTCTGTACCCTCTCCAGCATTTGTTATTTGTCGCCTTGTTAATGATGGCCATTCTGACAGATGTGAGGTGGTATCTCATAGTAGCTTTGACTTGCATTTTACCTGTTACGTTCATTGCAGCACTATTCACAATAGTCAAGACATGGAAACAACCTAAATGTCCATCAACAGATGAATCAATTAAGAAGATGTGGTATATATACACAACGGAATACTACTCAGCCATAAAAAAGAACAAAATAATGCCATTTGCAGCAGCATGGATGGAACTAGAGACTCTCATGCTACGTGAAGTAAGTCAGAAAGAAAAAGATAAATACGTATGATATCACTTTTTTTTGGAATCTAATATATGACACAAACGAAACTTTCCACAGAAAAGAAACGCATGGGCTTGGAGAACAGATTTGTAGTTGCCGAGGGGGAGGGAGTGGGATGGACTCGGAGTCTGGGGTTAATAGATGCAAACTATTGCATTTGCAGTGGATAATCAATGAGATCCTGCTGTAAAGCACAGGGAACTATATCCAGTTACCTGTGATGGAAAATGATAGAGGATAATGTGAGTAAAGAATATATACATATATATATGTATCATTGGGTCACTTTGCTGTACAGTAGAAATTGACAGAACACTGTAAAATCAACTATAATGAAAAACTAAAAATCATAAAATTGTAAAAAGGAAAGAGTAAAAAAAAAGACACAATAGGATAGAGCAGCTATGACAGCAGAGATAGACAAAGGGATTATAGTTTTAAGGAGTATAAAACCAAAATCAGCACAGGAAGGATTGGTGTTTGCGGACCGAGAAAGGCCAGGGTGAAGGGAAGACAGTAGAGCTTTGAGGACCACTGCCCACCACTGGACGGTGCTTCTAGCACACTGTCTTTGCTCACTGCATAATGCTGTGCCACAAATGGGGAGGGAGTGATGGTTAGCAGCATATATGCCACCCTAGACTAATGGGTGAACTCCAACCTAACCCAGCTCAAATGATTATAAAGTACAAACAGTTAAATCTAAATTAATGAAACAGTGCCACAATTTCAAAATACAGCAGCAACAAAGGGTAGATTGTCTATGGAGGATGTGGCCATTTGGTTATAGAAATGGAGATCCAGGCAGGAGGGGGATGACTCAAGGCTGTACCTGACCCCTCCCCCCTCTTTATTCAGGACACGGGCTTCAAGATACTCCTTGGGGGTAGCTATGTGTGGTGACTGATGACAACTAGTTATCGTGGAAACCATTTCATAATATATTTAAGTGTCAAATCATTACACTGTATACCTGAAACTAATATAATGATGTATGTCAATGGCATATACACTTTTTAATAAAATAATTTTTTAAAAGAAAAATTCTTATAATTGCAATCCAGTTCCACAAGAGCCCAGCTCCAAGGGGGAGATTTAAAAAATCTCCTCTTTGAAAGGTCTTTAAAATAAAAAGAGGAGTTCCTGTTGTGGCTCAAAGGTTAACGAACCCGACTAGGAACCATGAGGTTGCGGGTTCGATCCCTGGCCTTGCTCAGTGGGTTAAGGATCCAGCGTTGCCGTGAGCTGTGGTGTAGGTCACAGACACGGCTCGGATCCCGCGTTGCTGTGGCTGTGGCGAAGGCCAGCAGCCACAGCTCCTGTTAGACGCCTAGCCTGGGAACCTCCACATGCCGCAGGTGCGGCCCTAGATAAGGCAATAAATAAATCAATAAATCAATAAATAAATCAATAAATAAATATGAAGTCCTCAAGAAAATAAATAAATAAAATAAAAAGAGATGAAACACATTTGAGTAATATATTCTGCAACCCTCCAAGAAGTGCCAAGGATAAAATTCATCCTAAACAAAGAGAGCTACACCGCTTACTCCCCATGATTCCATGTCTGAAACTCATTCAGTCCCTTGTCCATCTCCCCAAAACAGACTCAGCTCTTTGACAGCAAACTGCCTTTTATTTATTGCTATATTTGCAGCTCCCAGCCCAATTTATGGGTTCAATAAATGTCTGCTATGAGAATAAATATTTAGCCAGAACTGTAAGAATGTAGCAAAGTAGTTGATCATTTTGACCCTTCTCCCCCAAAGAAAAGCTATTCCCAGGGGGCCAGAATCTTTAGGAATGGCACGTAACTCAAATATTCAGTCTTTGCAATTCAAGGTAATTGCAGTAATAACAGTTAAAGCATTCTGAGCAGGTGTCTAATCACTTGCTCCTCATTAACAGACCTTTGAGTTAGGTACCCCTGTGACTTAACAGAAGGGGCAACTGAGACCCAGGGATGTTAAATAACTTGCCCAAAATCACACAGCCAGAGAGAGGCAGAGCCAGGAATCAAAGGCCAGCAATCTCTAGAGTCCACACTTTCAACCATTATACAAATACAAATGTATCAAAAAAAGATCAAATAAATGCATTCTAAGAATTAATAAAAAAATATAATATTTCAGGAGTTCCTGATATTTCAGGAGTTCCCGTTGTGGCGCAGCGGTTAACGAATCCGACTAGGAACCATGAGGTTGTGGGTTTGACTCCTGGCATCGCTCATTGGGTTAACGATCTGGCATTGCTGTGAGCTATGGTGTAGGTTACAGATGTGGCCCGGATCTGGCGTTGCTGTGGCTCTGGCATATGCTGGCAGCAACAGCTCCAATTCGACCCCCAGCCTGGGAACCTCCATATACTGTGGGTGTGGCCCTATAAAGCAAAAAAAAAAAAAAGTATAATATTTCAATTGCATATGTTTGGGTTAACTTTTAGAATGCAGTCTAATATAAACAGTATTAAACAATTTTTTTTGTTTGTTTTTAAAAGCTACCCAAGTTGCTGTTAAAATAGCAACCTCATTAATTATAACTTTGTAGGTCAATAATAACTACCAAAAAGTGACATTTTAATTACTAATCAAAATAACAGGAGATTTTTCTTTAGTAACAATAGTCACTTTCTAAATAGGCACATATTTTAAATGTTTAAATATTTTAGTTATAAGTATGGATTATAGTGTCTTTTAAAACCAAAATGATATAAACAAAAATGAAATAGAACATTTCAGCCAGGTTACCAGAACAAATATCTGGTATATGACTCCATCTTTCTAATCCTTTTCCTGAGAGGTGATGAAGTACAGAGGAAGTGTCCTGACTTTGAAGTGCTGCTGGAATCACAGCTGGTCCATTCTCCAGCTCTGTGACCGTAGGGAAGGTACTTAACCTCTCTGAACTTCATAAATAACACCAAGAGCCTCAAGGTATTTTGAAGACAAAAATATGTAATATACACAAAACTGCATACCTAAGGAAATAAATGTTAAACCCTTTTTTCTTATAAGAGAAACAAGACTAGACAGATAACCTTTATTTCTGCACATTAGTTAATTCGAAACATACTGATGTTTCCCAGAGTCCAAGGCACAGGCAACGTTTCTCCACCCGTTTTCATTTCTGAAACTTCGAGGAAAACAATTGCATTAATACATCCCAATTCTAGCTTCCAATTTACATGGGTTACACAAAATTATTTACTTTAAAAGTGAACTTTTGAGATTATTTTGTTTTAAAAACCTGTCTTAAAAAGCTGACAATTTATCCACAAACAACAAATGCTGGAGAGGGTGTGGAGAAAAGGGAACCCTCCTGTACTGTTGGTGGGAATGTAAGCTAGTACAACCACTATGGAAAACAGTATGGAGGTACCTTAGACAACTACACATAGAACTACCATATGACCCAGCAATCCCACTCTTGGGCATATATCCAGACAAAAATCTCCTTAAAAAAGACACTTACACACGCATGTTCATTGCAGCACTATTCACAATAGCCAAGACATGGAAACAACCCAAATGTCCATCGGCAGATGATTGGATTAGGAAGATGTGGTATATATACACAATGGAATACTATTCAGTCACAGAAAAAGAATAAAATAATGTCATTTGCAGCAACATGGATGGAATTAGAGACCCTCATACTAAGTGAAGCAAGTCAGAAGGAGAAAGACAGATACCATATGATATCACTTATATCTGGAATCGAATATACTGCACAAATGAACTTTTCATAGAAAAGAAAATTACAAACTTGGAGAATAGACTTGTGGTTGCCAAGGGGGTTGGGGAGGGAGTGGGATGGTAGGGGGGTCTGGGGTTAACAGTTGTAGACTATTGCTTCGGGGATGGAAAAGCAAGGAGATCCAGCTGTATAGCACTGGGAACTATGTCTAATCCCTTGTGTCGAATCCATATGTGTATGTGTAACCAGGTCACCATGCTGTGCAACTCAAAAATTGACAGAAATCTGTAAACCAGGTATAATGGAAAAAAATTTTAAATAAAATAAAAAATAAAAAAGCTGACAATTTTGGCCTCTGTCAGCCTCTGTGATGACTTTAAACTCTGGATAAGATGAATAAATCTCCATCTTACCCACTAAAAGGAAGAGATAGGACCAGGTGATATTTAGTGGTTTCACACAGCAAAATAAGGTTTTGAATCTATCAACAAACAGGAGTAGATCCAAAAACATGGGTACTTCTAATGAAAAGACAGAGTCCATTCTTCTCAAAAAGGATTCACCAGCAGCAAGCAGGTAGCAACTAACAACTTTCGGGCCAGGACCACTTGCTCCTCTTCCAACCTTCATACGGCCCTTCCCAGGTCTGTTCAGCTTCTCAGGTGGTCAGGGGGACAGAAGGATCCGCTGGCTCACACAGGTCCTGGCACCTCAGCCTCCTGTGAACACTGGGTAACCAAGGAGCAGATGAAGGAAATCCTTTTTTATAGAAATAGTCAACAAATGAAAAAGGAATGACTGAATGACATAACTGGTTTGCAACTCCCAGTTATCCACAGATCTAGACACTGATCATCAATGGCTCAAACACGGACTGTGTTTCCCAGGGTCATTGAGAAACATCTCAGACACTGCGTGCTTTCTACCACCAAAATATCTATCTCTCTATCTACCCTGAATTTGATCATGTCTATAGATCTACTATCAATCTACAAGAATTACAAAACTGCACAATGGGGATGTTATCAGAAAAAAAAAGGATAAAGAGAGAAGCTGTGGGCTAAGCAATACTTAGAAGACATTAAAAAAATGAATCAATTCATGGTGTTTGTAGTTTTATCAAGATAATTATTTCATAAGAAAGGGCAACAGAAGGTTTCAGGGTGGCAGGCAAAGTTCTAGTGACCTATTTTTTAAAAAATAAAAATAAGAAAAAGATTTTAAAAAAGAGGAGTAAGATTCTAAAGGTAATTCCAGATTAGCCTTTAGTCAGACCATACACTTTTTTTTGAAGTATTAAATCCAAAAAATATTTTTTTTTCATTAAGATAGGCGAATGAGTGGAGGATTTAAAACATTACTGATTTAAAAAAAAAAAGGGAATAAAGAGGTCATTGTGAAAAAAAGTCAGAACTCTGAGAAGGTCCTTACAATTTCTTTACCCTGTGGTACCCTTTATTTTGGGTTACACTGGCGGGACATCATATAATCTTTACAATGCCTGGGGGCCTAAAAGGTTTGTACTATTCTTTTTTTTTTTTATTATTAGCATGATTTTTATTTTTTCCATTATAGCTGGTTTACAGTGTTCTGTCAGTTTTCTACTGTACAGCAAGGTGACCCAGTCACACATGCATGTATACATTCTTTTTCTCACATTATCATGTTCCATCCTAAGTGACTACATATAGTTCTTTAAAAACAAACTAAATGTCTCACCTTAATGTGGGAATGAGGAGAAGGTTTGGTGGGTCTATTCTCAATTGTTCATCTCTACTAAAAGTTTTTTAGATTTTTTTTTTTTTCTAACTCATACAGACGGCTTGGGAGAGACAGCATCTTCTAGTGACTCGAACTTGAATAAGAAAATCGTTGCTTACTGTAAGGAGCTCAAAATCGGGGATAGA
This sequence comes from Catagonus wagneri, assembly GCA_004024745.2. Taxonomy (NCBI): domain Eukaryota; kingdom Metazoa; phylum Chordata; class Mammalia; order Artiodactyla; family Tayassuidae; genus Catagonus; species Catagonus wagneri. The sequence continues at coordinate 6,437,035 of PVHT020000140.1, read as the reverse complement.
AGTTGCACAGGAACATGGACAATTACCTGGTGAGCTAAGGGCTGGAGACAGACTACAGAAAAAGGAGTAAGCCTGAAATATGGAGCCTACTTACGTGGTTACCTATGTGGTTTATCTGGTGCATCTTTGAAGAGGAAGAAAGCTGCATTTAACCTACACAGAGAAGTGGAGAGGGCAGCAGGGAACATGAAAGCAGGTTGGGTAACCATTACGGTAGCTTAACAAGAAAAATCTGAGATGTATCTCAATAATTCAGTATTAAAATGAGCAGGAAGACGCAGAAGCACCATGATACTCTTAATATATACTCACTTAGTTAAAAATCTAAGATCTAGATATAATTTAAATGGGGTAAAACAGACTGCCTATTCAGAATTTATTAAATTTCAATATTCATTGGCAATAATATAAATATGAGATATGTCATTACCTGATTAATTCTTGGATAGCTGTTTTTTTCAAAAACAACAACGACAACAATATTCTTCAAGGCACTTTATATCCAAAAAACCACTCTTTAGCCAAGACAGGTATTTTCACATGAAGGGGAAAACGTGCATAATTAAGTACTGTGAGACAGCCACAGTCTCATACACTACATACATCTTTTGTATTCAGGAAGGTAAACCAAAGTTTAAGGGCAGTTTTATGAAGATCAGCTAATGGCAGAGCTATAATTTCACAGAGTTCTAAAATTTCTTGTAAACTACTTTTATTGTTTAACTACTGAAGACAAAAGGATTATTCAGCAAATCATTTTAAGTATTTATGTTATAAAAGCTATTCCTATTTATATTGAACAGTGACACAGAATGAAATATATTAGTATGTGCAAATATACACTTTACCAGAGAAAAACATGTTTCATTGTATTGTTCTTATATTTGCCTTGATATGCTTTTATGTGTGTCTATATGATGTTCTGAAAAACAGAACTTAAAAGAAATTGTTTGGACAATCCTTTGTTTTAACCTTACTCAAGGAGTTCCCGTTGTGGCGCAACAGAAACGAATCCGATTAGGAACCATGAGGTTGAGGGTTCGACCCCCGGCCTTGCTCAGCGGGTTAAGGATCTGGCATTGCTGTGTGTAGGTGGCAGACACGGCTCGGATCCTGCTTTGCTGTGGCTGTGGCGTAGGCCGGCAGCTGAGGCTCCAATTAGACCCCTAGCCTGGGAACCTCCATACGCCAAAAAAAAAAAACCTTACTTCAGATCTCTTACAACAAAATTTAACTGAAATTCTAAATAAAAATATGCTAGAAATGTCTGTACCATTTTCAGCTTGATCCTAAACTTTTAAAATTTCTTTATCTTTCAATACCATATTTTTAAAACATTTTAGAGCAAAAAGTTACCAATTAAAAACCTCTGAGATTCTCCTGGTACAACAGCCACATTTTAGACCCTGGTGGCTGGAGGAAATCTACAATAACACCAGGATACTCTGAGTGTTTGTTTCTTATCAGAGCTGTGATGGCTCCCTACGCTGCCTAAACCTTTACCCTATTGTCCAGTCTCTTGTATGGTAAATAATATGAGTTATAATAAGGATCTGGCTTTAACTCAGAAAATCAGTCATAACACAGACTAGCTGTGTGGCTTTGGGCAAATTACTTGTCTCTCTGAGCCTCCATAGCCTCACAGAAAACAGAGATTATATCTGCCCAGGCTGCACAGTGCCATCGGGGGCAGACTGGCCCGTACCCACCCAATCCCAAGTGATCCTGTCCATCTCATCCCAGAAAAAAAAGCATCATTATGCCAATCATGGTACTAGGGGCGTGGAAGAACTCCTAAGAACTCTCAATTTCCTACGTCTCGCTTTCAAGGCTTCACTTGGAGTTGACAAGTCAGCTGAGGAAGGTTTTACAAATCTAGCTATTCTAGTTCTTACGACTGATCACACCCGCATGCCCACTTCCTGGCCCCAGCTGCAGAAAGTGCTAGCCCAGCCCCGTAAGTGGACAAGTTGCCAGTATTCTGGAGAGGCTCATTAAAATTTATATCTTTCAACCACTCTGTCTCAAGACAAAAGGAACAACACTCTTGCCAATAAATACTCTGAACACCAGTTATGACAGACACTTGCCAGGGGTGTACATCCCAGTCATTACTGGCCTCGACTGAGAGCATCAGGCAGACAGGGCAGACATTCTATCCCCTAGGACTTCCAGGTCCTGGTAATCCACATTCCTGCTTCCTCTTATCTCTGGAATGGCATCCTCTCAAAGTCCAGTTTTACCCTTACCCAAGGCTGACAACTGGAATGAGATGGTGGAACAATTTGTTTGGCAACAAGAGCCTGGCCCTCTACCAGCACAGGCTCAGCAGTTCCACCAGCATCCCACTCAGTGTGAGCCCCCAGACCGAGGGGCAGAAGATCGAGACCTCTGTCCCGTGGGGCACTGTTTCAGCTGCCTCTACAGGCAGGCCACTTCAACCTCTGCCACAGTGGAGTCGGGGCAGACACACACACACACACGGCCCAAGACCTTCCAACCACCAGTGAGACACCCACCCAAAGGACTGAGCCTACATGTGCCACCGTAAGTCCTGAAAGACCTCAGACCCAAACGTCACAACCTGGAACTGAAGTATCCCTGACAGTGAAGTCAGAGCAATGTGTTGACGCAGGAGATGAAGGCAGACACGCCCTAGAAACCACACAGTAAAATTCAGATGTTCCAGAGAATATTTAATGATACAGAAGAACGCTGATCTGAGGTCATAGTTTTAGCTAAGTTCAGATCAGAAAACTGCTTCCACATGCTTCACAGTCTCACTGCTGCCACATGAGTGTCTACTCCCAGCTTATTCCAGCACTGGCTGTCATGATGGTCTTGAGGTTGTGTCTGTTTCAAAGGGAAAATCGCTTTCCTTTCTTTATGTATCTTTCTTTCTCTCTCTCTTTCTTCCTTCCTTCCTTCCTTCCTTCCTTCCTTCCTTCCTTCCTTCCTTCCTTCCTTCTCCCTCTCTCTCTCTCTCTCTCTCTCTCTCTCTCTCTCTCTCTCTCTCGGCTTTTTGTGGCATCGCCTGCTACAAATGGAGGATCCCAGACTAGAGATCGAATAGGAGCTGTAGCCGCTGGCGTATGCCACAGCGACGCCAGATCCGAGCCTCATCTGCGACCTACACCATAGCTCACTGCAACTCTGAATCCTTAACCCACTGAGCAAGGTCAAGAATTGAACCTGCGCCCTGAGGGATGCTAGTCAGATTCATTTCTGCTGAGCCACGAGGCTAACTCCTGCATTTCTTCTTTTTATAAATCATTTCTTTAAGCAAACTGTTGCAAGGCAATATCCATAAATTTGTCGTTTTTACTTACTCTGCTCGGACACATTTAAAAACCACAGGATGAGAGGGGTAAGCAGTAAAACTTAAAAACATGTATCTTGATATCCATTCTGTGTCAAAACGAAAACATCACAAAGCAAATCCACAGCATAGGGCATGATAAACTGAGGAGTCGAAAAAAGAACATCAACTAATCTGATGCTTTATTTTACCTGAGAGGAAGCCAAAGTCTACAGAGCTTGTCCAAGGTCAGACAGCCCACAGTGGATGACTAGGCTCCATTTCCCTTGGTCCGTCCATCTAACATTCTTCCTACCACAGCATTATCTCAGCTCAGAGTGCCTGAATCTTTGCAGTACTAGGTACCTAGTTATCATGACCACAGTAATTCTATCTCTTTGATAAACAAATATTTCTGAATGAGAAATATTTGTCACACTGCATGAGAAAGCCCCCTCGTGCACTGCAGTGGATTCCTACTGCTTCAGCCGCTTAGAACCCCTTCTTTCTGCCTGAAGGAAGATGCCCGCTCTCCTCCCATGTGGCTACAGTGGGACCACTGTGCCCAGCCTCCTGCTTAGCAAGTATGTGACCAGGAAGAGCCAATCATATTCGACTGCTCACGGCAATCGTTCTACACATTATGATTTCAAAAATACAAAAGATGCATGTAAATAAACTATAATTAGAAGATAATATGCAAACAAGCATTTTAAAACATTAGGTCTATGATGATTATCTTTAAAACTGCTGATCTATCAACTTTTCAACAAAGATAAAAGAAAACCTGTTTGCCAGGTATGTTGTGAAATAGCTTGAAAATATATATTGACAAATTTTTTTTATGTAAATGTCATTTATATTCACTTACTCTGAGGCAGTTGTGATCCCAAATGTTTCCTAAATAACATACACTGAGTCTCTAAAACAACCCTATGAGGAAACAGGCAGAGAAACTCACCGCGGGGCTACACAGTCAATAGTTCACAGGGCCAGAATTAAAACCATACTCTCAGCTACTAGGCCATTCTGCTTCTCAATCAAAGGGCTAAATTCATTATACTTTCTCTTCATCTGTGGAGACACACTCTTAAAGAAGTGTAGAGAATTCTCTGAGCAGCCTATCTCATCGATCGATGGCCATCCTTCCTTGAGTTGTGATTTTTGTCCAATTTCGTTAGCTAAATAAAACCAAATCTAGCCAGTACTTAGAAATACAAGAAAAGCACAGTGGCTTCAAGAATGCCCTAGAAGTTACTGAGGTGACACTTTTCCACAATATTTAAACATAATGCTTGTTTGCATATTATGTTCTAATTACAGTGCAATGTGTTTACAATGAATAGTGTACAATGTACAATGAACAGTATTAAACAAATCTTGTCCTGTTATAAACAGCTAATATGAAAACAACTGAAATCAGAATAACCTCTTATTAGTAAGACACAGCATGAATGGGTAATGACACCTGGGATCATACATTTTCTCTCTATAAAAATTTCAATTAGTCACAGCAGCCACGGCCTTAATTATTACTTTCAAATATTAATTTTAACCTTCAAAAGAATGATTTAGCAATGCTCCAAGATTATGAAATTAAGCCAAGCAGTTTTCTTTGCCCCAGTACATTTTAGTATTAATGTCCTAGTAAAACGCTCTCTAAATTTGTAAGTTTTCTTAATTTTTCCGTTGAAATTCCAAAACAGGATACTTAACTAAACACTAAGGTTTCATAGTAAATAATTATCATCTATTCAAGTCAAAACGGTCACAATTTACCAAACTAAGTTATCTCTGCAATCACTTCAACACATACACATAAACCAGAGGAAAGCTTCCCGATTCAGACTAACGAAATTCCTAAAAGCTAAAGTAGCGAAGTCAATTCATCAAGTATTTAAAAGGAAGCTTAACTTTGTTACTTGTCTAACACCAAAAACTCAAACTAGGGAAACATCATTCAAGAGGAGTTCTGAAGATGTGCAGATGGCACATGTCAACCATAAGTAAGTGGGTCTACGTGGGATTCTGAGATACAGGCACCTGCAAGAGATGCTGGAAAACAGTTTATTATTATTGCCTTGTTTGTGGTTCTGAATCCACTATCTTGATTTCATAATCACTAGTAGTTTGGCCTTTTTGTTAAGGAAGAGTTCACACTAAGAACATCGACCCCAGTTCCCTTCGTGGCATAGTGGAAACGAATCTGACTAGGAACCATGAGGTTGCAGGTTCAATCCCTGGCCTCGCTCAGTGGGTTAAGGATCCGGCGTTGCCATGAGCTGTGGTGTAGGTCACAGACACAGCTCGGATTTCACATTGCTGTGGCTGTGGTGTAAGGCTGGTGGCCACAGCTCTGATTAGACCCCTAGCCTGGGAACCTCCATATGCCGCGGGTGTGGCCCTAGAAAAGGCAAAAAACAAAAACAACCCCCCCCCAAAACCCAACACCTTAACCCCATATATTCATGCCTTAACTTAAAAAAATAAAAACTTTCGTTGTATTTCATCTAATATTCTAAAAATAGAACGTAACATAATTGGTACCTAGAAATGTTTGTATGTTGCTAAAAACACATAAAGCTAAAAGAATGATCATCCGATCCACTGCTTTGTAGCTGGCTCCCAATTATCCAAAGAAGCCCATATATACCTAACATGCTGAGACAGCAAATGAATCTCGTCTCTATGGCAATCCTGATCAATTAGTAATAACCTCTCCGTGCATGTTTTAGAGAGGGATTCTGAGGCAGCAGAGGTGTGATGGGGAGGCAAGTGGCAAGTGCAGTTGCCCAGGCGCCATGCTTGAGTCCCCTACGCCCATGTTACTAAACATTCAGAGACTGCCAAGTTAATAATGAAATGTAATCTAAAAAGAAAATTAGCCTGCAAAAGTGAGGGGCACATTATGAATTTCAAAGCCATGTAAAAGTGATCTGGGCCAAATGCTGTTACTACATCTTCTATTTGGTGATTCTCTTCCAGCAGCACTGGGGTTAATTTCACTGTCCATTCTTGACAGGAGGTTGGATTTTCTTATACTTCACTTTACATTGCTCATTCTGGGAAGAAAACTGCACTTTCTTGGTTTTTACTTTATATATAATTTATGGAAGGAAGTTGAACATTCTTGTGTTTCACTTTACAGGATACCAACAGTAAAACCACCCAGCCCACACCCTAATGCCCTTGGGTAACATTAGCCTGCTGCTGAATGCCGGCCAGAACATACACCACATGGCTCTCTTCCAGGGCTTCTCAGACTGCTGCAGCCAGGGAATGTGCCTGGGGGCAGGGGTATTCAAATCCACAAAACAGGCATGGCATTTCAAATGTTATTTCAGTATTAAAATAGGCACAAATGTGTTATTTAGAAGAACACAAAATTGGCCTGAATCTTCATAAGAAGAAAAGAGATTACAAAAAAATGTTCCCTTTACGGAAAGACCTGCGCGAGCATGTGAGCGCACGCGCACACACCCCCCCACCCCCTGGGTGTGTGTGTGTGTCTATGTGTGTCAATCTTTGTGCTCACAATACTTTGGTGGAAAGCTCAGAGAAACACAGCATTGCTCCATTAGTGCCCATAAACTGAGGACTGACTTATAAAATGTAACAGTTATCTTGACTTTAAAAGGGGAGCAGGGCAGCAAGCTGATCCTGTTAACAACTTGGCTTCCAACAAAAAAGTTCATTTGGACAGAAAAAGTTGTTTATTACAGTTATATCTGCACCATCATCACATTAATAATAGTAATACTTAATATTTGAGCATTTCCAGGCAATAGGACCCCAGAGCCTGGGGGTGTCGCCCTTCCACGACTTGCCAAGAATATTCCAGCTAGTAGTGGGCCTTTAAATTTTGTATTACGGCTCCTCTGTCCAGAATGTTCTTCTCTCAGATATTTCCCTGGCTCATGCCCTTAGTTTCCTACCACTTTTCTAAAATAGCACCCCACGCCATCAAGACGGCAGTGGTTTTTCAACCGCCTTACCTTTCTGTATTTCTAATTCACCGCACGCAGACATTGTGCTGTGCATTTCTCTGTTTACTCAGTAAGCATGTTCCTCCAGCCAACACTCCGTGAAGGGAGTACCTGTTTCTTTATGCTTTTCACATATTATCAAAGCCTACAAACGGTACCTGGCATACAACAGGAGAATTAAATATTTGTGAAATGAATGACTATTAGACTGTACCTATTTATTCAAAAATATACCATATGAGACATGAAGCTATCAGACTTGTACACCTACGTAAGGGACTACACACTCTGCCCAGTACAGAAAGTAGTACTCCCAAGGTCTCCATAGCAATGCCACAAACTGCCTTATTTTGGCAACACGTACCACAGTCGCTGCCCACAGATATCCCAAATACTTTGAAATAAGCCTGTGGTGATACAAACAGGAACCCAGGCACTCTGGTGATAACTGTTTTTAAAACGGGCACCCACTAGAAGGTAGCAGACAAGCTCTTCGGGCACAGAGGGTGCCCTATTTGTCCCCCACAGGGGTGGTGAGGTGGTACAGCTGCACCGCATCCTTCCGAAGTTCAAACAGTAAAGCCCGAACCCTCAATGTGACTGTATTAGGAGATGGAGTCTTTAGGAGTTAAGGTTAAACGAGGTCATAAGGGTGGGGCCCGAAACTGACAGGACTGGTGGCCTTCTAAGAAGAAAAGGAAGAGAGAAATCTCTGTCCCTCCTCACACGCTGATGGAGAAAAGCCATGAGGGGACACTGTGAGAAGGGGGTCACCTACATGTCAGGAAGAGAAGTCATAGTGGACACCAGCACCTTGGTCTTGGACTTCTAGCCTCCAGAACTGGTGGGATTTTCTTATGACAGCATGAAATGCTTAAAGCAAAACAGGGTGGAAGTCAGACAATCCTCATCAGCCTTGAAACCCTTCAAAACCCACACCTCTTTCCCTGCTAAATCCTCCCCACGTGGTTCCCACAAACCCATCTCATCCACAGGACGGGCTGTTCTGGTTGGGGTTTCCCCACTGCAGTAACAGAGGTCGGCAGTTCTGAAGAGGTTTTGTTTCTAACTCTGTCTTTCTGAGCTTCAGTGTGTGTGAACAGGGGGTTTTCAATAATACACCTCACAGGGTTTTGTGCAAATGAAATTAACCTATGGTAAAAGTTTACAACAGTATGTCACACAGAGTAAATGCCATATAACATTGCTACTGTTATCAGGGGTAGGATCATCTGATTTTACTCCCAAAATAACACTATGCAGTATGTACAACAAGTACCCACATTTCAGGAAACTGAAGTCCACCAAGGTCACATAGTTCTAAGTGGAGGAGACAAGATCGAAAGCAGGCAGTCCGACTCCAGGATCCAGGCTCTAAATGCAGCGACTGGCCCAGAGTGAAAACTCTGGGAAGGCTATTGCTTTTATCACTAATGTCACACTATAATATTAGTAAAGAAAGCAAAAAGTGGGCATAAATCAAGAAAGCCATTTATTTTTCCTTTCCAATGCTGTTTTTATAAGGTCTTATCAATCATTTTATCTAAGAGTAAAACTATAATTCTATCTGCTTATTAAAAAGAATGCATCTTTGTGTACACTAAAAATAGCCACTATCCCAATATATTCCTGAAAGTATTGAAAAGTTCTAAGTAAATAGTTCACATTTATGACTCCTAGGTGAGTCAATACCTTCCACTAATAACAATGAAGCAAGTCTGTTTTGGTCTTTCTCTCTCTCTTCTTTTTTTTTCTTTTTTCTTTTTAGGGCCAAGCCCTTGACATATGGAAATTCCTAAGCTTGGGGTGGAATCAGAGTTACATCTGCTGACCTACACCAAAGCCACAGCAATGTGGGTTCCAAGCCGTACCTGTGACCTATACCACAGTTCACAGCAATGCCAGATCCTTAACCCACTGAGTGAGGCCAGGGAACGAACCTGTGTCCTCATGGATACTAGTTGGATTCGTTTCCACTGCACAATAGGAACTCCTGGTCTTTCTCTCTATTGGCAGCACCTGACCACTCTCCCTTCCAAGCAATGGTCTCAAGTCCTGTGTAGTAAGGAATCACTGCAGTAACTATCTGCAGAATACACATTATTTTCAAGCACACATGCAATAGTCACTAAAATGGTAATGTACATACACATTCTCTGACCCTAATTCAGTTGCATCAGAAATCAAAATCAATGACAAATCTTAGTTATGGGTAAAAAAATGATAAAACAGCTAAAGATTACAAAATGTGTTAAAACTGAATGATAAAGAAAACCCTACAGGTAAAGACATATGAAATTCAAATAAAGCACCAGGTAGTTAGATTTACTATGTAGTAAGTGCAGTTTTTCAAGAGGAAAGACCAAAATTTTAAGCATCCTTTTTAAGAAGTTTGAAAAAATCAGTAAAATTAACCTAAAGTAGAATGGAAATAATAAGTGCAGAAAATAGTGAAACAGAAGGAAAATGATAAAGAGGATGCATAATGTCAATGTCAAAACTCATTTCTTTGAAAAAAATTAAACTCGACTAGCCTCTTACAAAAAAAAAGGGAAAAAATGAAAATACAAATAGATAACAGCAGAAGTAAAAAGGAGACATAACTATAGATACTACTACTTAGATTAAACATACAAATTTCTTATGAACCACTTTGTGTAAACAGATTTGGACATTTGGATGAAATTGCAAATTCCTGAAAACTGAGTCTCAAATGAACTGAATCAAGGAGAAACAGAAAACCTAAATTTTTTCACAAACATTAAAGAAACTATCAGCAGTTAAAATGTTATGCCCACATGATTTTACAGGTTTATTCAATCAATAAGTCAAGAATGAACAAAGGCTGATATTATATCAATTATTTAATAGTACAGGAAAAGTAGGCATGTTCTTCAACTCATTTTATCATGGTACAAAACCTCAATGTCAAAATTTGACAAGCAAAGAATGAGGAAGGACAACTGTAGGTCAAGTTCATTTAATGACACAGACATAAAACAAAACAATAGGAAATTTAATTGGCATCAAGACATATATGCAGAAAAAAATTATTTGTTTTTCTTTTTAGGGCCATGCCCATGGCATATGGACGTCCCAAGCTAGGAGTTGAATCAGAGCTGCATCTGCTGGCCTATACCGCAGCCACAGCAGCAGTGTGGGATCCGAGTCGCATCTGCAACTGAGCTGCATCTGTGACAGAGCACATCTGCTGTGACACCATAGCTAACAGCAACACCAGAGCTCTGACTCCTTGAGCAAGGCCACGGATCAAATCCACATCCTATGGGTACTAGTTGGATTCATTTCCCTGTGCACCATGATGGGAACTCCCCATGCTAAAATATTTTAACATTTCTGAAATCAAAATACATATTACAGTCTAAGACACTTTATAATCATCATTTGCCATTTTAAAAAATAAATATCTTTGAAATGGATGTATGCTACAGAAATGGCATTTTAAATTTGAAAAACAAGTACTGGCAAATCAAATTCTGACAACAGTAATAAGAATAAGGTTAATTCATAACCAGCTTGGGTTTACCCCAGGAATGCAAGGTTGGTTTAACATTAAAATATCACTTAATGTATTTAATAATGTAACTTGTGCATTCACAGAAGAAAACTTACTTAGTTCAAAGGAACAGAAACCCTTTTGATAAAATTCAACATCATTAAAAAAAAGAAAGAAAACTCTTAGCATGTGAGGAACAGAAGGGACCTTCCTTAACTGGATAAAGGGTGTCCACAAAATACCTATTTACATTGAAAGCATTTCCTGTTGGATTTAGAACAAAACAAAGATGCCCATTATTACTGCTTCAATTCAATACTGTATTGTAAGTCCAAGGTAGTACTGTATGACAGGAAAAAGACATAAAAGGATTAAGGATAAGCAAGGAAGAACAAAGTGTCATTATTTGCAAATGCTATCATTGTCCTCATATAAATAATCTGGGAAACTTTCCCTACCAAATATTTAGATTCATTACTAAACTATAATATTTAAGACAATGTGATAATGGCAAAATAACTGAATAAATAGGCCAAAGGAACTAAAGAGCAATGGAAAATAGACCCCCACAAAAATTGATACATGATATAGAGAAACTTGAGGAAAAGGCTTGACTGCTCAGTGGGAAAAGTTGGTCTTTTCCCTATAGTGCTGTGGTGACAAGTTAGAAATGTAGGGAAAACATGAAATTGTTCTCATTCCATACCCCATACTCAAAAACCAAGGCCTACTGATTTAAAGACCCAAATGTGAAAGGCAAATCTCTAAAGCTCTGCAAAGATAACAGAGTACAATACTTTACGATCTCAAGATACGGGATACAGTTTTCTTGACCAAGAAATAAATGCACAATCATAAATGAGAAGAGGGATAGATTTGACTAATAACTTAAGAACAACCATTTATCAAAAACTTCAGGAAGGAGTTCCCGTTGTGGCACAGTGGAAAAGAACTTGACTAGTAGTATTCATGAGAATGCAGGTTCGATCCCTGGCCTCACTCAGTGGGTTAAGGACCCAGCGTTGCCATGAGCTGTGGTGGAGGTCACAGACGTGGCTTGGATCTGGTGTTGTTCTGGCTGTGATGTAGGCTGACAGCTGTAGGTCCAGTTTGACCCCCAGCCTGGGAACCTCCATATGCTGCAGGTGCAGCCCTAAAAACAAAAAACAAAACAAAACAAAAAAACACTCCAGGGAGAGAGAGCCAAAAGCCACAAATTAGGAGAAGATATTTACCGTGCATATCACTTACAAAAATGTATTTCTAAAATATATAAGAAACTCTTAAGAATCAATTAAAAATCCCAGCAAACCAACAGGAAAATGAACAAAAAACAAAAAACAAAAACAAACAAACAAGCCACCTAAGAATTTTAAAGAAAAGACAAACAAATGGCCTCTAAATATATGAAAATATGTTCAATTTCATTGATAATTAGAGAAATGAGGGCGTTCCCGTCGTGGTGCAGTGGAAACGAATCCAACTAGGAACCATGAGGTTGCGGGTTTGATCCCTGGCACTTCTCAATGGGTTAATGATCTGGCGCTGCTATGGGCTATGGTATAGGTTGCAGACGCGGCTCGGATCTGGTGTTGCTGTGGCTGTGGTGAAGGCCGGCAGCTGCGGCTCTGATTAGACCCCTAGCCTGGAAACCTCCATATGCTGCAGGTGCGGCCCTAAAAAGACAAAAAGCCAAAAAAAAAAAAAAAGAGAGAGAGAGAGAGAAATGAAGAATTACAACCACATTGAGGTACTAGGATCAAACCCACTCAAATAAAAAAACTTTAGAATTTGGACAACTTCCAAGTATTGCCAAGAATGTGTAGAACTGGGAGCTCTCAATTACTTCTGGAGAGTATAAACTCCTGACCAAAAAAAAAAAAAATTTCTTTTGAAAAGCTGGCTTTACCTAGTAAAGTTGCGTATGCAACCATACAACCCAACAAATCACTCCTAGATACACACTCTGGAGACTCTGCTCTGCACACATGCCTGAGAAGATATACAAAAAATGCTTAGAGCATAATTGTTTATAATAGGGAAAAACTGGCTAAAAATCCAATGCTCATCTGCTGTATCAATACAGTGGAAGACTAGATATGAGTACCAGTACTCAACATGGATACATTCTAAATTTTAGTTGCGTATTGGCTTTAACGTAATATATTCTTTTTACTGTAAGCTACCTTTTTTTTTTAAATTTTGTAGTTTTTGGTCCTGCCTGCAGCATGTGGAAGCTCCTGGGCTGGGTATTGAACCCATGCCACAGCAGTGGCCTGAGCCACAGCAGTAACAATGCCAGATCCTTAAATGCTAGGCCACCAGGGAACTCCCTGTAAGCTATTTTTTAAATTAACATACAGTAAAATTGATATTTTGGAGAGTGTACAGTTTGTGAATTTTAGCAACTGTATAGATTTGAGTTAGCACTGCCACAACCAGAATATAGGACAATTCCATCATACCCCAAACACATTCTGCCCCTTTGTAGTCACACACTCCTCCTCCCACATCCTCAGACTGTGGCAAACACTAATCTGTTCTCCAGTGCTATTAATTTATATTTTTAAGAATGTCGTATAAATGGAATTACATAGAATGGACCTTCGGAGACACAAGTCTTTCACTAAGCATAACGCCGCTGAGATTCATCCAAGCTTTTGTCATCATTTTCTCTGCTGAGCAGTGTTCTGTTGGATAGAAGAGCCATAATCTGTTCATCCACTCACCCACTGAAGGACAGCTGGGTTGTTTCCAGCTAGGGGGGATTATGACTAGGAAACGCTATAAACATTCGTGCATAGGTTTTGGTGTGAATTAAGTTTTTACTTCTCTAGAAAAAATATCAAGTGGGATTATAAGGTTTTATGGTGTGTATATAACGTCATAAGAAACTGGCCATCTTTCTTCCAAAGTAGCTGTCCCATTTCCCTTTCCATCAGCAATGTATAAGAACTCCGGTTACTTCACGTTCTCGTCAGCACTTGGTATTGTAGGTGTTCAATTGCTTCAATACTGTTTGTTAAAAAAAAGCATCCTTTACAGTTGAGCCTTTCTTCAAAAATCAATTGTCCATATTCGTGTGGATCTATCTCTGGAGACTCTGTTATGTCCCACTGACCTATAGGTTCATCCTTTAAAACACCACACTGTCTTAAGGACTCAGCGGTTCACTTTATGTGTCAACTTGGCTAAGCCACAGTACCCAGATCTTGGGTCAAACATGAGTCTAAATGCTGCTGTAGAAGTACTTTCTGGGCTAGATTTATATTTAAATCAGTAGATTCTGAGTAAAGCAGACTACCCTCCACAGGGTGGGTGGGTCTATTCTAATCAGTTGAAAGCCTGGAAGAAAAAAAAGATTGAGGTTCGCTGAGGAAGAGGAAATCCTGTCTGTATACTGCTTTCAGACTCAAGCTGCAGCATCAGTTCTTCCCTAGTGGCCTACCCTGCAGATTTTAGACTTGCCAGCCTCCACAATTGCTCAAGCCAGTTCCTTAAGTATATCTCCTGTTGGTTCTGTTTCTTTAGAGGACCCTGACTAATACAATCACTACAGATTCACAATAAGTCTTATAGCTGGGCAGTGTGATTACTCCAGCTTTATTCTTTTCTCTTTTCTAGCTCATTTCCCTTTCCATATAAATTTTAGAATCAGCTTGTCAATATCTACAAAAAATCCTGCTGAGATTTCTATTGGAACTGAGTTAAATCAGTCTGGAAAAAAAGTGACAGCTTTACTATATTTAGCATTCCAATCTCTGACTATATCTCCCCATTTATTTAGGTATTCCTTGATTTCTTTCATTGGTGTTTTAGGCATTTTTAAGATTAACCTGTGGTGAAGCAGGTTAAAGATACAGTGTTGTCACTGCAGCAGCTTGGGTCACTGCCATGGTATGGGTTCAGTTCCTGGCCCGGGAACTTCCAAACTGCCACATACCATGGGCATGATCCCCCCCCCCAAAAAAAAAAGATTATAGGTTTGTGTACTTTGGGTTTTATCTAAGTATTTCAGTTTTTGAAGCTAATGTAGTGGTATTGTTTTAATTTTAGTTTTCAATTATCCATTGCAAACTTATACAAATACTGCTTTAATTTATGTACATAGTGTACCCTCAAGCAAGTGGAGCCTAACTTCCTAGTCCTAAAGTGTGGGTTTCTACATGGTGAATTCTTTCCCAATGGGACAGTATGGGAAGAAGGACGGAAAAGGAACTTTATAGTCAAAACAAAACAACTTGACAGACACTACCTCAGCCAAATTAAGGTCAATGTACACAGTGACAAACCTTGCAGAAAGACCTGCAGTAAGGAGGTCAATGACACATGAGGTCAGCTGAAAGTGTGATTTAAGTTGGAGGCTCCATGTCTTCAGTTTCACTTGCATTCTCTGTGTTCCTAGAAAAAGTGCTCTCAAACCCTAGCAGGTGTGCTGCAAATATCAACTAACAGGTATTGACAAGATGCCTATTTCTCTGTAGTCCATGAAGTCAGTAATATCTTCTTCATGACTTTCACATATGCTAAGATATAGTCCATAAGGTGCTGCCTTAACCTCTGCAGTAGTTCACGGCCTTTACTACAACTCTTGCACCAACCACTGTGGTACAGAGACAACAAAAGCAGATTTTTCTTATACTACTCTCTGAAAATCTTTCCAAAATTGTGACAATTCAGTAAGGACTTTTGAAACAAAACAAAACAAAACAAAACAAAAAACTCATTTGTCACCAGAGCATTTAAAATATAACCTTTTGACTCAGATGCCATACGATGTTCACACACAAGCACTTTAATGGAGGAGGAAGCTCCATTCCTCGGCCACATGCAGAAATTCAAATACCTTTGTCAAAGGTATTCCAAAAGCCAGACCTGTGTTTCCACCAGCCCTGCTTCTGCAGGCTCCTCTTGATACAAGATGATAGCATACTTCAGTTGGAGTCTACAAAGGTAGAAAAATCTCACCTTTAACTATAAAAAAAGCAAACGTAGCATAAAAATATTTTCCCATGCTGGATGCCCCAGGAACCGAGAAACTTTTACCAAAAGTCAAACTGACAAACAATAAGCCAGTTTCCACTAAGAAAGAGAAGTCAGCTTTCCTTCTGTTATTTTTTTTTTCCCAAATTAAATCTCAACGTGGATTTCGCAACTCCCAAGAAAAAACTAGGACTTCCAGTCTTGACAAATCTAGATTACCCTCTGTGCCCAGGAGCTGGGCCATCAACCCTCCAAGGTCTCCCCAGACAGCCTCCATTTACACTGTTCTTTCACTGGGTTTCACAATGTGTGTGTGTATAAAACTTCTAGAAAGTTTTATGTGTTAATATCCAAAATATATAAAGAACTCTCACAAGTAAATATAAAGAAAACAATCTGATTTAAATATGGGCAGAGTTCCCATTGTGGCACAGCAGAAACAAATCCTACTGGTGTCTGTGAGGATGTGGGTTCGATTCCTGGCCTCCCTCAGGGGGTTAAAGACCTGGTGTTGCCGTGAGCTGTGGTGTAGGTCGCAGACGTGGCTTGGATCCCGAGTTGCTATGGCTCTGGCGTAGGCCAGCAGCTACAGCTCCAATTGGATCCCTAGCCTGCGAACCTCCACATGCTGCGGGTGTGGCCCTGAAAAGACAAAAAAAAAAAAAAGGAAAATAAGCACACTAATTTGAAAATATATACCAATGCTCACTGCATCATTATTTATAATAGCCAAGATAGGGAAGTAACCTAAGTGCCCACTGATATATGAATGAATAATGAATAATTATATATATTATATGTGTGTGTGTGTGTGTGTGTGTGTGTGTGTGTATATATATATATATATATATACATAATTCAGCCATAAAAAAATTGAAATCTTGCCATCTGCAACAACATGGACAGACCTGGAGGGTATTATGCTTAATGAAATCAGTCAGATAGTGAAAAATAAATACTTTATGTTTTCACTTATATTTGGAATTTAAAACAAACAAACAAATACAACAGAAACAGACTCACAGATACAGAGAACAAACTAGTGGTTGCCAGAAGGGAGGGAGGTGAGAGGATGGGTGAAACAGGTGAGGGGACTAGGAGGGATAAACTACCAGTTATAAAATAAGTAAGTCACAGGGATGAAATGCATGTCTGAAGTTTTGTTACTAGAAAAGTATGGGTAAAAAAATACCACTGTTATAAATGTGCATCACAACACTGGATTAACAAAATAAACTCGGGGACTAAGTTGAAGGTAATGACACTCAGCCAAGAAAGCAAGAGAAGCAACTGAAAACAATAACTACCTCCCAAGACAACGGTAAATATGAACATTCTTGAACGCTGCCCTATATATAGTAGGCAATCAGAGTGTGTTAAATGAATAAAGGAGTGACTAGAAGAAAACTGCAAAATTCCAACTATCTACTATGCATTTACAAATGAATGAGCTTTGCAAAGCTGTGTGGCAGCCAACTTTTTTGGCAGAACTCTAAATTAAATTCCTCAACAAATTCTACTAAAGTTGTTATCAAACAACAAATTATAATAATCTCTACAAACTCACTCTGTAAGTTTTAATTACAACCTAATAGATTTATCATTTTCTCAAAGATTAAAAGAACGCACTTTTTTTTTTTTTTTTTGTCTTTATAGGGCTGCACCGGTGGCATATGGAGGTTCCCAGGCTAGGGGTCAAATCAGAGCTGTAGCCACTGGCCTATGTCACAGCCACAGCAACACCAGATCTGAGCAGAGTCTGTGACCTATACCACAGCTCACTGCAACACCAGATCCTGAGCGAGGCCAGGGATCAAACCTGCATCCTCATGGATGCTAGTCAGATTCGTTTCCGCTGAGCCACAACGGGAACTCCAGAACATGTCTTTCTTAAGCACTTTCCAGCACATTAACATTTTGACCAGGTCAACCAATCCCCAAATTTCAATTACTATCATTGTAAACGTACACTACTATACAATAATACCTCTCAAATTTATATCTTAAGATTAACCCTGTCTTCTGAGATCTAGACTCCAAAAGTCAAGTGCCTACTCTAATCTCCTTCCACCTGCATGTCTCACAAGTACCTTAAACTCAACAGGTCTACAAATGAACTCAACCTTGCCCTTCCTCTAATGATAACCAGCTTAATAAATGGCATCACCATCCACTCAAATGCTCAGCTTGAAAGGAGAGAAGCATCCCTCTGCTTCACCCCGAACAGCCCATCAATCAGCACATGCTCTTGCTGCTCCGTCTTAGATCTCTGTTACATACAGACACTTAATCACTCTCTCCACTACGCTATGTGAATCCAAGTCAACACTACCCCCTGCCTCAGCTACTGAAGTGGTTTACTAGTTATCTTCCACCTCTGCAATATGGCCCCTTCCCCATCAATCTGTTTTTCCACTCCCCACAGACTGACTAGATCAATTAGAGTACATAGTTGCAATGGAATACTACATATCTATAAAAAAGAATGAAATAGCTCTTTCTATACTGCCATGGAATGATTTCTAAAATATGTTCAAAAGTAAGAACTTTGCTATTTTTGTAATAAAGAAATGAGGAAAAATATATAGGTATGTGTTTGCCAGGATGTGCACAGAACATCTATGGAAGGGGTACATAAGGAGTAGCATATAGCTGTCTCCATGGAAAGGAAATGAATGGAAGGAAACAGGTGAAGAGGAGACAACACTTCTACACCCTTTGGTGCCCTTGAATATCAAATTACATGATTGCTTTACCTATTCAGAAAACAAATATCAAAAAGGAAAGGAAAAAATATCCTGTCTCAGGATAAACTACGAAGACTTTGACCTAGTCCCTGCTTAACTTTCCAGTCTTCTATCAAGCCACCTTTCTCCCCTCGCGCAAGCCCCCCCACACTCTCCCAACACACATGCAAGCACGCACACACACTCATGCATCAGATTCTTTCTGAACCTCCAAGGCATCGAGTGTATCCTGTGCAGAGACTTTGCACATGCTCTTTCCTCTGTCCCCCAAATGGTCTCTTCTTTGCTGTTCCACCTAACTCCTCTTATCCTTCAGGTTTCCATTTAACTGTCACTTCCCCGACTACCAGACTAGGTCAAGGGCCACACCTGGCATGATGCCTGGCACAAGGCAGTGCTCAGACCCTGGCTGAATGAACAAATACATGGACCAACGAGCAGAGCCGGGCTTGGATCCAGTTTAGACTCCTAATGGCAGACTATTTAACTTTCTAAACCTCACTTACAAGACAGAAATGGTCACATCTGCCTCTTTTGTTGCAAAGGACTAAGGAAAGTACCCAAGAATCAAGCCCCAAGTCAGTGCCCTGTGGAAACCAAGGCATGACCACAGCAAGAAATGATCAGATTCCCAACTGCATGTCCCTTAATGGGTAAGAGACTGCTCACTTGTGGAAGAAGAGACATCTTTTATTCAGCATAAAAGCCCCAAGATTCAGGGAGATAAAAAGAAAAAGAAAGGTACGTAGGAATAGAGACGATGTAAACAGTGAACAAGACAACAGCAGTAGAGGCTGGAGCGCGTATACTTAAGACTCCCCCAGGCAAGAGAAGAGCAGGTGTTGAAAGTAGAGAAAAAGGCCAGACAAAGGCACAGCAGCCCTGCGCGCTGTGGAGCGGGGCCAGGCAGCTATGCCCTCGTAGAGTGGGCGGAGCCTGCAACTGCGATAGGAGGTCAACTGACTGCAGAGCCAGGCCGATGGTGAAAGCCATGAAAACCATGGATTCTGGCCTTCTCTAGTGACAGGCACGGGGATGGGAATACACAAATGGTTACACCAAACGTAATGAGAACACGGACATCTGCCGAGGTCTTGGGAAGAATAAGCACACAAATGCTTGATGAACTGCTACCAACTGATTCATCTAATCTGTATATTACCAAGATTTAGAAAGGGCACCTACACAAAGTCTTGGCATCAGCAGTGACGGGAAACACACCACCTTGTAAGGTAACTCATTCCATTCTTCAACAACTGAAGGAATCAGATCAGGGCTCATTATAAAGTAAAAGATGCGGGCCTTCTTGCGATTGTGTCCCCTGGTCCTATCACTTACACAGATAAAGCCTAGTCTTCCTTTCATACAATAGATCTTCAAATATTTAAGATGCTTCTAAGTAGGCGACTGTGTTCCCATGTGCCCAGGGCAGTCCCGGTATATGCTCATCATCCCAGCATAAGTACTAACAGTGACCCCTTTCACTTTCAAGAGTTCTGGTTTGGACAATAAATTATATGTTCACTCAGTCTGAAGACACCTCCCCAAGCTCAAATACTCTCCTGTTCAGGCTAAGCACTGGCCCGCATACCACCCATTCCTCCTGTGACTCAGTCCCCAGGCTCTTCACTGTTTCTGAGACCTTAGCTTTGCATGAGCGCCAATTGACTGAAATCCCCACAGCAAACCCAATATTCCAGGTATAACATCACAGGAGAAGCTGGAATTTACTCTTTGGATCATATAAGAGCACCTTAGCATTTTCAGAAATCAGGTCCCATTCTTTATTCACACTGAGCCCAAAATATCAATAAAAACTCTTCTACCCTTTCCCTTTGCGTTTCACCAGGCAATCCTGTACTTGCATGAATAGTGTTTTAGACCCTGGGCAAGGCCTTTCACTGCTGCATTAGATTTTGTTTAGTTCATTACTTCAACCATGTCTACATCAAGGTCCTGATTCGGTCATTACCCTCTCTTTCCCTGCTTTATCCTATCTGCAAGTTTGATAAACAGATATTTTCCTCTAAGATATTGATTAAAAAAAAAAAAAAAGACTGAACTTGGAGCTACTGTCACAATCCTACAACAAACCCAAAAAAACTTCCTTTTCCAATTCCACTGACCCCTCATGGACACCTTTGGGTCACTTAATTCCTAGCATGTCTAAATAAAAGGCTAATAAGTCCACATTTCACCATGTTCTTCATGAGAATGTTACACAATATCTCGTTTGGAGGCACCCTGTCTATCACATTAAACTATTTGGAGACACATTATTGTACAGGTAACATCTGGATGTCAATGTGCAATTTCTTTTTTTGGTCTTTTTTTTTTAGGGCTGCACCTGCAGCATACGAAGTTCCCAGGCTAGGGGTTGAACTGGAGCTGTAGCCGCCAGCCTACAGCACAGCCACAGCAATGCCAGATCTGAGCCGCGTCTGCGTCCTACACCACAGGTCATGGCAACGCCGGATCCTTAACCCACTGAGTGAGGCCAGGGATTGAACCCATGTCCCCATGGATACTAGTCGAGTTTGTTTCCACTGGGCCACAATGGGAACTCCCTCAATGTGGAAATTTAAAGTGACTCAATAAATACAGCCTCTCATATGTGCCGAGGACCGAGGCTGCCCTGGTGATGCAGTGGTAGTACGATACATGGCCCTGTCCACGTGGGATTTTGAAAAACACTCATTTTTAAGGAGTCAGAGGAAGACCCAGCCAAAAAAGTGAGTAGGGAGTCAAAGATTAAGGTGGAGAACAAAGAGGATGTCTTACAGAAAGCGCCAGGAAAGAGGCTTGGTGAGGGGTGAATGACAGACAGACGCCCCTGAGCCCAGATGGAGGAACCCACAGCGATACGTCTCCGGAAGGCAGAACTGGTTACAGAGGACAGGTGTTGTTAAAGAGTGATGGGAAAGTGATTTGAAGATTCGATGTACAAAATAATCCCTTTTAAAATAAAGTCTAAAAATAAATATTGAATATTTCACAATCTTCACACGGAAAAAAAGGTTGCTAGGGATTTTATGAAAGCCAGAAGCATAAAAGACTGGGAAATTTCATTAAATAAAAATTCAAAACATTAACCACCATAAAACTCCAGAGAAAATGATGTGTAGCACATGAAGGCGCTGACTTAAAGCTTGGTGTCACAGTCTCAGAGTCACATGGCAGGGGAGGGCCATGGGTGAAGGAAAAAGGGGTAAAGTCAGAGAGTCGCCCTCCTGGAAGCCAAGGCAGAGACGTGTTAAGCAGGCGAAGGACCGGACGGGGCAACCCACGAAAGTGAGACCAAGGAGTTCCCATTGTGGCGCAGCAGAAACGAATCCGACTAGGAACCATGAGGTTTCGAGTTCGATCCCTGGCCTCGCTCAGTGGGTTAAGGATCCAGCGTTACTGTGAGCTGTTGGTGTAGGTCGCAGATGCGGCTTAGATCTGATGTTGGTGTGGCTGTGGTGTAGGATGGCAGCTGTAGCTTGGATTGAACCCCTAGCCTGGGAACCTCCGTATGCCACAAGTGTGGCCCTAAAAAGCAAAAAAAAAAAAAAAAAAAAAAAGCAAAAAAAAGGGAAGAAAGAAAGTGAGACCAAGAAGAAGGAGTGGTGAGGGACCCTGTGCCAGCTTCACTGTGTCTCCCTGCCCTGGGTGACACAGCAGAGGCAGGAACCGCTTCTCAGAGCCCCTGGATGGCCTGGCGCCTGGGGAGTTTGACACGAGAGTGGACAAAGGTGTAGCAGAGAGCAGAACCACCAATATTGAGAACTACCCACCTCTCCAGTGCAGAAGGATGTTGGTGGCACTGCGGCAGGTCCAGGCTGGCTCAGAGGATGCCCCGCAGGCTCGGGCCCAGACCTGCCATGCCAGTCGCGCCAACCCGCGGCTTCTCCTCGCTCTTCCAGCAGGTGAGGAAGCAGGTGACTGTGTGCTAGAGCCTTACCCTTTAGAACACAGAGAACAGCTTGTTTCCTGAATGAACCCTGATTGACACCACCCTGGATTTACTAAGGCCACTGTCTACTTTTGAAAAGTTGGATTATAGTAAAGCAATGAACAGGAAAATGAGATCAGAGGTCATTAAAAATAAAAAGTAGTCAGGCATCACTCATATCACTTTATCGAGCATATATGCCCAATAAATATGCACTGAATGCTGAGTGTGGAAGAATTGTTTCAAGAAAATGGGCAATTAAAAGAAAGAGGAGAAATATTAAGGTACTACAAGCATTCACAGGTCGTTTTCAGTCATGAACCCAAAGTCCAAAAAAGACCCATGTTCTCCCTGAATACGCCTTTTCAGTGTTGCCATTAAGTCTTCAACACAGAAAATAAAAGACAAATATTACAACCCTTTGTCATTACTAGCAAATCAAACTTAATTCCTCATAGAAAATGCGTATGCAAACTTCATAAAACACCTGAAAACAAAACACAACAAAATCAGACCCAGAAATCACTTGTGAATTTATTAAGCATATGGACAAAATAAATGTCTTCCCTTTTCACAGTTAAGACAAATATAGCAAAGTTATACCATGTAGCACTGTAATTTAGGGAAAAAAAATAGATTGCTACAGCAATAAGGCGATGGATTAAAACAGAGAAACTGAGTTTACTGGGCTATTCCAGCCACATTTATGTTAATCTAGCCCCCGGAGGTCTCACACACCTGTACCATGACCTTGTTATGCAGAGGGCAGACAGAATGGAATGTCCCTTGTTCACACTGTCATGAGAAGAAATACATACAGAGAGTTTCTGAGAGAGAGTACAGGGTAGTGGATAAAAATAATCAAGAAATCAGAAAATCAGACTAGAATTCTGATTCAGGTGTCTCTTAAGAAGCAATAAAAGTTATTAACAAATTCACGAGATGGAAGGACTATAATTCTTTTCATGCCTTAATGAAAGTCTGATGAATAAAGGAAACACTTACAAAGAATGTTTTTAGTTTCTCTGACATGAACTGCTATATCAGGCAAACAGGAACTTTAGGAGTGATCCATAAATAAAATCTCCTCAAACTATTAATGTAGCTTTAAAAAATTGCTAACAATGGAATAGTTTACAAAACTCCCAGTTCCTCTGAAAATGTTGATAGTAAATAAAAATGGCCAACTTCCTGAAAAATACTTCTTAATATGCCAAGTATTTGATTTTTTTTTTTTTTGTCTTTTGTCGTTTTAGGGCCGTACCCGCGCAGCATGTGGAGGTTCCCGGGCTAGGGGTCTAATCGGAGCTGTAGCTGCCAGCCTTCGCCACAGCCACAGCAACGCCAGATCCAAGCCATATCTGTGACCTACACCACAGCTCACGGCAACCCCGGATCCTTAACCCACTGAGCAAGGCCAGGGACTGAACCCGCAACCTTATGGTTCCTAGTCGGATTCATTTCCACTGCGCCATGATGGGAACTCCAAGTATTTGATTTTTTAAAAACTTCAAATACCGACCACTGAACCCGGTGGTAAAGAGAATTAAAAAGGGTAAAATTTGCTCCCTATTCTCAGGAACATGAAATTAACATCACTGGAAAGACCAGAAATCCTAGTGAAGCAGTTAAACAGCATGC
This sequence comes from Catagonus wagneri, assembly GCA_004024745.2. Taxonomy (NCBI): domain Eukaryota; kingdom Metazoa; phylum Chordata; class Mammalia; order Artiodactyla; family Tayassuidae; genus Catagonus; species Catagonus wagneri. The sequence continues at coordinate 6,412,929 of PVHT020000140.1, read as the reverse complement.
ATGATGAGGCACGATATACCTAAAGGATATAATTAACAGAATCAGAGAAATATTCATCAAACCACTCATGAATCACCAAGTATTTACCAAGAACCTAAGACATGCTCACCAAACTAAGTGAATATAACAACAGCAATAGCAATAAGAATAACAGCTGCTATTCATTGAATGATGTCTATGTAACAGATCCTGTACTAAAATGTTCCAGATTATCTCACTCAACCCTCCCAACGATCTTATGAGGTTGGTATTATACAGAATATGCCCATTTTTCACATTAAACAACAAGGCTCTGAGAAGCTGAGTCAAATAGATTTGATTTCTTTCAGGCCCTACCCACTCACAAGCTCAATTACTCTCTCTCTCTCTCTTTTTCCTTTTTAGGGCTACACCCACAGCACATGGAACTTCCCAGGCTAGGGATAGAATCAGAGTTACAGCCACCAGCCTACACCAGAGCCACAGCCACATCCAAGCCATATCTGCAACCTACACCAAAGCTCACAGCAATTCTGTATCCCTGAGCCACTGAGCCAGGCCAGCGATCAAGCCCGCACCCCGATGGATACTAGTCAGATCCGTCTCTTCTGCACCACAACGGGAACTTCCTCACAAACTCTCAAACTCGGTTTTCTTCATTTATGAAATGATAATATAAAAGTGTTGTGATATCATTTCGTTGGCACCAAAACAAAGTCAAGCCCTCTCTAAATCATAAAATATCACCATTGCATGAGATGACCAAGCTACCGAGTAAATAGAAGAACCAGCATTTCAATTCCATCAGATTCCAGAGTCCACATGCCAGAAACACCACACTACACAGAGGGCCAGGAGTGAGGTTGCTGCTGCAAATGAAAGCTTTTGGTCTGAAGCTGGTTTAAACAATGAGAAAATCTATCTATACCCCAGCTAACACAAGGATGGCTGAGGACTCCAGGGCTGATTGTCTCAGTGGTTCAACAATGTCACTGAGGGCCTCGCTTCTGTCCAACTCCAATCTGCCATCCTCTATGCTGGCCTCACTTGTCAGCTGGCAACAAGCTGGGGGCCACGGATCCAGGGAACACATCCAGGCAAAACACGATGAACTAGAAAAACTGTCTCCCTCTCCAGTATTGTCCCGACCTCACGAGGGCTTCCCCTCACCTCTCACCGGCCAACACAGGCCACATTCCTGTTCCTGAAACAGTCTTCGCCAAAAGGGCTGGAATTTTCACAACTGGCATACACTAAGTATCTGAGATAGAATGAAGAATTAAAAAATGTATTTAAGGAGGAAGAAAACTTAAGCTATCTCTTTTTTCGGTTGCTTTTTGGGGCCCCACCTGCAGCATATGGAAGTTCTCCGACTAGGGGTGGAATCGGAGCTACAGCTGCCAGCCTACGCCACAGTCACAGCAACTTGGGATCCGAGCTGTGTCTGCAACCTACACCACAGCTCACAGCAATGCCGGATCCTTAACCTACCAAGTGAGGCCAGAGATCAAACCCATGACCTCATGGTTACCAGTCAGGTTTGTAACCTGCTGAGCCACAAAGGGAACTCCTAAGCTATCTCTTAATGAATCCACAAGACATGGCTTATAAGAGAGATACAAGAATTTCCAGTGGGGAGAATGGAGAGCCAGAAACACAAAAGAGACACTGGAAAAACCACTCTGGTTAGCGAGGCATGGTACCAAACTACAAAGGGAGTTCATGTGACCAAATTCAAGAGTCACACAATTGCCTGTGTTAGTCAAATAAGCTCCCATTTAGGTCACTAACTTTAGAGCAATAAAGACCTGAAGTACCAAAAATATACACACATTCAACCTTGCACCTAATTCAAAATGCAACTGATCTTAGAGTGTAGCAAATAATAGAGAATTTTGGTACAGCATTCTGCTTTCTGCTTATAATTCTTTTCCCATTCTCACACATAAATAAAAAAATAGTGTGCACACATAGGCCATAGAAGACTTTACAAATCCCAGTTATTTTCTTGCAAGTAGGTTTGATATAAAAGCTAATCTATCCTTTGACCTGAAAATACAGTAATACGTAAATCCTAGAAAGTTCTAAGAAACCACTTCTGTTTTATCTATAACAGTTCTGCTATTCCTAGGAAACCCCTAGTTTTATTTGCCTTGAAAATGACAAGAGTGAGTAGAAAGAACATCAGAAATCTCCCACCAAGTCACATTTTGAGGCAGGTACTGTGTGTTTAGAGGAGCCTCGGGTTGTCTGCTAGGTTGGGAAGGGTGTCAGGGTCGCTGCATCTGATTGCCTTCTGTGCCTTATATAATAGGATTCTAGAGGATTAGATGTAGGGACAAGCTCCCAGGAGCAAGTCTTCACTACGAACACGTAATGCTGCAGGAGCGGCACTGGCATCCTCTCTCAAAGAATCCAAAACAACTGGTTCCCTCCCCGTTCGAGTTTGCAGTGGACAAAAGTAATTTGAATGCCTGAATGACCAAGACGATGGCTTCTTGGTTACTCTGAGGACAGTCAGGGTGACGGAGACAGTCTCTGCAGAAGGAGGAAAGAGTGGAGGAACTGGGCAGGGCCAGGGCGAGGGTGAGGCCAGCCACGGTCCTGGAGCGCAACACTTAAGGAGGCCTCTGCTCTCAGGGCCATGGCCATGCAGTGCAACCCACACCTGCACAGGCAGGAGAACAGGCGCCTCCTTAAATCCTGAGTCCTAGGCCCACCTTGAGAGGGACCCTGCCTCACTCCAGTCCAGTCTGGAGGCCAAGAGTGCCAGTACTTATCTCACCAACTGCAGGCACCCACCAGACAGGCCTGAAGGCCCTCCGATTCGGTGCAGCTGGGAACTAGCGATGGTTACTGTGGAGGCAGGACTATGAGAATGAGCCTGAATTCTGCTGAAACACTGAAGACAAATAATCACACAGACTGGAGTAAATTCAAACAACAAGTCTACAGAATTTTCTTTTTTTTGGTCTTTTTTAGGTCCACACCTGCAGCATATGGAGGTTCCCAGGCCAGGGGTTGAATTGGAGCTGTAGCCACTGGCCTACACCACAGCCACTACAACTCAGGATCCTGAACCCACAGAGTGAGGCCAAGAAGCAAACCTGCATCCTCATGAATACTAGTCAGATTCATTTCCACTGAGCCACGAGGGAACTCAGAATTTTCTTTGACATTGAAAAAGCTCCTAAAAAGACTGAGTATAAGAAGTTTTCAAAAGGTTTAACATTATGTGGGGCAGGAGAGAGCAACAAAACTAGACTATACTATAAAATTTTAGACCCAATATTATAGGATGCAATACCAACAAAAATATCTTTAATCTTAATTTTCTTTCACAACTGAGTGTACAAACAACTGCCTTAAACCAAATAAGCATTTGATCGAAGGGAAGGATCCATCACATTTCCACTGATATTAGCATTTTCAAATTGTTTTCAGCATTCCTTTTTACAAAACAACCGCAAGTTCATTTCAAATACTTCAATAGGTGTGAAAATTATGTTTTACAGCCAAGGATGGCTGCAATATCAAAACAGAGTAGCTGTCAGGGAGCACCCATACTTATGTCTGTCAGATAATCTGAATTCAGCATCTGAAGGCAGGTTTCCTGGTGCCCTCGAATTGTGAGTCATTAGCAAATACAAGCAGCAAAAATGGAAGATGTGCCTTTACCTTCATCCCGGGAAACACACCTTGTTTCAAGAGCTTCCAGCCCTGGGCCATGGGCTGGAGTGGGGGGGGAGTGGGGGGAATGGAAAAGAAAAGACTGCAATTCCAGACCAGCCTTGCTCCCCTTCTCAAGGCTCCAGGCACCTGAAAGCAGCCCAAATAGCCCGTGTCACCCATCCCCAAATGCCTTGGCAGGAGGAGGGCAGCACTGGGGACCTTTCCCACACCTGGGAAGATTTCTTTGACCACACACAGCATCAGAAAAAGTTACTGTCTAGTACCTTTGAAGCTTTTGTGGAGAAGTCTGAGGTACCACAGATCCTAAATTCTGCCATAAGGGGGAATTCAAAACTGCACACTGATAGATAAGTACAAAATAAGCGTGAAATCCTAACACTTCAGAAGTTCTGCTGCAATTGAAGCAGCGATCGGTAATCCGCAGGGGAGGAAAAAGTCTTCCTCAACCATCTGCAGAGTCTAAAAGTTAAACTGACCAAGACACATTCACGGGAGAACGGCACACAGATTTATTTCGTAAGCTTTATGTGACTTGGGAGCCTTCACAAGGAAATGAAGATCCGAAGAAACAGTAAGACCTGTGCGTGTTTATGTGAAGTTTGATGGAGGGCGGACAGTTGTGGAAGAATACCGTAATTGTGTGCCTGAAGCCCATCACAGAAAAGACTAGTCACAGCTTTAGCTGTTAATACTAGTAAATAAGTAATAATGAAAACAACTCTCAAAGAGTTACCAAAAAAAATGAAAAAGTAGAAGGAAGGAGGGAAGAAAGGTAAAAGCAAAAAATTGGAGAAAGTTAACAACAATAAATTCAAGAGCTGGTTATTTTAAAAAGGAATACGCCAGTAGCCAAGCAATTAGGTAACCTAAACTAGAGAGAAAAAAAATGAAACAGTACCAATACACAAAGTAATACAGAGACCGGGAAAACAACAAGATAGATACAGTAGAAAGGAAAAGAATGTTAAAGGGATTGTCTTGCTCAATAAATTGGAAAACACTGATGATTTTCCAGGAAAATATAAATACTGAACTGATTCTTGAAGACAACAGGAAAAATCTAATCAGTGACATAGATAACAAAACAGTTATCCAAGAACTAATTCCCCAGAAAAGCAAATGAGTCATGGATGCAAAACGCCACCAAACTGCAAAAAACATACAATTTCAGTGACGCTTTAACTGTACCATGGAAAACAGTGAAAGCTTCAAAATTCTTTTCAGGAAGTCAGCATAACATAAGCCCCAAAATCTGATTAAGGGAGTATCAAAAGAGTGGCAAGAAAAAAGTCAGAAAACTAGACTACTCTCAGGAACATTAACGTAAAAATCCTAAATAAAATACTAGCAAAGAGAATCCAGGAATATGTTTTTTAAATGACCAAGTGGGCTTTATGCCAAAATTCAAAATTGGGAAATCTATTAATAAAATTCATTATATTCATAGCTTAAAGTACAAACTAGCTCTACATAGTAAAAAGGCATGAAAATTCAAAATGTATTTTTAATATATCCCCCCCCCAAAAAAAGACAAATGAACATCCACGTCTATAAGATCAAGATTTAGGGAATGATACCATTCTCCCCTTCAGGTTTAAGGTTTACACTGACATACACGCCAGTTGCTATCTTAGAGGATTACTGATTCACATCTATCAGCAGTGATAAAAGCTCCTATTTTCCTACATCCTCTCCACATCTGATTGTTTCTTCTTTTTCTTTCTTTCCTTTTTCTTTCTTTCTTTCTTTTTTTTTGCTTTTTTAGGCCACTTGTGGCATATGGAAGTTCCCAGGCTAGGGGTCGAATCAGAGCTGTAGCCACCAACCTATGCCACAGCCACAGCAACTCAAGCTCTGAGCCACATCTAAGACCCTCACCACAGCTCACGCGGCCAGGGATCGAACCCACCTCCTCATGGATACTAGTTGGGTGCATTACTGCTGAGCCACGATGGGAACTCCCTCCACATCTGATTGTTATCAGGTTTATTAATTGTATTAAATAGGACAAAAATGAGCTGGTGTTTCACTGGAGTTTTCCTCTGCATTTCCCGTAATTACTAGTGAGATTGAGATTTCTCCACACATTCATTGACCATACTGTTTTCTTCTCAAAACTGGCTATTATTTTTAGCCCCTCTTCTCCCGTGTTCTTATTTACTTATTGAATTACAGATCTTTATTTATTCATTCATGCAACATTGTCTCCCTTTTATGTCTTCTGATTTTTTTTTTCCCCCAGCTGCGCCTTTGGCAATGTGGAAGTTCCTAGGCCAGGGACTGAATCCATACCACTGCAGCGACCTAGGCCACGGAAGTGACCAACACTTGATCCTTAACCTGCTGCTGCACTGTAAGGGAACTCCTGCTTTTGATTTTCTTTACCCAATATGTCAGAGTTGCTCTGTATGCAAATATATCAGTCTTTTCCTAGACAACCTGGAGCTCCTAGTACTGACTACTATCATATACAGATGATCGCCTACCTATCATTTCCTCATAGCTTAAAATCTGTTTTTCCATGTTAATCTTCCACATTAACCAATCTTTTTTTGTGTATGGGAGAGCACAGTGATCTGAATTTTATTTTTGAATATAGATGGACTATTGTGCCAGAACCATCTCTTGAACAATCCATTCCTGCCCCACAGATTTTGTAATCTTCTTAATACATAAAGAATGTTTACAAATCAGGAATAAAAACAGCAACTACTCAACAAAAAAGTAAAGAATAGGAAGACTTAATCCACAGAGATTTTTTAAATTCCTTTTTAAAAAAGGAAAAATAGGTGGCTTTTTAAAAATTGAAAAAAGGGAGTTCCTGTCATGGTGCAGCGGAAACAAACTGGACTCGGAACTATGAGGTTGCAGGTTCAATCCCTGGCCTCGCTCAGTGGGTTGAGGATCCGGCATTGCTGTGAGCTGTGGTGTAGGTCATAGACACAGACTGGATCTGGCATTGCTGTGGCTGTGGCGTAGGCCAGCAGCTGTAGCTCCAATTCAACCCCTAGCCTGGGAACCTCCGTATGCTGCATGTGCGGCCCTAAAAAGCAAAATAATAATAATAATAATAATAATAATAATAATAATTAAAGCTAAAAAGTGAAAAATATGTCCCCAATTTTAAAATGCTATTTTAAAATTTGCATTTCTCTCATCAGTGAAAAAATACCAAATGTTTTGAAACATACTGCTTGGCAAAGGTGTGGGAAACAGGCAGCAATTAACAGGTTGTAGGGAGTAGAAACAGGTACAATCTAGATAAGGCAAAACGACAAAAAAAAAGAAACAGGCACAATCTCCATGTGCAGCAAGCTGAAGCAACCTATCCAGATTGTAAATGCATATGCCTCTGACCAATCTCTCACTTCTGGAATCTATTTGCATTAAGGAAACCATACATGTTAGTGAAGTGTTGTTTATAACAGAAAACAAAAACTCAGGAGTTCCCCTTGTGGCTCAGCAGGTTAAGAACCTGACATAGTGTTCGTGAGGATTCAGGTTCAATCCCTGGCCTCGATCAGTGGGTGAAGGATCCGGTGTTGCCACCAGCTGAGGCGTAGGTTGCAGATTCCACTTGGGTCCACCTTTGCTGTGGCTGTGGCGCAGGCCTCAGCTGCAGTTCTGATTTGACTCCTAGCCCAGGAATTTCCATATGCTGCAAGTGCGGCCATAAAAAGGGGGAAAAGAAAAGAAAAAGAAAAACTAGGAGGAACTTAATTTCATCAGTGGGAAAATGGTTCAAAAATATTTAGACACAAAATAGAATGTTAAGAGACAGATTATATGCAATGGAATAGAGAAACCTCTAAGACATACTATGAGGAAAGAAGTCAAGCTTCAAAATAGTATTACAATTGTGTCAAAAAATAAAAAGCTAAGATATATGTAGAAGTATGCATATGCATATGTAGGTCTGCATGTGCAGAGAACAGCTCTAGGAGAATATATGTCACTGATGATAGAATTCTCCCTTTGAGCAGAGAAATGGGGAGCCAGGAGGGACAGAATAGAGATTTACTTACTTTTCACCAAGTATCTTCTTGTTCTTGAATTTGTAACATATACATGTATTATCTACACGTATTTTCTATTATCAAAAATAAGAGAAAAGCACTTTTAATCACTCAAAGGAAAAACGCTGCTGACTGATTCTGTTGTTGCTAAAATAACTGAGTCATCTTTCACCACTCAGTAGTGGAAGGGGGAAAGGAGGCTGCATTTTGCCACTAAAGCCTGAGGACCACAGTAATAGAGCTGCAGAGCCAACAAAAACAGCAAAGGTGGGGCGGGTAGTGGAATATTTCGTACAAAGGAATAAACAAGCTAACGAAGTGAGGAGGCCAACTTTGTACAACGTGAACATGTCCACCTCAAGGTGTTGAATTAATGGAGATAATGCATGTGGAATGACTACAGGAGCTCCTGACTTGCAGTGAACACTCTGTAAATGTAAGATCATTATCACACCATGTAGGTCACACTCACACAGGTGTATACCAGCCTCCAGTTACCTATTAGGTGACATGCGCTGAGAAGCACACCTGAAAAACTTCATTCCAACCCTCAGCCAATTCGCAGTTTACCGAGAGAGAGGAAACATGCACACACACTTATATACACGTATAGTCAATCCTAAAGTGAAACGCATTTCATCTTCAGGAATTTCTTGTACTGGATAAGTACTAATGACCTTTTGTTTTTCTGAGAAGTGGACAAATCCAAAATCTGGAATCAAATTTTGGCTCCTTACTTTCTACTCAAACCTCAGTTTTCTCACCTAAGGGGAAATCGACATTATCTACCCTGCAAAAATTGCTATCACAAAAAGACAGAAAAGAGAACCCAGAAATAAGCTCTTGCTTATATGGTCAAATGATCTTCAAAAAGGATGCCAAGACTACTTAATAGTGAAGGACAGCCTCAACATGTACAAAAATTAACTCAAAATGGATTTAAGATCTAAATATAAAACCTGGAAGTTCCCGTCATGGCTCAGCAATAACGAACCCAACTAGTATCCATGAAGATATGGGTTCGATCCCTGGCCTCGCTCGGTGGGTTAAGGATCCAGTGTTGCCATGAGCTGTGGTGTAGGTCACAGACATGGCTCAGATCCTGCGTTGCTATGACTGTGGCCTAGGCCAGTGGCTGCTGCTACAATTCGACCCCTAGTCTGGGAACTTCATATGTCGCAGGTACAGCCCTAAAAACGTAATAAATAAATAAATAAATAAATAACCTGAAACTATAAAAATCCTACAAGAAAAGGTAGAGTAAAAGATTTGTGACATTGGTGTTAGTAACCATTTATATGATACCAAAAGCACAAAGCAACAAATACAAAAATAATCATATGGGACTACATCAAACTTAAATACTTTGCACAGTAAAGAAAATGATCAACCAAGATGGGATCAACCTACAGAATGGGAGAAAATACTGCAAACCACAGATCTACTAAGGGATTAATATCCAGAATACATAAAGAATTTATGCAACTCAACAACTAAAAAAAAAACAACCCTATTTCAAAATGAGCAAAAGACCTGCACAGACATTTTTCCAACAAGAGACAGGAGCAACTTAAATCTCCATCAACAGGGAAATGGATAAAGAAAATGTGCCATTTATACACAATGGAATAATATTCAGCCTTTAAAAAGAAGGACCTTCTTTCACAAGTAACAAGGATGAAATTAGAGGACATTATGCTAAGTGCTGTATGCCAATCACAGATAAATACCACGTGATTCCATTTTATAAGGTATCTAAGTCACACTCTTACACACTGACACTACTGGTGGTTGTCAGTGGTGGGGAAGGTGGAAAAGGAGTTGCCCAAAGGATACAGTTTGGTTTTTGCAAGAAGAAAAAGTTCTAGAGCTCTGCTACACAACAGTGTGCATTTTTCTTTTTTTTTCTTCTTTGGCCCCACCCATGGCATATGGAAATTCCCGGGCCAGGGACTGAATCTGAGTCATAGCTGCAACCCACACCACAGCTGCAGCAACACCAGATCCTGAATTCACTGTGCCTCACAGGGAACTCTGTGCATATCATTAATACTACTCTATAGCACACTTAAAAATGAAGATGCTACATTTTTTTTTTGTCTTTTTGCCTTATCTAGGGCCGCACCTGTGGCATATGGAGGTTCCCAGGCTAAGGGTCTAACAGGAGCTATAGCTGCCAGCCTTCACCACAGTCACAGCAACGCAGGATCCGAGCCGTGTCTGCAACCTACACCACAGCTCACAGCAACGCCGGACCCTTAACCCACCGAGCAAGGCCAGGATCAAACCCACAACCTCATGGTTCTTAGTCGGATTTGTTAACCACTGAGCCACGACAGGAACTCCCAAGATGCTAAATTTTATGTTATGTGTTTCTGACCACAGTTTTTTAAAAGGCTATGATAATCAAATGAGATAATACATCTAGCACATCAACCAGACTTCCAGCACATTAAAGGCCCTCAGTAAATAACTGGAATATTATTATGATGATCAATTCTGAGAGCTCAACTGATGGTGCCTTATAAAGACATTAAAATTAAAAAATGAGGAGTTCCTGTCATGGCGCAGTGGAAAAGCACCCAACAAGGAACCATGAGGTTGCGGGTTTGATCCTTGGCCTCGCTCGGTGGGTTAAGGATCCGGCGTTGCCATGAGCTATGGTGTAGGCTGCAGACGCGGCTCGGATCCCGCACTGCTGTGGCTGTGGTATAGGTCGGCAGCTGTAGCTCCAATTGTACCCCTAGGCTGGGAACCTCCATATGCTGCAGATGTGGCCCTCAAAAGCAAAAAAAGAAAAAAGAAATTTCAATTAAGGAAAAGTTAGCCAAGAGAATGAGAAGGAAAGGAGTGGGTTGGTTAACACACACACACAGCCAAAGATCCAGCACATGTGCTATGATACAGTCAGGCCAAGTTACTAGAGTAAACGATTTACCAAGAAGGCTCAATGTAATCAATAATTCCCACAAAGAAATGCATTCCTATTGTTTTGTATATTACCTTATTTAAGGGATGGGCAAATTTTTGTATAAAGGGCCAAATAATAAGTATTTTAGCCTCTGCAGACCATACAGTCTCCGTCTCTCTACTCAGCTCTGCCATTACAGCGTGAAAGCATACAGAAGGTACTAGCCCCAGCATGGCTCCATTCTAATAAAATTTTACTATGGAATTTTACATAATTTTCACATATTGGGAAATCTTCTTTTGATTCTTGCAACCATTTAAAAACCTAAAATCCATGATTAGGATTAAACAAAAAAAAAAACAACAAGCCAACAAAAAAAACACAGCACAGGCGTGTGCAGAATCTGGCCCCCAGGTAACATCTTGCTAACAACCGCCTTAGAACAACAAAAGAAAAAAGATATTTTATCTTTAGAGGATGGTCACTGTATAAAATGTTTTAACTTTTGCAAATAATTTTGTAACTAAATCAAATAACCGGACAATGCTTAAACTATTTTACCTGGCAAACCTAAAAGATGCAGGTACTAGAAATGTTCTCTCCGTTCACAACCAACAGATCATAGACATTTCCTACCTCTTACATCAGGGTAACATTCATCACAAAAAATTATACATAGCAACAATTACACTGTTTTCCTCCACAATGTTTGATCAGTGGCATCTCTGCAGCGCCAGGATGCAGGTTTGGTTTGATTCCCGGCAGGCACAGTGGGTTAAAGGATTCAGCGTTGCCACAAATGCAGCACAGATGTCAACTGTGGCTCAGATTGGAACCCTGGCCTGGGAACTCTATATGCCATGGGGCAGCAGAAAAAAATAAAAGAATGATAATCTAGGGATATCATGATTTTAACGAACACTATTTAGTCATAAACATGAAATATTTAAACTTTTCTCTGTAAAGAGGTTTTTATTTAAACAGTAAATTGAGCATATAATAATCATTCAAGTGGCCCCAAAGTAGGTTATACACGAACAAAAGACTTACATAAAATGTTGTCTTTCCCCCTAACCTGCAGTCTTACTCCCCAGAAGTAACCACTAATAAAGTGTCTTTGTTCAAAACCATTCTGGTTGACAAAGATCAGAACATAGCAGTTTATGAGCGTGTATGCTTAACTCAAATAAAATCATAGTAGAGATCTTTGTATCTCAGTACCATACCTTGCTTTATCAATTCATGATACTTCTTTCTATGCACCATGATTATTTAACACGGATAAAGGTGTTTTTCAATAAAATTTATATATATATATATCACATATACATACATACACCCCTTCAGGCAGCTGACCCTGTGACCACAAAAACTCTAAAATGACTGATTTTCCAACAAATGAAACTCTTCATTTTCCTCTTTGAGACCAGAAAAGGAAAACCAGCTTCCCTGTTCTTTTTCATCCCCAAATTATTAATTAACTTAGAAGGACTTAGTCTTAAAGTAGTACAAGTATCCCAGCTATACTTGCAAAGGCAACGTGTACCTTCACAGCTAGGACATCACTTCTGATATCTTGGTGAAACAGAGGTTTAGACAACTTCTATTTCCACTGTGACCGACTTTTTTTTTTGTCATTTTAGGGCCGCACCCGCGGCATATGGAGGTTCCCAGGCTAGGGGTCTAACAGGAGCTACAGCTGTCGGCCGACGCCACAGCCACAGCAACGCGGGATCCGAGCCTTGTCTGCAACCTACACCACAGCTCGCGGTAACACCGATCGTTAACCCACTGAGCAAGGGCAGGGATCGAACCCGCAACCTCACGGTTCCTAGTCGGATTCATTAACCACTGAGCCACGATGGGAACTCCTGTGACTGACTTTAAAACTCATTAACAAATACATGTGAGTTCCTAGGATGAACTGCTTAAGCACTATATAATTATCAGTACAGATCACTATCAGAACAAAGAATTCTGGGGTTAATATGGGCCCTGGAACAAGAACTGACAATAATGGAAAGGAAATGAACTTCTTACATAAGAGGCATAGTTTTCTATGATTTATACATAAAAACTCTCCTTAATGAATTATGTGAATGAATATCCATCTCAAAAACTACACGCTCATCTAAGTTCACTCTTATTCCAGAATATCTTTTAGAATAAACACCCTAACGTTATATCTGTTTAGGGGGATGGGGAGGAGGGTTGTTTTTATGGCTGGGCCTCATGGCAGCTGCACCTGGGACTGAATCCCAGCCACAGCTATGGCAACACGGGTTCCCTTAACCCACTGTGCTGGGCCAGGGATTGAATCCACACCTCTGCATCGACCTGAGCCACTACAGTAGGATTCTTAACCCACTGCGCCAAGGTGGGTCTTTAAAACTGACGTCTTAAAAAAAGAAGAATCCTGTTTAGATTTTCAAAATTAAAAATAGAGCTTGTTTCAAAAAAGAAATCACTGTTGCCCAACATACAAAGTGCATGGCTGGCCACACAGAAATGCAAGTGTGAGGCACCTGGCTTCTCGTGAAGGCGGAGGGCTCCCCAGGTCCTTCTGAAATCTTCCAGAAGACAGTTATGTTTTCTTCCTGCAAAGTGTGTAAAGGGCTAGTGCTTCATGGTTTGTTCTCAAGAGTGAGCTGGGGGAAGAGGCGAGAATCAGGAGGAGGACAAAGGGCGTCTCTCCACAGAGCCCTATGCTCGGAGGGAGAATTAATTACATTATCACTATAAACCCCTAACCAGGCCCGGTCCCAGCCCTCTTGACACTAACCGGAGAGGTGCCTTCCTCCACAGTCCAGACAAACTGCCAGCACTTCTGGGGAGTGAATTCACGGGAATCCATCCAGAAGCCTTCACTGCAAGACCAGCTCGGGGCTTCCTTTCAAATGGGCCAAGCTCTGCCCTTGCCACCGCCGCTAATGTAGGTAAACACTGCTAGTTTAACCAGCACAAAGGGAGCATAACAAAAATCACACCACAGAATCAAATAGCCAGCAGTCACCAGGAGTCAGTAAAATTTAGACTGGAATAGGGTGGAGAGCAGTGAAACAAATACCATCAGGACAAAAGGAGACTTGAAGCAGGACAGAAAGTGTGGAGTGGGGCGGACGAGGGGCGAGGTTTTAAAAAAAGGACAGAAAGTTGAGAAATTTCAGAGCAATCATGGGTTTTCCATGCAAACCACTGCAGGGGCTTCTTTTCGGCCACAATAGTAAATAAAGCCAGTCAGACAACTCAACGCTGGGCTACTTGCTGTGGCCCCGAAGTCTTTCCTCATTTGAATAGTATTTTAGGAATGTTTTGTCAATGTGTCGGACGATTATTCACTTCTACCGCATTCCTCCGTTCCCCACGATGATTATGGTCGTAGTAACCATTTACTTTATAGGCAGAACATTCACAACAGTAAGTGATGACCTTTTTTAACTTGTTAAAATTCATATATTTATTTGCCCACAAATCTTTTTAAAAGGAAGGTTAACTTTAACAACTGTTGCTCATAGCAACAGAGGAACAAAAGAGTTTTCACAGGCATAGTCTACGCATTTAATTGAAATTCACAGACTTGGATCTCAAACTTGGAGTCAAAAGTAGAAATGTAAGAATACTAGAGTCCCAAACAGCGGCAGATACACAGCATTTTGTTCAGCTATGACAAAGACAAAGGGGGGGTGGGGCAGCAACTTGTGACAGGGATAAGGAATGGGTAAGTTCAGAAACTCCTTTACAACCACTGTTTTAGTGAAGCACTTACACTCTTTCAGGTAAGTTTCACAGCGTAAACAACTCAAACAAAAATACACCAATACTCCCTTTTACTTTCAATCGCTTCACTTTCACCAAGGCCAGAGCCCAAATCCAAATCTAAGTAGCATAAGGCAAACTCTTGCACAGCACTTCACAGAAAGAGATGATTTTTCCTCCAAGACTTCAGCTCAACTACAAGAGTCAAAGTAAAAAAAGGATTTCAAGCAAGGTCTGTGACTCGGGAGTTCTCCGATGGCCTCGAGGGTTGAGGCTCCTGCGTTCTCACCGCTGTGGCTCCGGTTGCTGCTGTGCGGGTAGGTTCAGTCCCTGGCCCAGGAATTCCCACATACTGCCTGCGTAGAAAAAAAGAAAAAAGAGAGAGAGAGAGAGAGAGAACCCGAAATAAACATTGCAACTCTCAGTGGGAAAAAAAAAAAAAGGTCCGTAACTCATACACTTGTGAAACCCAGGCATTCTCAGAGAACAGACTGCCCATCAGAGTTTCAATCAATGAAAAAGAGAGAGTTCTATTAAAGAATCTGGAAGAACAGGGGTTCAGCATTGTTGCTTTGAAAATTCTCCATCCATAATAATCAGTCCACCCAGAAAAAATAAAAATAAAATAAAAACTAAACAAAGGAAAACAACGACAAAAAATAATAATCAGTCCACCTGTTCTCTAATGGGGGCGGGGGCATGGAAGGCAAATTTGGGGAAAGGATGGTTCCACATAAGCCTGGATTGGGAGAAGGCTGTGGTACAAGGTCAGAGAGTTTTTAGAACCAGAAGATGAGGATAAAGAGGTCTGACAGCATAACAGATCTCAGCCTCTGAAAGAACTTAAAATACTGGAATGAGGCAGAAATGACAGAATCAGATCTGGCTTTAACCGAGCACCTAATATGCACAAGACATTGTGCTGCATGTCCTGTGAGGGGGCATAAAAAATGAGAGTTGCATGGTTTAACCAAATGGAGCCTACAAACTAGTTTGGGAAAACTAAAAACTCTGAAAAAATAATAGTTCAATGTGAACAGTCCAGACACTGTACACTTAGTTTTGATGCAGATGCTAAAAACAAGCACCATAAGATGAGGCACTGGAAGATGACCTGTGGCTGTGCTGTAAAGGGAAGCACCAAATGTTGAAATTCAGGCTAAGTTCTGAAGGGCGGCTATGACCTACAATCCCAAACCCCAGTCCAAGGACCCTTCTGAGTAGTGCCTGGAGGTTGCGCAGAGAGAAAAGCACAGTTCTGAAGTCAGACAGACCTGGGCATGTCCTGCCACCACTGCCTAACAGCTCTGTGCCCTGAGACAAGCATTCGCATGTTAAGCCTCAGTTTCCTACAACGGGAGCACTAATGGTTTCTGTCAAAAGTTTCGTTTATTCAATAAATATTTTCTAAGAGCTTGTACAGAACCAGGCACTGAAATACAACAGTGAACAAGTCAGACATACGGCCTGCCCTCATGGAGCCTTACATGACATATGTGAAGGTTCCACAGATGATACTTATTACCATCATCATCTTCATCATCGCCTTTAGCACAGTGGTGAAAAGCAGAAGATACACTCCAGTGAGAACAAACACATCATCTTAGCAGGAACAAGGACTCACCCCGCCGCCAAAACAAACAAACAAAAGAAAACTGGCATACTTCAGGATTCAGTCCTGGAACCTCTTCTTTTCCTTCTCTCCCATCCCACAGTTTAAAAATACTACTGGAGTTCCTACTGTGGCACAACAGGATCAGCAGTGTCTCTGGAGCCCTGGGATGCAGGTTCAATCCCCAGCCCGGTATGGTGGGTTAAGGATCCAGTGGGTCGCAACTGTGGCTTGGATCTGATCCCTGGCCAGGAAGCTACATAGGCTTCAGAAGCATGAATGAATGAATGAATGGCTAAATAAATAAATAAAACAAAACAAAAATACTAACTATGTATACCAAATTTAGTATCTCCAGCTCTGGGGCTGTCTCCCAGACTCCAGACTCTACATTCAGCTGTCTGTCAGATATCTCCGAGTGTACATCTTAATAGGCGTCTCAGACCTCCAAACCTGAAAGAGAACTCTGGAGCACTGATGCAGCTGAATACTAACCAAGCATATTCATTTCTCAGTCTTTTTCCATCAGTAAGTCAGTAAATCCTTCACTCCTCTCTTTTCCTAATGTCTCACATATCCAAAGCATGAAAAGTTTTTTTACTTTTACCTAAAAAACATATCTGGATCCATTGACTCTCCTTCGCCAAAGCCATCATTCCAGCTCAAGATTTGATTCTCATCTACAATAGCTGCTATCATTCTTTTTCCATAAAGCAACGATCTCTTTTTAAAAAATGGATAAGAACAGGGGAGTTCCCACTGCAGTGCAGCAGAAATGTATCCGACTAGGAACCATGAGGTTGCGGGTTTGATCCCTGGCCTCGCTTAGTAGGTTATGGATCTGGTGTTGCCATGAGCTGTGATGTAGGTCACATACACACACGCACATGTGCGCACACACACACCACACACACAAGCCCCATTATTCCTCCATTCAACGTAAAACTCTCCAGTGGCTCCCAGATGCCCCTAAAACGCTGATGGTCTAGAAGGCATACAAGTCCAGATGCCCTTTTTATCTCTCCGCCTCCTCTCATAAGACCTTCCTTCCTCCCTCTGTCTCTGCATTGCAGTCACACAGACGACCTTTCGGTTCCTTGAACATACCAACCTCCCAAGTGTAGTGCAGTCCAACAGAACCTTCTGCACCAACAGAAATGCCCTATATCTGCACATGTGGCTAACTGAGCACTTAACACAAAGCTAGTGAGACAGAGGAACTAAATGTTTAGCTTTATTTAATTTTTTTTGTTGTTGTTGTCTTTTTAGGGCTGCACCTGTGGCATATGGAGGTTTGGAGCTGTAGCCTCTGGCCTATGCCACAGCCACAGCAACGGGGGATATAAGCCGCATCTGTGACCTACACCACAGCTCACGGCAACGCCAGATCCTTAACCCACTGGGCAAGGAATGTGTCCTCATGGATCTTAGTCAGATTCGTTTCCACTGAGCCACGATGGGAATTTCCTAACTTTATTTAATTTTGATTAATTTTTTTGGAGGGGCGTGGAGTGCAGTGGCTTGATGTGGGATCTGGGGACTGAACCTGGGCCACAGCAGTGAAGATGCTGAATCCTAACCACGAAACCACCAGGGAGTTCTCAATTTTGATTAAGCTAAATAGCCACGTACTCCTAGCAGCTATCATACTAGACAGAGCAGGGCTAGGAGCCTAGCCTGTTTCTCTGTCTGGTCTCTTCTTCCCCCAGATCTTCACATGGATGATGCTTTCTCACTCTCATGTCTCCTAAAATGTCGGTTCCTCAGCAAGGTCTCACCACCCCACTCAAAGCAGCTCCCACTGGCACCATCATCACTCTACCTTGCTTATTTCCACTAAGAAACATTCAACACTACCTTTAAAATGTCTTACCCAAACTTGAATATAAAATCCATTAAAGCAGAGACCTTGCCTATTTCATTCGATGCTATTAGGTCCCCAAGATGCATGGGTCTGGCATATAGTGTTTTCAATAAATGTTTGATGAATGCTTAAATGAATGAGTGAGAGAGTGAATGACCAGGAGGCCGCATCAGTAAAAGTAGGCTGGGGACAGATTATGGAGGATGCTGGAAGAAGGCAAGGGCCCTTCAAGAACTCATATTTCATTTCTGTGGGCATAGGGCTCTGCGGTGTTCCTAAGTGCCCATGTGGTTGTGCAGTCTAAGCAGGGCACAAAGGAATGGTACACACGCCAAGCAGGTCTTCATCCTCAACTGACTGGAAATCAATTTTATGAAGACATTAGTGATGCAAACACACAGATGCACCTTACATAAGACACATTAGGAAATCTCTCAAGAACGTATCTACATACACTCTAAAGGCACAACTTTAGGGAAAAGGATTGAAAGTGGTACTAGTCAATCAAGTCAGCTTTGCAGTATTTGGATCTGCAATAGCAAAACAGGGAATTAACGTTATTATAAACATTTGGCCAAGTTAAATACTGGTTTAGAGTCATACAGTCCTCTGAGAAATGTCACTAGCTGTGACACTTAGCAGAAAGGGAAGAAGGAAGGCAATGAGGGGAGCAAGTAAATGATCTGTTTCCACCAAGTCTGGCACCCTGATAATCAGCAAAAAGGAAAAGAATACACAGTATAGGAGTTCCCGTCGTGGCTCAGTGGTAACAAACCCAACTAGTATCTGTGAGGATGCAGGTTCGATCCCTGGCCTTACTCAGTGGGTTAAGGATCCAGCAGTGAGCTATTGTGTAGGTCGCAGACGTGGCTCAGATCCCCCATTGCTGTGGCTGTGGTGTAGGCCAGCAGCTGCAGCTCTGATTCAACCCCTAGCCTGGGAACTTCCAGATGCCTTGGGTGTAGCCCTAAAAAGACAAAAAAAAAAAAAAAAAAAGTAGAGAGTATTCCTGACCAGCCAAAAAGTTAGCAAACCTGGACCCATAAGCTGACAAAACTGATAACCCAGGGACGCCATGTACAATATGGATTCTACACATTCCTTCATTGCCATAACTTCCAAGAAAAAAAATGATTGGCATTTTATTTTATATCTGTTTGAAACCATAGCACTACAGGAAAATACAGAGTAAAACTTTACTGTGTACCTTTCAAATCTTTGAATGTAAACATGGTCTACCATGCTTTAAACTTTATTGAAGATCAGCAACACTTAATAAAAGCACCCTTGTATACAGTGGAGCAATAGCGGTGACATAATTCCACGGTCTATCCCCAGGTCAGAATTCTCATCAGGAGTTTATAGCACAAATCTCTGTAAGACAGTCTTTCCTACAACGGGAACTGTCAGGACTCACATATAGCGTGACCTGAGTGGTGACCACAACCACCGCTAAATCTGACACATTCATTTTTTCCAGAAATACTTGGGACACTTATTTAGCTAAATGTCACTAGTAAGTCAAAAAAATGTCTACATTTCTTTAAATTTAAATCTCCCACCTGCACCCGCTGGGGGACCATGTAGGTTAAAAATACACCTGTGTTCAAATTCTCTTCTGGGACCATTGTAACTTCTATGTTTTAGGAGTAAAAGAACAGCTTCCAAAGCTTAACTCAGCTACTCCGTCCTAATCCACTTCCCGTTGGGCTCTAACTTCAATGCTGCTCAGGGCTCTCTTCTCAGAACCAGGTATTCTTCAATGACCTCAGGGTTAACAGCACAGGCGCAATTATATACACAGCAAAACAACTTTAGCCCTTCATAGCATCTTTAGAACACTCACAACTATAACAGGTTCCAGCTCTGTAAAGTAAAAATAAGACATGGAATTATTTTCTATTTGATCATCATGGCCAACTTTGTAATTTTATAAATACCATCAATACATTCCAGGAAAGTCGTGTTTCCGGCAATCAAAACAGATGACTATAATATTTATATTTCCAAGAGTAAACTGTAAACAAACAACTATGGGAGTTTCACTGTTACTCGGAGGGTTAAGAAGCCAATGTGGTGTCCATTGACATCTGTAAGGATGCAGGTTTGATCCCTGGCTCAGAGTGGGTTAAGGATCTGGCGTTGCCTCAAAGTGAAGAGTATGTTGCAGATGGGGCTCCAATCCAGCCCTTAGCCCAGGAACTTCCATATGCTGCAGGTGTGGCCCTAAAAAGAAAAAAAGCAACTATGGTACTTCCACAAGTTTTGTTTTGTTTTGTTTTTTGGGTTTTTTTGGGCTGTTTCTCTCATGTCCCTATGTACAATTCCAGCTATGTCAGAGAAGAATGGGTTTGGAAAACTTTAAGTACCATGCTGCATGTCCTTAGAAGACAGGTAATAAGAGAAGTAAGGCAACACCTCCAGTTCAGCACCCAAGCCTGATTGGTTTTTATAAAGTTATTTATGAAATTAATCATCAGTGAACACTAATACGCATGCCATTTTTATCATTTAAGATTAATATTTCACTTAAATATTTATATATAACATATTGTAAACACTTCATCATTTCACTTTTTATCAGGGACTGGTAACTTTTTCTGAAAAGGGCCAGAGAGTATTTTAGGCTTTGTGGGCCACGTACAATCTCAGACACAAATTCTTCTGTTTTTGTTCATCCTTTTTACAACTCTTTAATGACATAAGACCCATTCTTGGCTGGACGGCTACACAGAAATAAGGTTGCAGGCTGATTTGGCCTTTGAGCCATAGTTTGCCCACCCTTGCTTTTCATGTATCCCCAAAAAACCACAACTACATACTATGGTCACACTTTGACTAAAGAAAAACACTTTCAACGGCTTTTTGTGTTTTTCTGTAATTTTTTTAAATTATTTTTTTAGAACAGTTTTAGATTTACAGAAAGCAGTTAGTGCAGGTTCCATACATCCTACACTTTTCCACAATGTATCAATGAACCAATCTTGATACATTGTTATTAACTAAGATGTGTAACTTTTTCAGATTTCCTGAGCTTTTACCTAACGTCCTTTTTCTGTCCCAGGATTCCATGAGGACAGCATATGGCATTTATTCACCCTGTCTCCTGAGGCTCCTCCTGGTTGAGGCTGTGTTTGTCAGGTTTCCTACAACTTTAAAAAAAAAAAAAAGCAATTAACTGGAGTTCCCATTGTGGCTCAGTGGAAACAAATCTGACTAGGATCCATGAGGACAAGGTTCAATCCCTGGCCTTGCTCAGTGGGTTAAGGATCTGGCGTTGCCATGAGCTGTGGTGTAGGTCGAAGACGCGGCTCGGATCTGGCGTTGCTGTGGCTGTAGTATAGGCTGGAGGCTACAGCTCCAATTCAACCCTTAGCCTGGGAACCTCCATATGCCGTGGGTATGACCCCCCCCCAAAAAAAAGGAGAGAGACAAAAAAAATAAACAAAAATGATTTTAATTCTTACCATATTACCAGTTCAAAGCTTTTAAACATCAAATCATTTTGAATAAGCTGGCTGTCTATACACACACATTATATTCACTGCCGATGTTATGCACATCTACGCCTCTTAAAATATATCATATTTGAGATGAAGACAAAATTAATATGCACTCTGTCAGTATATTCTCCTTTTTTCTTTTTTTTTTTTTATTTTTAGGGCTGCACCTGCAACATATGTTGGTTCCCAGGCCAGGGTCCAATCAGAGCTACAGCTGCCAGCCTACGCCACAACCACAGCGACGCCAGATTGAGCCGTCTTCAACCTGCACCACAGCTCGTGGCAACACCAGATCCTTAACCCACTGAACAAGTCCAAGGATCAAACCTGCAACCTCACGGTTCCTAGTCGGATTCGTTTCCCCTGCGCCATGATGAGAACTCCATATATTCTACTTTTAATTCCTCCTAACTCTTCTTCCCCTGCCTCTTAGGAGATATAAAAAGGTGGATAGAGGAGTTCCCACTGTTGTGCAGCAGAAATGAACCCAAATAGTAACCATGATCCAGCATTGCCGTGAGCTGTGGTATGGGTCGTAGACTCGGCTTGGATCTGGCTTTGCTTGACTGTGGCATATGCAGGCAGCTACAGTTCAGATTCAACCCTTAACCTGGGAACCTCCATATACCGTGGGTGTGGCCTTAATAAGAAAAAAAGAAGAAAGAAAAAAAAGGTGGATAGAGTGGCAAAAGCTAAAAGGCTAGAATAAAGGAAGAAATTCCAGGTCATATTAAAGCTATCAAAACACTTAAGAAGGAAATGCAAATCAAAATCACAGTAGGATGCTACCTCATGCCCACTAGAAAAGCTTAAAAAAAAAGAAAAAAGGAAATATTGGTGAAGATGTGGAGAAACTGGAACACTTGTACGTTGCTAGTGGTAATGCAAAATGGTACAGCTGCTGTGAAAGAGTCTGAGGGTTCCTCAAGAAGTTAAACATAGAATTAACATATGAACCCTCACTCCACTTTTAGGTACATATCCAAGAGAACTGAAAATATATAGTTATATCAAAATTATGCATGAGTGTTCATGGCAGCCTTATTCATAATAGCCTAAAAGTAGAGATATCACAAATGCCCATCTGCTGATGAATGGATAAACAAAGTGGGGATATCCACACAATGCAATATTATTTACAGTCATAAAGAAGAATGAAGGACTGATATGTGCTACAACAGAGGTGAACATGGACGAAACCTGGAAACATTACATTACATGTAAGAAGCCAGACACAAAAGGACGCATAGTATATTATTCTAC
The DNA here is from genome assembly GCA_004024745.2 of Catagonus wagneri. Lineage (NCBI taxonomy): Eukaryota > Metazoa > Chordata > Mammalia > Artiodactyla > Tayassuidae > Catagonus > Catagonus wagneri. The sequence continues at coordinate 6,390,332 of PVHT020000140.1, read as the reverse complement.
GTACATGGAATGTCTAGTACAGGCAAAAGCCCAGAGACAGAAAGTAGATCGGGGGCTGCCAAAGGCAGGATGAGGTTGAGAAGTGAGCTTTTAAAGGAGTTTCTTTGAGGAGTGATAAAAATGTTCAAGGATTATGTAATGATCATGGTTGCACGACATTGTAATATACTAAAAAACAATAAATTGTACATTTTAGAATGGTTAATATTATGTGATTTTTTTTTATCTCAGTAAAAAAATTGAGGAAGGAAAAAAAACTACCGAAGACACTGAAAACATTCTGAACGTATATATTTGGTAAATCATTTTTAACCTACAACTTATATATACACTGTGCCTTTGAAAAATCCCTCTCCTATTCTTTGTACTTCTGTGGTAATTTTTCCAATAACGGGAACTTCAGAAATGGATGAAGAAATTAGTCCAAAATTCTAACAAGAAATTAGTTCAATCAATTTCAATTGAGTTCATAGGACTGCAGCATACACAGATGAGGGTCCTGCCTCAAGGAACTTACACTGTATTGGGGCTAACACTGTTACGTTTTAATAACTCCCACATCAGCAAACTGAGATTGGCCACACTCCTCTACAGTGGTGGCTCCACTTCCTACCAACATTTACTCAAAAAAAGTGAGCAAGTGCCATGCCATCTACAAGGCAACATCTCTGAATCCCAAAGGCAGGCAGTGCAGGGCCCACCCAGGCTGCCAGGCAGTTTCCACCCTCTCCCCAGCACAAGAGGGTTTGTCCACAGGAAATTTAAATCCTGGCTGGCTCCAGGGACACACATTACAGTGGCTGACTAGGTAGCTCACGACTCGGTGATTTGTAGCTTTAAAAAAAAATTACTTATTTATAAATAAGTCTTTCTTGAAAATGCATTTATTGTCCCAAGTCATCCAACAAAATTAAACTGCAAACTATGACTACTAAAGTCAGGGAAGAAACCTCCACCAGGTACCAAGCAACCACGGATCACTCCAGCAAGTGTCACAGAAAACTGCTGAAAACAAGAAATAGCCTGTTGGGAATTTTAGGAAGACGGCATAGTTTAGTTTAAATTCGTGCTTCTCTACACTTCAAATACCATAATCACTCAAATAATTCACAGCAACCGCTTGGCACCCAGACTGGGACAGAGGCTGCTGGAGAGGGACGATTCCCAGCGGTCTATGACAATGACAGCTGTGATTAGGGCTTTTGGGTTTGATTGTGTCATCTTTGCTCTTATAAGTAACTCACATATTTATACTGTTATTCAAAATACAGCAGCTTAATTCATTATTTTAAATCTAACTGGAAAATCAATTGTCTCTGCTTGTTGGTGGTGAGGGGTATAGTTTTTGAAAACCTAATAATAAGAAACTAGAAATAAGAGAGCAATTCAACTAGTATTCTTTTATTAATTTAACAAACTTAATTCATTAACTGACCTAACCAACATTCATTTAACATGTACCAGATAACAAAGGATACGGAATAAGTAATTAGGTCTTTCGAAGAATTCACACTCCAGCAGTAGGTTTAACAAAATCATCTGCTTTGACTTTGAAAGACAATACAGAGTTCCACAGAGCCTCATCTTAGGTGCCACAAACCGAGCCTGGAGAGCCAAAGTTAACTCAGTCAAGCTGATAACAGCCAGCAGACATCCTTTTCCTCCTCATTGCCATCCTCCCTGACTCCCGGGATTTCTTCCCTTCAATTAGAAGCTCAGGTTGCTCAACATCTGATCCCAGTCAGAAACTGAAGATTATGGGCTATCGGCCTGTTTTAATGTAGTCACTTCACGTGATGGTAAATCTTTTAAGTTTAACTAGACAAAGATACTACATCTCTGGGTAAATTCCAATCCAAGGACAGAAAATGAACAGGATTCCACCGGGAGTTCATAAAACCACTCATTCTGTCTCTGAGGCCTGCCCACCTTAGCCACCTACTCCTCCCGGAGGCAAATAAACCCATCATGCCGCCTTTTCCTCCTATGTTGAATATAGTTGCCCTTTTTTCTTTTTTTTAAGCGCCAGACCATTTGGCCAAGATCTATGGCCCTCTGTAAACCCTAACTGGTGAGGTCAAAGGGTGTCCATAGTGAGCAAATTAAGAGGCGCAGGGGGAGGGAGCCCACCTGCAAAACAACTGTTGGCCCTCTTGGGGTGGGGAGGGTTGCCAAGGAATCATGGACAAGGAGCTTTCCCCAGTATTGAGGCGTGGGGAAAGGAAGGGCAAAGTCAAGACTGTTAGAGTAAAACTATATTCTGGTTGAAAGAGAGCCCTTAACTCTTACCCAAACTGAACTTCTAGTGTGCCCCCAAATACACTGAATTTCCAAGTTCTACCTGGACCTGCACTGTGGTTTGATGAGGTCAGCTTGATGGGTCCCCAGGCCACACTCCCAAGGCATCCACCCTATGTGTGACTAACCCAGGGGTCACAGAATCTTACACAGTTGATAGGGACCTTTGATGACCAATAAAAAACTGGTCGGTCAGTCTGAATAAATCAACCCTGGGCAAAGAGGTTCTCCCCCATCCAAAGACCCTGAGCAGGCCCAGGTGTCCAGGAGGTTTAGCGTGAATGGTCAAGGACACAGGCTCTAGAGCCAACTATCTGGCTTCAAATCCTGGCTCCACATTTAACAGCAATGGCAGCCTCCCCATGACTCAATTTCCCTATCTGTAACTGGAAGATAATTACGGCCTACCTCCTAGGACCATGTGGAGAATAAAATGAAATTACAGTTGAAGAGATTTGCACGGTGGCTGTTCACAAAATAAACACGGAGAAAATATGTGCTAGCACATCTCCCATTTCCAGGGGTAACCTAAACTGTCACTCAGTTCCTAAATTGGAATGACAACAAGTACAAGTACTAGTCTTTGGCTGGGCCCTAGTTATGGGCCCCCAAACATCCGAATGGGGTAGGTAGTATGATCTGCATTTTAGAGTTAAAAAAATGGAGCTGTAGAGGGGTTCGGATACCCCTCCAAGCTTTCTCAGTAAGAAAGAGGTGAGCAAGGAAAGCTCTGATCACATCACAGCAGAGTCTGCACGATGTCATCGATCTCCAAAAGCTTGAAAGCATTTTAAAATAATACTTCAGCATTCTAAAAAATCACTACTTATTGAATAAAATTATGTTCTCGTGAAATCCCCCAGCCTTTCCCCATGACATTTGCATAATGATCTGTATAATCAGAAAGACCTCACAAATTCTGATAGACCATTAAAGACACAAAAGCATGGAGTTCCCTGGTGGCCTAGCAGTTATGGATTTGCTGTTGTCACTGATGTGGTCTGGGTCACTGCTGTGGTGCAGGTTTGATTCCTGGCCCAGGAACTTCCACAAGCTGTGAATGAGGCAAAACAAACAAACAAAAAAAAAAAAAACAACACACACACACACAAAATTATTTTCCTTAACATAAATATGACTGGGTAAATCGTCATGGCCATCTTAATTAAATGGTTTTAAAAGTTCAAAAGTACTGCAGACCCACATTTTATCAAGTCACTTTTCTTTGAGGATTTGTAATTTGATCCTGGAAAAGAAGAGACACACGCCAATTGGCCTATGCACCATTTCTCTTTCCATATGTTTGGAAAGTGTGTAACAACACTGACCAGAGGTAACAGTTACCCCAAATACCCTCTTCTACCATCTCTTACACTATTTAGACACCTCCTTGCCCTAAAAGAAAACACAGTCAAATTTAAACTATGTCTATGTTGACTCCGATTTCACGGAATATCTTTTAAAACTCCAATACTGAAATCCAGAAATAGTTATAACCAGTTAAATTTATAAGTACCTAAAGATCCAACAACTTCAAGGAAAACTGAGTAACAAATCATCTTAGTCAAAACCGTTTGGCCCCATCAAATGAACTGGTTACCCAGTTTCCTGAAAAACCAAGTTTGTGATAATTGTTCATCCATTAACAATTTAAAATAAAAGACATGCTTAACTTGTTTAAGAAGTAGCGATATAGATAAGCCAAGCCATATAATTTTATTTCACTTTCTATTTGCTTTACCCAGGCCATCAGGTATTCTTGTAATCCTTGTTGGTAAACACAAATGAAATGATATAATAAAACATGGAAATTGAGGCAGAAGAGAATCTAAAATGCCTAAAAATTCCAAGAATGCACTGCAGTTTCAATAACCTGACACTTCAAGTATCAGAAAGCAGAAGGAATTACAACTGTAAAAGTCAAATATTTATACAGGTGCCTTAAAAGCCACTGTTGGGTGCACACCATCATCACTGACATTTACTATCTGTTAAGCAGTTTCAAAGTGCAATAACTGGCTTGGAGCGTGAAGTTTATGACAAGAACTAAGATGTCTGGAGAGACTGTGAAGGTGTGAGGCTTGTCATACTTTCATCAGGCCAGGAACAGGCAGCCAAGCTGGAGCAAGATGGAACCTCAGCACAGGTGCCTTTTCTCATTTCAAGAGGGAAACCTAAACCGATACCTTCATGGATAATTAAACAAGGATTGTTCCATAAATTTATAATGTCACTTGTGACTTTCTTATAATTGCTTTTTAACAGCATTCAAAAACAATATTCTTGGGTGGAAACAGAAATACGAAACTGCTTCAGCTTCAAATTGAGAAAACGCAGAGAGCTTAACAGGAGAAGCACCTACAAAGGTTATAAACGTCTAAGGTCATATTCCATAAAAAGCTGGAAAGAAGTTTCAGAAATGACAAAAATCCAAATGTTGGAGTTATCCTTAATGGTATGTTATGTAAAGTTATAAACAGGAATACCTCCTTAACGGATAGTTTACAAATTTACAATCAGGAACTCCTCTCCTATTCTTATAATAATTTTAATATATGAATTTTTTTCTCTTCAGGATAAAAAGATGGGAGAAAGAAACAAAGTTTGTGATCATTCAACTAAACTTTGGCTCCTGAACTTCTGAGATGATGAAATGTTCCTCCTCTTCACTTCTGAGCTGGAATAAAACGTGTGTTGAAAACTAGAAAAAAAACCACGCTAAGCTCAAGTAAGTCAACTTTCCTCGATAACCAAGGTTCCGCTCCACTTCTTACTTCAAAACAGAATCTGCCTTTTCAAGATCTGGGAGTCAGTTCAAGTTTTCAGGTGAAGATTAACACTAGGCAGCAAAACCCCAAACAAGCGTTCGTAAAATCTGAGGGGCAAAGTCAATGACATCCACCGCCAGGGCCCAGCGAGGAAGGGTGCCAGGGACCCCTCCACGCCCAGGGCCTCCTGACCGGTGGCGCGTCCCATCAGGAACATGCAGCCAAGGCGGGGAGCCAAGGACAGCCCGAGAGATGCCACAGGTGGCCTGGACGGCACAGGTCGGCCCCACCTTGCACTTAGGCCTCCTCCGGGGAGGCCCCGGGCCGGGCCCCGCCTCCCAGGCCCTATGTGCCCTCAAACCTCAATTTGGCCAACTTTAGGCGGAGGCGAGCTCGGAGCAGGGCTCAGGTGGCCCCTTTGGGTCCGTTAGCGGGACACAGAGTGCCCTCCCAGGCGTCAATTCCACCCTTCCCTCTGCGCCCGGAGTGTCTAAAGGTCCCGGGGCGGTCGGGAAGTGGGTGGGCAAGGGGGCCCTGGAAGGGGCGGCCCCAGCCGGCCCCTGCTGGGGCTGCTGGCCGGCTGACGCAGCCCCGGCTCGGGCAGACGGTCCCGCGCCTTCTTTCCGGGACCCCTCCCGGCACCCCTGGACCGGCGACGCCCCACGCCCCACGCCCCACGCCCCCCTAGCAGCGGGCGCCGCCGCTCGGCTGGGTCTCCCGGACAACAGCCGCCGCTGCGCTTCCGAGGCGGGTCCCTGAGCCCACCCGCGGCCCGGCGGCCCACCTGTCCCGGGGGTCGATCCAGCTGGTCCTCCGGGTGTTGTGGTCGATGTAGAAGACCTTGCCGTCGTAGTCCCTGGCCTCCTCCCAGCCCCGGGGTAGCGGCAGCTGCCCGCTCCCGGCCCTCCTAGGCATGGTCGGCGGCCTCGCCGGCGAGCGGCGCCTCCATAGGGACCCGGCGCGGGACGCGGCGGGAAGGCGACTGCCCGGCCCGGCCGCCGCACCGGACCCAGGCGCCGGCGAGGGGCTGCGAGGTGCAGGGCGCGGCGGGGCCACGCGCGGGGGACGCCTCAGGAAACCTTGCTCTCGGCCCCACCGGGGATCAGTCCACCATGTCTGCGTCGGAACAGACGATCGAACCCTCCTCCTCCTCCTCCTCGCGGCCGCCGCCGCTGCCTCCGCCTCTTCCTCCTCCTCCCCGTCCCCCTGTGGCCGCAGAGGGTCGCGGCGCCCAGGCTGCCCCAGCCGCCGCCGTCTGGGCTCAGATCCGGGAAGCTCGGCTGAGCCGCGGCGGTGGCGGCTACGGGCCTCCTCATTTGCATGTGATTAGCATGCGCCCCGCCCCGGGCCCGCCCCTCCCTCCCCTCCCCTCTTTCCTCATCTGCATGCACATTCCTCGCCGCCACATTCCAGGGCTTAACCCTGCAGCTCCCGCGGCCCGCTGCGCCTGCCGGGGCGCCCGCCCGGGCCAGGGGCGGGGGAGGGGAGCAGAGGGCCAGGTGGGAGGAAGTGGGCGAAGGAATGCGCTGCTCGCCCTTTCCTCATGACCCCCAATATCTCCCTAAGGCCGAGCGCTTCGGGTTTTTAGTTTCCGGACTGGGAAGACAGCTAAAGACAAGTCCCCGCGGCGCTCTCAACGTCTTTCCGACTTCTAGGGAAACCACACGACTTGAGAGAGGAAAGGGGTGGGGACGCCCTCTTCGCAAGGAAAAGTCCCAACAAACGGCGTGGGCACACAGGCTCCCCCACGCCGAGCCCCGCGCCCCTTCGGACCCCAGGAAGGTTCCGGCCGGTGGGAAAAGTGTGAAAAGCCCCGCAAGCGCTGGGAAGCGCGTCCGTGGTGTGTCCCGGGCGGCGTCGCCCCCGGGGCCTCCTCAGAGTTCCCGGCCCTCCGTGACCTCAGCCGACAGGCCGCGGGCCTGGCAGCGGAAAGCGAAGGCGGGTCCCGAGGTCCGGGCGCCGCGACACGCCTGCCCCAGTGGCCCGCGGAGGGGACTCAAACCTGAGTCGGAGCAGACGCTGCTCCCCCAACCCTGCTCGCTCCCCCCATTTCCCCGCGGTCGTGGCCGCCCGCGGGCCTGGGGCGCTCCACCCGCGGGGCCCCTCTGCCGCTGGCCTTCGCCGCAGAATTTAGCTGGACGCGGACGCACCCCATAACCAGCCCCTTCGATCTGTCCCCGCCCCGGGAAGCCCCCCACCCCGACCCCCGCTCTGGCCTAGAAAGTGTGGGCCGCCCCGTTGGAGGGGACTCCCGGCAGCCCGGCGGCCGGGCTTTCCGGGCCCCTGGATGTGACCGGGAAGGAAGGTGGACTTTCCCTCATTCCACAAGCGTTTATTTATTCAGCAGCTACTATGTCCCGGTCGGCCCTGAGGAGGGGCCGGACGTCGGGCGACGGTGCAAGGAGCAGCAGACCTGGCAGGGCCGGACAACAGAGCATTTTTTTGCCCCCAGCCCCTAGATCTGGAGGGAGCCTCCCAGTCCACCAAGTCCGCTTCAGCCAGGTCTATACCACCGTCTTCCGTTCTTATCCTTCCGGATTACTAAACAGCTGCTATTAGAGTTTAAAAAAAAGGCAAAAAAAAAAAAACAAAAAACCAAACCAGGAAGACCCTGGAGATCAGTTATTCACCTCTGGGTGTGAATTCGCCTAATCCTGCCGGCTAACGCGTAAAAGACTTTCCACCTTGTGAGGGACACAGCGATGGGCAAGGGCTTTCAGAGGGTGTGCAAAAACATCCGCCTCCCGCTCTTGGATTCACAAGACGGTAAGGGAGTCCAGTGAATTGTGATTCATTACGCTGGTTTTAGCAGAGTTGGTGTAGCTGATGCCTTAGCGGGTGGGGGACAGCCTGTGGCTCTCCTGGACGTCGGGGCTTCTACGGTCAGTCTTGAAAGTGGAGGAGGATGGTCCCGCAGGGTAAGGACGGAGGGTCAGGCTCAGAACAGCTTTACCGCGGGACTGGACTTGCCTTCTCTGGCGAGGGCCTTAGAAGAGGTTGTGTTTGTCGTTGGAGCATCTGGGCAGAAACTTTAAACACTGGAAACCCTGGAGAGCTCAGGTGGGAAAGAGCTACCAGAGGGAGCAGGACCTGGGGAAGAGTCACCCAAAACAAATTCATTTACTTTATCTTTCTAGGCCTTCCTGGTGTACACCCAGGAAACCAGCCTTTGCCCTTAGCAAAGGGACCCTCCGACCCCCCCACCCCTTGCCTTCTGGTGCTGTGTTCAGCCCAGCTCCGTTCATCAAGAAGTGATCACACAGGCAAGCTTCTCCAGTTCCAGGTGAGTTGTGACATCCTAGTGGATAATCTTAAGGTTCTGTTTCTGAATGCTGCAAAAAAGGTGAGACTTGTCTAAAAGTAATCTCTCACATCACTGAGTGAAGGAAGTGCTTTGTTTTGACCTACTCTAAAGCGGCCCATTAACGTGGCCAAAATTCATGTTACCGTATACTAATAACATCATTCAGCAGCTCAGCCAAGCCATTCTTTAAACCTTGCTTCCTGGAGTGCTTTGTTTCCCCCAAAACAATTCAGAAATGTGTATTATAGTAAGATGTCTGCATCCTACTATTAAAAACAAAGCAAAGTAATATACTTTTCTGCTGCTGCCACCATTTATTTTTTCACTGGGGTGAACTGATGCACAATACTTCTCAGTGTAATTTCAAATTTGATAAGCTTGCAGATAAATATTCTTACCCAACTTCTCAAACCGATGAGGAGTCCAGAATAGCGCACAGCAGTAAGTGGCATTTATTGTTCCATAAATCTCAAGACTTCAAAAAGGGACTCAATAGACATACAAAACTCTGAAGCAGTTACGAGACAAACTCACTTCTTTTCCCCCACTGCGGAGCACAGGAAACATTTGGTTACACAAAAGCAGCTAAGATGACAGATGGGAAAGTCACTCCTCTGCTGGGTTTGTTGGGGATTTTTGTTGTTGTTGTTGTTTTCATTTTATTGGAGTGTAGTTGACTTACAATGTTGTATTAGTTTCAGGTGTACAACAAAGTCAATCAGTTATACATATATGTAACTGGTTATATATATTCAGAGTGTTTATTTGTATACATATATCTATCTATCACAGTATTGAGTAGATTTCCCTGTGCTCTACAGTAGCTCCTTGTTAACTTACTGGTTTTGGGTATAGTAGAATGTATATGCCTATCCCAGCCTCCCAATTTCTCCCCTCCAACGTTTCCCCTTTGGTAACTGTAAGTTTGGTTTCGAAATCTCTGAGTCTTTCTCCACAGGGTCGTTTTTTTTCTTGATCAAGTATGCATTCTGCTATTTTGAGTTCACCCAATTTACATGGTACCATTCCTTCAGAGAATTCCTAGTGGATAAGCAATAAGATTTCATTTCCTTTATATTCACATCTGTAAAAATAAAATAAACATGAAGATTATCCCTAGTTTATCGATGGATGCACTTGGATTTCCTTGCTCCAGTTGATCACCGGCAGAGCAGGATGATGCTATCTCCTCTCCTGGATGCCACATTACCCTAATCTATGCACTAGTCCCTGAAGAGTCTCTTTTCAGGCCTTCAATTCCCTTTTTTCCAGGCTTTGCATTTTCTCCAGTACTAATAGCTTGTGGGGATGAGCTGCCGTTAAGCAAAGCTCCCATTAAACAAAGCTCCCATGTCAATGTCCAAATCCTGGGAGGCAGGAAAACTAGTGATATCGAAACTGGGAGCAGAGGAATTCCCTTTGCAGCAGGTTAAGGATTGTCACTACAGCAGCTCAGGTCACTACTGTGACACAGGTTCAATTCCTGGCCCAGAAACTTCCACATGCCTCAGGTGCAGGAAAAAAAAAAAATTGGTGAGTAAAAATTATTTCAACAGATAATTGGTTACAGCTATCCAAATTTAAAATATATGTATTTTTGAGTTCCTGTCGTGCCTCAGTGGTTAACAAATCCGACTAGGAACTATGAGGTTGCGGGTTTGATCCCTGGCCTCTCTCAGTGGGTTAAGGATCTGGCGTTGCCATGAGCTGTGGTGTAGGTTGCAGACGCGGCTCGGATCCCGCGTTGCTGTGGCTGTGGCTGTGGCTAAGGCCGGCAGCTACAGCTCCTGTTAGACTCCTAGCCTGGGAACCTCCATATGCTGCAAGTTGCAGCCCTAGAAAAGGCAAAAAGGCAAATATATATGTATATATATATACATACATATATATATATATTTTTTTTTAATCCAACAATACCAGTACTACAGTTTTACCTGTGGATATTAAAGGTCCTTGAGATATGCAAGGATGTTCATTGTTGCATTTGTGATAATAACAAAACTGAAAAGACCACCACTGTCCATCAGTAAAGGACTGAGTAAATGAATTATCCATACTCAGTGGCATTTAAAAAGCATTGCGGGGAGTTCCCTGATGGCTCAGCATGTTAGGGATCCCGAGTTGTGTTGTCACTGCCGTGGCATGGGTTTGATCCAGGAACTTCTGAATGCCATGGATTTGGCCTAAAAAATTAAAAAACAATTAAAAAATAAAATAAAAATTATTGCATAAAAATGTATGTGGTGATAAGGAAGATGTCCAGGATCTTTCTCTCTCTCTCTCTCTCTCTTTTTTTTTTTTTTTTTTTTGGTTTTAGGGCCACACCCATAGCATATGAAGTTCCCGGGCTAGGGGTCGAATCGGAGCTGCAGTGGCTGGCCTGCAACGCCAGATCTGAGCCGCATCTACAACCTACACCACATGCAGCTCATGGCAACACCTGATCCTTAACCCACTGAACAAGGCCAGGGATTGAACCCACATCCTCATGGATGCTAGTCAGGTTTGTTACCTCTGAGCTACAACAGGAACTCCGGAAACATGTCCATGGTCTTTAAGTGAAAAAAGGCAAGGTACAAAAGATGCTTGCTAACCTCACTGGTGATGTGCCAATCATAAAGCTTAAAGAATGCAGCTTCCTCTGTACGTCCTTAGTGTCAAAGGAAGAGTTCAGACAATAAATTAAGAGAAAGGGGGCTGCCAGGAGGTCCTATCAGAGCAGTATACCTGAGGAAAATGATCATTAAAGAAAAGGATGGAGTAGAGCTATATGGATGTAATTCCAAATTGGACTCGCATGGCAGGGTGTGCTTGTAGAAAGAAATGGATGTTGGAATTCCAAAGTGAATCTGGTGTGCTAGAGCCCAAGACTGGCTGGAGCCGTCTAGTGAGGAGGCTGGCGTGATAGTATAGGTATGAGAGAGATAAAGGTCTGGATTAGAAATGGGGTGGGGGGCACAGAAAGGAATGATCTGGCAAGAATTTGCTACTGATTAGATTAAGCAGCGAATAGACCAGAAGGAGGAATCTGGTATGATTCCAAGATTTTAGGCCATCAAGACAGACTCAAATAGCAGAAATAAATGAGGAAGTCCAAAGGGAGATCTGATAGGGAGTTTGATTTTAGAAATTAGAGATGCCCAGCAGAAAGTGAAAGGTCAGGACTCAAGCTCAAACAAAAGGTCAGGACTGCAAATACCTGGTTGAATGTCACCCATCTGAAATTCTGTAAGGGGCTAAGGATTCAGGACTGAATCTTGGGAAGGAAACGTCAGTGCAAGTCTAATAGAATTAAGAAACCCATCTATAATCCTATTCTTGGCCTATAACGCTTCAGTAATTTGATATGATTTAGTTTATTTCTTTGTAAAATGTGGTCTCCATTTTCAGTGATGTGTGTTAAGAATTCCTTCCTTACTAGCGTGTAACCATCTCTGAAGGAATTATTGTTATAACCTTTATCGTTTCACTGTTGAATCAACTCATGTGTAGGACAAGATAAACTGGTTTGCAGTATTTTAATATCTTCTGTTTCCTCAGAGCGATCAGGGATTGTATAAACCGGAACTTCTAAGTAAAGATAACTTTTTTTTCCGAATCAAACAAGTGACTTTTTTGTTTTTGTTTTTGCTCTTCTGCAACTGAAATGTTAAAATACATGACATCTCTAATTATTATGACTAGGTAACCCCAATCAACAATTCCTAAATGTTACTGTCTAGACAGTCCTTAAGAAGACAGGCATGTGAGTTTTAAGAATCCCCAGTGCTGGGCCAAACCAGAAACCTCGATTACCATAACCACTTCCCTTCCAGTTAATTATTAGACCAACACCTTAGGCAGCAGCAATCATTCCATTCCAGTAGTAAGCAACATCAAATGGGTTAGATTTTACCTTATTCACTGCAGATGGAGACCCGCATTGAGCTAAGCCTGTGGTTGCTAAAAAGGTAGGGAACATTTAATAACAGTCTTCTTAGTGAAAAGGAACAAAAGTTAAAATGCCATGTTTGTATGTGTGAGACTCTCAGTGGGCACCTCTTGTATACTCTGTGCGGTAGGCTCTAGAATAAATATTCATTTACATTCTTTTTCTTAAGCAATGAAATAATGTAAGGTTCCATTTTAAAGGTTTTCCTTTTACCTTTTTTTTGTGTGTCTTTTTGCCGTTTCTAGGGTGCAACTCGCAGCGTATGGAGGTTCCCAGGCTAGGGGTCCAATCGGAACTCCTGAAATTCTTTTAAAAGATAAGGAAGAGGGGAAGTTCTCATCGTGGCTCAGCAGTTAACGAGCCTAACTAGCATCCATGAGAACGCAGGTTCGATCCCTGGCCTCTCTTGATGAGTCAAGGATCCGGGGTTGCTGTGAGCTGTGGTGTAGATCGAAGACGCGGCTCGGATCCCATGTTGCCGTGACTGTGGTGTAGGCCGCTGGCCACAGCTCAACTTCGATCCCTAGCCTGGGAACCTCCAAAAGCAGTGGGTGCAGCCCTAAAAAGACAATAAAATAAAATAAAATAAAAAATGAAAGAATTTCAAATCCCCTTTCCTATTCTTCTGAATTTTCCATTAAAATCTTCATTTCTACTTATTATTTATCAGTTCCTCTCTTTCCCCATTTCATCCTCTCTCTTCCTCTTCATTCTTGATTTCCTGATGTTGATTCAATGCTGTGAATTTGTCTTTAAGCAATTTGACTACATTATAATCTCCCAAATGTGTCTGATTTGGGATACTTAAATTGAATAATGGAAAAAAAGGCCTATGTGATAAAACACGTTCAGAGAAAATGTATTTTGCCAATAAACGTATGGAAAAGTGTGCAACATCATTAAGAACCAGTGAAGTGAAAACTAAAGTCACAAGGAGATACTCATGCTGCCACTAAGTTTAATAATATCACGTGTTGGTCGCAATGTGGAGCAACAGGAATTCTCATCAGTGATGGATGGGAATACGCACAGTACAGGCACAATTTGGCCGCAGCTAGGAAAACTGAGACTACTCACGTCCTGTGACCTAGTGCTTCAATTCCTAAGTATTTCTCTAGAGAAGTTCACATGTAAATGCACCAGATCTATGAACAAGATTGTATAGAGCATATTATGTCCAGTAGCTCCAAACTGAAGCATGCAAATGTCTGATCAAGAGTAGTGGGTAGCTATATTGTGTGGTATATATATATAATATGTTATGATATTATATATATATTTTTTTCTTTTTCTGGCCATGTCCTTGCCATGGTTTTGTTTGGTTTGCTTTTTAGGGCCACACCTGCGGCATATGGAAGTTCCCAGGTTAGGGGTGAATTGTAGCTACAGCTGCCGGTCTACATCACTGTCACAGCAATGCCAGATCCAACGCCAGATACTTAACGGGATCTCCCTATTGTGTGGTATATTTAAAGAGTACAGTAGAGCAATATTAAAAGGATGAGCTACAGCTACACAAAACCCCTTTGGTACATCATTTCAAATATAACGTTGGGTAAAAGAAGCAAGAAAATTTGTATGGAAGGATTTCGTTCATATATAGTTCACAGAAACATGCATCTCTACTCAGTATGGTGCCAAACCATACTGAGTAGAGATGCATACATAGGGAGTAAAAGTATTAAGAAAAATAAAAACGTGGAGTTCCCGTCGTGGCTCAGTGATTAACGAATCTAAGAACCACGAGGTTGCGGGTTCGATCCCTGGCCCTGCTCAGCGGGTTAAGGATCCGGCGTTGCTGTGAGCTGTGGTGTAGGTTGCAGACGCGGCTCGGGTCCCGCGTTGCTGTGGCTGTGGCGACGGCCGGCAGCTACAGCTCCTGTTAGACCCCTAGCCTGGGAACCTCCATATGCTGCGGGTGCAGCTCTAGATAAAGGCAAAAAGACCAAAAAAGAAAAAAGAAAAACAAAAACTTAAGTATGACAGAAGTCAAGATGGTGCTTACTTCTAAAGGGAGGGGTAAGGAGTTCCCGCTGTGGTTCAGCAGGTTGAGAAGCCAGCGTTGTCTCTGTGAGGACATGGGATCCATCCCTGGCCTTGCTCAGCGGGTTAAGGACCTGGCAAGCTACACTGCAGGTCATAGATATGGCTTGGATCTGGCATTGCTGTGGCTGTGGTGTATCTGCTGGTGGCTGCAGCTCTGATTCAGCCCCTAGCCTGGGGACTTCCATATGCCGCAGGTGCGATATAAAAATAAATTAATTAATTAATTAATTAATAAAAGGAAGGATAATGTTGAACTTGGGGAGAAGGACATGGAGAGAGGAATTCTGCTAATGTTTTTTTTTAATCTGCTTTATATTTACTTGTTTTTTTAAACTTTGTTTTATATTTATTTGTTAAACTACATGTACATTTTATATACTTTTCCGTATGTATGTTACCTTTCTCTGTCTCTGCCGCTATGTCTCTCTTTCTATCTCTCTCTCTCACACACAAACACACATACCTACACACACACACTTGCAGAAACACTATAGTTTTATCTTGAAGTGTGAGGAATACCCAACACCTAGGAAACACATTTTAATGAAGAGATGAAAAATTTTCTTTTAATTAGCACATTCGATGTGCGAATGCAAATTCCCCGCTAAAGGCTATTCTTCCTAAGAAACTAAGAGTTCCCGTGTTTATTTATTTACAGATGTTGGGACATATATACAAATAAGATCCAATTATAATAATTTTGTGAAATAAAGCTATAACCTCCAAAGTGTTTTTCTGTATCAGAACTTTTAAAGACCACAATAAATTATACACAACAGTAATTCTACGCCACATATTTCCCATCTGGTTATTAAACACTTTCAACTTTTTAAATGTCCCACTGGTGTCCTTTTGGAGGACGGGGGGATGGAAGGGAGGCCAGTGGGGGCCAGATTTTACCAGACTCTGCTGTGCATGCCAGTTTTTTAGCTCTTACTCTTCAGTCCACTTCACCTCTTGCTGCATAAAACATTCAAATCACTTCTTCTACAAGTTACCTAAACCACCAGATCACAAAATAGAACAAGTCTCTCAGTTGTCCATTCAACTTTTATTGAGCGGTCACTATGAATGGGGTTCTGAAAACTGAAAGCTGAAAAAACAGGATCCCTGCTAGATTGCAGTAGTGCTGATTCTCAGTATTTGGGGGTTCCCAAGTATTGTGCTCTGTTGGTGTCTTTAAATATCTGTAATTTTGTTGATGTAATACTGTTATTTTAATATTTTAAAAATAAGAAATCAGAACCATTTATTTCTTCAGACAGGCCCAAGTGAGTCAGATTCTATTTTTTAATTATTTTATTTAATTAATTAATTTATTTATTTTTTGCTTTTTAGGGCCACACTCATGGCGTATGGAGTTTTCCAGGCTAGGGGTCGAATCGGAGCTACAGCTGCTGGCCTACGCCACAGCCATAGCCACGACAATGCCAGATCCTTAACCCACTGAGTGAGACCAGGGATCGAA
This sequence comes from Catagonus wagneri, assembly GCA_004024745.2. NCBI lineage: Eukaryota > Metazoa > Chordata > Mammalia > Artiodactyla > Tayassuidae > Catagonus > Catagonus wagneri. The sequence goes on along the minus strand of PVHT020000140.1, from coordinate 6,374,517 downwards.
CCCCTAACCTCATGGTTCCTAGTCAGATTCGTTTCCATTGCGCTACAATGGGAGCTCCAGATTCTTTTTTATTTTGAAAAATGTGAAAACTAGAGAAAAAATTGAAAGAATAATAAAACGAATACCTATGTAACTGTCTTCCAGATTCACCAGGAGCTATTAACATTTTGCCACTTTGGTTTTATTTTTCTGTATAGCTGTACAGGCGGCTCTCTGTTCTGTATAGCTATTTGTTTGAAACAGGATGCAGTCAAAGATGTCATGTTGTATGTAATTGTCCTATCTCTTTAGTCTCCTTTAATCTTGAACATCCCACTGCCTTTTTTTCAGTCTTTCATCATAATTACAGAGTCTAGACACACAGTTTTGCAAAATATCCCACAGTCTGCTTTTAGATGGTTTCCTCAATACTCAGATGAAAATTCTTGTCAAGGAGTTCCCATCATGGCTCAGGGGTTAACGAATCCGACTAATATCCATGAGGATGCGGGTTTGATCCCTGGCCTCATGGATGCTATTATTATAAGGAACCATTATAAAGGTTCCTTTTCTCCTCTGTAAATAATAACTATCTGTGGAGTGATGCTTTGAAGCTGTATGAATATCTTTTTCCCAAATAAATCTTTCGCCCCCTTGAATTTGGCATTTATTGAAGATCCATACTTATATATATCCATTATCTCATTGATTGTTCCAAAACTGCGTTTGTTCAGCCAGTATTTTACGTGAAGAACTTTCTCTCTTTGCCATTATTGTTGTTATATTTTATCATTAGCGACCCACAGATTATTTTTTATTTGATGTGTTATAACTCATTCCATCATTTTTTCTTTTTTTGTCTTTTTGCCTTATCTAGGGCCGCACCCGCGGCATATGGAGGTTCCCATGCTAGGGGTCTAGCAGGAGCTGTAGCTGCTGATCTATGCAGGATCCGAGCCGCGTCTGCGACCTACACCACAGCTCACGGCAACACTGGATCCTTTAACCCACTGAGCAGGGCCAGGGATCGAACCCACAACCTCGTGGTTCCTAGTCGGATTCGTTAACCACTGAGCCACGATGGGAACTCCAATTCCATCGTTTTTTAAAATTTACCGTAACACCATTTTAATCATTTTTAAGTGTATAGGTCAGGAACATTAAGTACATTCACATGGTTGTGCAACCTTCACCACCATCCATCTCCAGAACTCCAGCTTCCCCAGGTGAACTCTGTACCCATTAAACGCCAAGTCCCCATTCTCCCCTTCCCTAGTTCTTGGCACTCCACCATCTTTTTTTTTTTTAATGCTCGAATTGTCTTAGATTTGCCTGGTGGGAGTTCCCCCAGTCTTTCCCCCATGTTCTCTGTCTTATCCCATCATTCTTTGAGCACTTCCTTGTTTCTGGCATGAGAGGAATAGTCTAGACTCCCTTTAATCCTTTCCCTGGGATGGAAACGCTATAAAATTGGGTTGTGATAATCGTACAACTATAAATGTAACAAAAATTCATTGAGTTAAAAAAAAAAAAAAACTTTCACCTTCCCATAGCCTGAATCAGCCATGTCTCCAAGGAACCCCAGCTCCTTTCAGGGGGAAATTAATGGTATTTAGAAGCTAATATCTGGGCATCTAGGTGAACTCACCTCTGCTGGAGGGTCACCCAGGCCCTCTTAGTAGATACACTTATATGCATATCTGTTTCTCTATCAAAACCGTGAGTTCACATGAATTCCTTCAGTTCAAACCCAACATTACAGCATTCACTCAGGTTTTGTTTCCTTTCCGTATTTGTAACTACCTTTTCAAATCAGGAGAAATCTGAGTCTGCTTATCCTCGACATATTTGTGTTTTTAACCAACATCCCCGAATGTAACCAGCCTTACAAGGCTGACCCCTCTCCTTCCCCAGGGTACACCTGCCCCCACCCCTGCCCTCCGCCTGCACACCTGCCCCCTCACCCCCCACTGCTGCCGCCTGCACACCTCATGCCTGGCCCACCCCCTCACAGAAGCCTTTCCTACCCTCTGTGGGCTCCTGCACCTGGTGCTGGGCTGCCCTGCTGTGCCAGAACCCTCCTCACCCCACTCAAGCCCCCCCACCCCACCCCAGGGCACCTGCTCCCCTTAAATGACTCATCTGCTCCGGCTGTGACACCCCATGCCGGGCCCCCCTCCATGAGGCACGGCTTTCACACTGCTTGCTGCCCCCCACCTGGCACCCAGCCAAGCACACACTTTTCTTACCCTTCTCGGCTCTGGTACCCCCACGTCCACAACCGGGGGACTGCCCCTCTCTGTGGACAGATGCCTGCCTCCTCTGCTAAAGTGCTGATACCCCACACTTGTCAGGGCGACACTTCTCTCAACTTCGGTGAACCTTGTGACCTTGTTAAAAATGCAGATTGCCAGGTCCCATCCCCAGAGACTTATGATTCAGTCGCTTGAAATGAGATGGTGAAATCCACTTCCTCAGCAGGTGCTCCTGAGGCAAGTGGTCTGAATGACGGTTTAAGGAATTCTGTTTCCATCTGGGATTACGGGATCAACATAAGCACATTTCATATTTTGACATGTGTTGCCAAACCTTCTGCCTGAAAGGCTGTACCAAGTTGCAGTTCCACCAGCAGCGCGTAGCACTACCTCAAACCTTTCAATGCACTCCCAACTGTCCTTGGGTGGTGCTGCATAAGAGGAGGTGCTTAACACACTGGGTGGCTGGAGGGACCGTGGATCCTCTTCCCTGGGCCTCAGTTTCCTTATAAAGTCAGGCTCTTGGGTGAAATCAGTGTTTCCAAACTTGCGTGGTAGAGAACATCACCTGGAACTCTTGTTACAAATTCAGATGTGGGGCGTTCCTGTCGTGGCTCAGCAGTTAACAGATCTGACTAGCATCCATGTGGATGCAGGTTTGATCCCTGGCCTCACTCAGTGGCTTAAGGATCCAGCATTGCCGTGAGCTGTGGGTAGGTCACAGATGTGGCTCAGATTCCATGTTGCTGTGGCAGAGGTGTAGGCCGGCAGCTACAGCTGTGATTCGCCCTGTAGCCTGGGAACTGCCATATACCGCAAGTGCATCCCTAAAACAGCAAAAAAAGAAAAAATTCAGATTTTGGGAGTTCCCATTGTGGCTCAGTGGGTTAAGAACCCAACATAGTATCCATAAGGATGTGGGTTCTATCCCTGGCCTTGCTCAGTGGGTCAAGGGTCCGGCAGAGCAAGGAGGGGCAGCATAGTCACAGATGCAGCTCAGATTAAATCAGGCGTCGCCGTGTGTGGCATAGGCTGGTCACTGCAGCTCAGATTGGACCCCTAGCCCAGAAGCTTCCATGTGCCACAGATGTAGCCATTAAAAATAATAATAATAAAAAAAATCAGATTTTCAGGAGTTTCCATTGTGGCACAGCAGACAAATCCAACTAGTATCCATGAGGATGCAGGTTCAATCCTGGCCTCACTCAGTGGGTTAAAAGAATCTGGCATTGCCGTGAACTCTGGTGTAGATTGCAGACATGGCTCGGATCCCACATTGCTGTGTCTGTGGTGTGGGCCAGCAGCTACAGCTCTGATTCAACCCCTAGACTGGATCCTCCATATGTGGTGGGTATGGCCCTAAAAAGAAAAGAAAAGATTCAGATTTATAGGCTCAGGTCTCCTGCATCAGACTCTCCTGGGAAAGAAAGTGCTACTCTGTGTGTTTAACAATAATTCTGGGCTTTTCTTGAATTAAGTTCCATGTTACTCCTTTGAGTGAGTTTTGTAAATATTGCTCTGATTGACTTTGAATATTCTCCCTGGTTCTAAAGTATTTTGATTTTGCTGGACTGTACAATACCTTATTTAATTATGAACCAGTAACTATGGACTTCAAAGGAAAAAGTATAGGCTGTATGGAGAGCAGCTATAATGCTCAAATAAGATATATATGATTGATAAATTCAGGACATGTCTTTTATATATTTGTCAAGGCTAAATATTTCAGATATTTTTACATTTGTAAAGAAACTGCCACTGCAAAGATTTAAAATATTCCTAAAATGTCAAGGTGCACACACTAATACTCCTGTGCTGCTTTCTCATTGGGAATATGAAAGTGATGGATTACTACATGATAAAATAAAACTTCAGAACTGGAGGAAGATCAGACCTCAAGTGAAAAAAAAAATCAAGTTTCTCAGAGAAAAGGAAATATGTCCAGTAGAAAGCAATAATAATGATAAAAGGGGACAGAAAGTAGATCTTATGACACACTAAATGAATGATGTACAATGTGGAGATGTTATGATTAAGCGTTCCTGCAGAGGATTCATATAGAACAAATATTAAACTGCTGAAGATTTTCCATATTGAAGTGATTTTTCTTTATATATTATATTGATATATTTACAAACACTTAAAATTCAAAGTCTCAGGTCACTTTTGGCTATTGGATATTTTGGTCAAATAAATCTTTCGATATAAAGTTTTTTAAAAAGTTAGTTATTGAGCACTTACCATGAATCAGACACTGTCCCAATTGTTTTGCTTCTGTAAATTCATTTTCTCTTTTTTGTTTTTTTGGCTTTTTAGGGCCAAACCCACGTCATGTGGAAGTTCCCAGGCTAGAGGTCAAATCAGAGCTACAGATGCTGGCCTACGCCACAGCAACATGGGACCCAAGGTGCGTCTGCAACCTACGCCACAGCTCACAGCAATGCCAGATCCCCGACCCACTGAGCAAGGCCAAGGACCAAACCCACATCCTCATGGGTACTAGTTAGATTCGGTTCTGATGCACCACAACAGGATCTTCCTAACTCATTTACTCTTCCACAACTCAGTGGACTATGTCCTTTCATGACTGCTATTTGACAGAGGAGGAAACTGAAGCACAGATGACTTAACTTGTTTGCCTGTGGATATACAGCTCTGATGAAGCTAATACTCAAACCTAAGGGGATAGACTCCAAGAATTGTGTTCTTGGCCACATCTCAGCAGAGCGGTGGTTAGAGGGGACAGTTGTTATAAAGAGCACATTGTTTCTTTACTTCCTGTCTTCATTCAAAATTCAGACATTTTATTAGCAAAGGTTTAGATAGACCTGAGCCTGGTTTCTCACTGTCAAAAAAAAAAAAAAAAAAATTACAGTAAGCAAGGGGGAAATCTAGAATGAACCTTGTGGTACTATATTGGTGTTGGAGACATCAGTATAAACTCGTGTTTAGTTTAATATAGGCAGATAGATGATAGGTAGGTAGGGAGTTAATTAGAAATACAAGTATATCCATGGGTTATATACACACATGTATTTCCTATCTTGTCTCATTAGAGGGCCTAGCAAAATGGCATCTCAGGAGCAAGAACTTGACACCAAAGATGCAGTAGCAAGGACCAACATCCACATCTTGGTTTCTTTTCTTTCTTTCCCTTTTTTTTTTTTTTTTAGGGCTGCAATCACAGCATATGGAGGTTTCCAGGCTAGGGGTCGAATCAGAGCTACAGCTGCCGGACACAGCCACGGCCACAGCCACGGCCACAGCAACACCAGATCCGAGCCACATCTGCTCACGGCAACGCCAGATCGTTAACCCGCTGAGCAAGGCCAGGGATCGAACCCACAACCACATGGTTCCTGGGCGGATTCGTTAACCACTGCACCACGAAGGGAACTCCTCACATCTTGGTTTCTAACACCATTCTCCAATAAAAGGAACCAGGATCCTTGGAGAAATGGCTAATTTTAGGGACAGAGCAGGGACAATACAAGATGTGCCTGGAGCATCTTGTAGTACCAGAAATCGAAGAAGTTTCCAAAGAGAAAACAGTGAGATATAGCAAAAGGACATAGGAGCCACCTGTCGTGTTTGTGTTTTCTAAGATTCTGTATTTGTCCATTTGGCATTGTCATCACAGGGCCAAACTAACAGCCAGAGTTGTTGTCATCTCCCCTGTGATCCAGCTTTTGTGGTTGTGTGAAAATCATGTTATAAATCCTTCAACTAGGAGTTCCCATTGTGGTTCAGTTGTAATGAACCCGACTAGGATCCATGAGATTGAGGGTTTGATCCCTGGCCTCACTCAGTGGGTTAAGGATCTGGAGTTGCCGTGAGCTGCGATGTAGGTCACAGACGCAGCTTGGATCCCACACTGCACAGACGCAGCTTGGATCCCACATTGCTGTGGCTGTGGTGGAGGCTGTGGCGTAGGCTGGCAGTTGCAGCTCCGATTTGACTCCTAGCCTGGGAACTTCCATATGCCTTGGGTGCGGCCATACAAAGCAAAAAAAAAGAAAAAATTCCCAAGTTCATATTCCCAACTATCTCCTTTATCTGATTCACACACCAAGCCAATATTTCCCCAACTCAGGGCCAGGTACCAACAAGCAGGGGTAGCCCCTATACTTAAAAGTCTGTTCTGGAATTATTCAAGCTAACTAATCCTAAACTGTGCCTTTCCCACGGAAAGCCCAGTAAAGGCCCATGCTTTCCCCGTGCTCCTGCTTCTGCCCTGACCAAACCTGGTGCTCTCCGCATGGCTCCTATGTGCTGTAGTATGTTCCCTTCTTTAAGAAAATGTAAGTAACAAATTCTTTCAGTGGCATTAGTCTCCCTGTGTTGTCACTTAGTCACCTCTATAAGTTAAAATCCCACGTGTGCATTTTAACACCAGTGGCACAGTGAACAAGATAACTCAATGTTTTCTAAAGGGTCATTCCCCTAGATAGCTCTTGGCTTACTGACCAGTTTCACCAAAGAGCCAGTTCTGCCCGGGAGGGCGTGCTGGCTGATGGTGTACCCGTGCTTTAGCTGTCACTGCTTAATGCTGTGTCTGCTGTATGCTGCCACAATTTTCTAATTGTAAGAGGACCTCAAAGGCACACACCTCTACAGTAACCCATTAGTCTCAGGTGCTGAAGTCTAAGTTGGCGGTTGCCCTAATTCCCTAGTTGGTTCCTGACACTGGACAGCTTAGTCCACTGGACCAGACCTGGTTTCCCTGGTTCAGTAAAGCTGCATTCCGGCAGTGACCCTAGGCTGAGTAGGGTAAGGCAAAAACTCCCCCACAGGAGTTCCCGTTGTGGCGCAGTGGAAACGAATCCGACTAGGAACCATGAGGTTGAGAGTTTAATCCCTGGCCTCGGTCAGTGGGTTAAGGATCTGGCATTGCTGTGAGCTGTGGTGTAGGTCACAGAAGTGGCTCAGATTTGATTTTGCTGTGGCTGTGGCCTACGTCGGCAGCTGTAGCTCCAACTGGACCCCTAGCCTGAGAACTTCCATATGCCACAGGTATGGCCCTTAAAAAAAAAAAACTCCCCCACAGAAGGAGTTAGGACAGGCTTCCTCCAATGCAACTGTGATGGGGGAAGTCTGTCTAGCCTGCTGACAGCCCTGAAGACAGCAGTGGCAATCAGCCTCCACAGTGGAATGTCCCCTCCCCTTCAGTGATTAACTGCATTGGCCTCCCCTCTAGAGGGTGCTCCGTGTCCTGGTGAGGAATCTACACGCGGCCTCTGCTGAGCAACAGGGATCTGCTAGCCATGATGCAGGGTACCCTCCTGCCAAAACACCACGGCACCGGGTAAACCGAAATATTGTTTCAAGGACAAATCTCTTTTCTGTTATTTGCCTTACTGCTACTGAAGTTCCAACTCATCCTCTACCCACTGGGTAAGTGACCCCATCTTTGGAGAGTGGTGGCTCAAAGCTTAATAAAAAAGGAAAAGGGGGAGTTCCCATTGTGGTTCAGTGGAAAAGAATCCAACTAGTGTCTATGAGGATGCGAGTTCGATCCCTGCCCATGCTCAGTGGGATGGGGATCTGGCGTTGCCATGAGCTGTGGTGTAGGTCACAGACCCAGCTCAGATCCCGAATTGCTGTGGCTGTGTCGTAGGCCAGCAGCTGTATCTCCGATTCTAGCCCTAGGCTGGGAACTTCCATATACCTCGGGTGCGGCCCTAAAAAGGAAAAAAAAAAAAAAAAAGAGGAAAAAGGGGACTTTGTCTGCTCCCCCTAAGACAATGGAGGAGGTTTCTAAGCTGATTTGGGATGGCAGATCTGCTGGTCAATGTGGTTGGGCACTTTTTAGTATTGCTGCTATTGACAGGCTAAGAGTTTCCTCTTGAAAACCAAATTGTTCCAAAGCAAATTTAAAAAATAAAAAACTGAGGAGTTCCCTCTATGGTTCAGTGGTTAATGAACACAACTAGGATCCATGAGGATACAGGTTCCATTCCTGGCCATGCTCAGTGGGTTGGTGTTGCAGTGAGCTGCGGTGTAGGTCACGGATGTGGCTTGGATCTGGCATTGCTGTGGCTGTGGTGCAGGTTGGCAGTTACAGCTCCGACTGGACCCCTAGCCTGGGAACCTCCATATGCTGCGGGTGCGGCCCTAAAGAAAATAAAAATAAAAAACTGAGCCCTCTGCTGCTGTCCTGAATGTAGACCCCAGTTCCTCCGAGGCTGGGACACCCTACAAAGGGGGACCCGCACCTCACAGCGGAGGCTACTTGGACCACCAGTAGTTTATCCGGTCAACACCAGGGGTTAAAAGGGGGGAGACAGTCAAGGGCAGACCAGAAACCAAAACTTTTTTAGCTACTTGAAATATTTTGTTTAGGAGGAAAAAAAAAGGTGAGAAAGATTGATATGCTGAACAAGGGTCCCTCCCAGGGAGACAAGGCTGCCCAGAGGCAAGGCCCCTCCCCTCCTCTCTTTTCATCTTATCAGGCAGAAACAAGCTAGGAACTAAAAGCCTAAAACAGGGTTGCGGGGGTGGGAGGAAAAGAGAGAAGACAAACAAGAAACCCACAGTGGTTATTTCGGTTTTTGCCCTACACACAGGGGAAGAAAATAAAAGGCAATTAAATAAACTGTGTATGATGTGCTTAGCCCAAGGTCCTGGTATATTCCTTGTTCTCAGCCAAAGTGTACATGCTTACCGTCCCATGCCGAAAGGAAAATCTTAGAGAGGATAAAACTCTCTGTTTGTTATATGTTTTTTGTTTGTTTTTGGCTGCCCCTCTGCATATGAAGTTCCTGGGCCAGGGATCAGGTCCCCGCCACAGCTGCAACCTACGCCACAGCTTTAACCCCATGCACCAGGCTGGAATCAAACCTGTTCCTCCAAAGCAGCCTGAGCCACTGCAGTCAGATTCTCCTTTTTTTTTTCCCCCATGGTTTTTAAGATTTATTTATTTATTTACTTACTTACTTTTTAGGGCTGCACCCGCAGCACATGGAGGTTCCCAGGCTAGGGGTCTAATAGGAGCTACATCTGCTGGCCTACACCACAGCCCCAGCAACGCCAGATCCAAGCTACATCTGTGACCTATACCACCTCTCACGGCAACTCTGGATCCTTAACCCACTAAGCAAGGCCAGGAATCGAACCCACAACCTCATGGTTCCTAGTCAGATTCGTTTCCATTGTACCATGACAGGAACTCCTGTAGTCGGATTCTTAACCCACTGTGCCACAGGGAATGTTCCCAGATGTGTTTTCTCGCCTAATTCCATATAAGGAAAATCTTGTTATGATTTCTGGCCACCAGGAACTCCTTACGTTTCTACTTGTGTTCCTCCTTTCTACTCTCATAATAAATGTTTACTATGCTGTTTACGGCAACATCTGTCCTGTCTCTGGTTGTCTCCCTTCTCATCACTCCCAAATTTCCTTAAAATGATGCCAAAGAGCCACAGGACCAACTGCTCTGTGTTTCCTTAGATTCTGTATTTCTTTGGCGTCTAGTAATCACAGGGCAAAACTAATGGCCAATGATATTTACATCTCCCCTGTGACCCAGATTTTGTGGGTGTTTGAAAATCATAGTGCAGACCCTGTAACTAATCGCAAATCCATTTCCCCAACCACCTCCTTTATCTAACTGTCACACACTGAGCCATTATTTCCTCTGCTCTATATCAACCCAGCGCCAACCACCAGACAGCCAGAGAAGGTCCCCGTGCTTCAAATCCCACCAGAATTATTCCAACTGATTCTAAGCTGTACGCCTTGCTCTGCCTTACTTTTCCCCCCAGAAGACCCCAGTAAAGGCCGTGGTCTGTGCCTTCCCCGTGCTCCTGCTTCCATCTCCTGACCAAACCCAGTGCCTCCCCGTGCGAGCCTGCACGATGGAGCGTGGCCCCTCCTCTCAGGAACCCTAAGTTCTCCTTCCAAAGGCATTAGCTTCTCCAAGATGTCACTTGGTCACCTTCATACATTAAAATCCTGCAAGTACATCTTAACACACCAACCTAAAATAAACCACAATGGCCAAAGCTGGAAGAATTTGAGCAACACAGTAAGTAACACAGTTTTGGATTACAACCCCAAATAAAATAAATATACATGAGTGCAGTAATAAGTGAATGATTCAATACATAAATAAATGTGGACATGAGACACATCTTCCTTAACAGAAGGATTCCAAATAATTCATCTGGCCACTTCTCCCTCTAGTTTTAAGCCTAATCCTCCCCTCCCCGCAGCTTGACTGTGGGCTGGAGTTAGTGACTCATTTTATTTAAAAAACAGAGTAGGGGAGGGAATTCCCATTGTGGCGCAGCAGAAAAGAATATAACTGGTATCTATGAGGATGCGGGTTCGATACCTGGCCTTGCTCAGTGGTTAAGGATCTGGCGTTGCCATGAGCTGTGGTGTAGGTCACCGACGCAGCTCAGATCCCGGTGTTGCCATGGCTGTGGAGTAGGCTGGCCGCTGTAGCTCTGATTTGACCCTAGCCTGGGAACTTCCATAGGCCATGAGTGTAGCCCTGAAATGCAAAAAAAAAAAAAAAAAGGAGTAGGGGAAAGTAATAACTTCATAGTAGAAAAATCTGGCAGCAGATTGTCATGTTGATAGCACGTTTCCCTGATTCCTACTGTGGGATGAGAAGGGCATTCCATCCTGGGTATGTTTCCCCCAAAGCCCTAACCCGAGGCTAGGCATGAAAAAAACATGAGACACACCCAGGTTAAGGGACATTCTCCAAAACAGGTCATGAAAGACAAGATTCTGCCACAGACCAGAGCAGACTAAGGAGGAGTGAGCACTGCACACTCTCTGATTCCTGGAACAGAAAAGACATTGATGAAAGCTGAATAGAGTGGAGTTTATGAGTAGTGATGGACTAACGTTTTGTTTGTGTGTTGTTTCTTTTGCTTTTTTGCTTTTTAGGGCCACACCCGCGTCTTATGGAGGTTCCCAGGCTAGGGATTAAGAGGTGCAAACTTTTATGTATAAAATAAGGTTCAAGAATATATGTACAATAGAAAATATAGCCAATTTTTTCTTCTTGTTGCTTTGTAGGGCCGCACCTGCAGTGTGTGGAAGTTCCCAGGCTAGGGATCAAATCAGAGCTACAACTGCCAGCCTATACCACAGCCACAGCAACACCAGATCCAAGCCACATCTGTGACCTACACCACAGCTCACGGCAATGCCAGATCCTTAATCCACTGAGCAAGGTCAGGGGTCGAACCTGCAACCTCATGGTTCCTAGTCCGATTCGTTTCCATTGCACCATGACGGGAACTCCATGTGTGTTCTTTCTTTTTTTAATTGAATTACAGTTGATTTACAATGTCATGTTAGTTTCAGGTGTACAACACAGTGATTCAGCTATACATATATATATTATTTTTTAGATGTTTTTCCTCTTTAGGTTATTATAAAATATTGAGTATAGTTCCCTGTGCTATACAGTGTGTCCTTTTGGTTATCTAGTGATGTGCTGATGCTAATTTCTTAGCTTGATAAATGGACCATCGTTTTATAGGATTTCACATTAGTGAAGACTGGGTGAAGTGTGCGGGTGAACAGTCTGTACTAGAATTTTTCTATAAATCTGAAATAACTCCAAAGTAAAGATTTGATTAGGACGAAAATAGCTTAAGCCTACTTAGACTTCTTTTCTGTAATACCACATATCGTATTGGAACAGGAAATCAAGGCATGAGAAATCTCTCTTTATGGGGGTATCTTTAAATGTGCAAAGAGCATCATTGCTTTTTACAAGAGGCTGGTTGATCTACCTATATTGAAGGAGGCTGCACTATTTACTGTCTTGAGATTTCTTCCAGATTTATGATTTCAACTTGATAGGAATTTTATTTAATTCAATTCATGCAGCACTGGCCAGTAATTTATGTACCATGAAATATGTCATATGGATTATTTTGAAATATTTTATATCTCAGAGTTCCTGTCATGGCTCAGTGGTTAATGAACCTTACTAGTATCCATGAGGACGCAGGTTCGATCCCTGGCCTTGCTCAGTGGGTTAAGGATCTGGCGTTGCTGTGAGCTATGGTGTAGGTCACACACACAGCTTGGATCCGCGTTGCTGTGGCTATGGCATAGGCTAGCGGCTACAGCTCCAATTCGACCCCTAGCCTAGGAACCTCCACATGCCACAGGTACGGCCCTAAAAACAAAAGGCAAAAAAAAAAAAGGAAATATTTCATATGCAACAACCTTTATTGTATTACACAAACCCCATGAAATAACAGTTTTAGTACAGACAAGGATATGTAGAATTTTTTAAAACACCAGACAAAAATCTTTAAATAATGCTAATTTTACATAATTTTGCTTCCTTTTCCAGTTTATGTGGACTGCTTAAGCCTTATAAACAGCCGATATTCTTTTTTTTTTTTACTTTTTGCTTTTTGAGGGCTGCACTTGCGGCATATGGAGGTTCCCAGGCTAAGGGTCAAATGGGAGCTACAGCTGCCAGACTACAGCACAGCCATAGCAATGTGGGATCCCAGCCGCATCTGTGACCTACACCATAGCTCATGGCAACGCCGGATCCTTAACCCTCTGAGCGAATGAGGCCAGGGATCGAACCCGCAACGTCATGGTTCCTAGTCGGGTTCGTTTCCATTGTGCCATGACGGGAACTCCTCCAGACAGCTAGTACTCTTGAATAGCCGTTTTGGGCTAGACACTGAACTGGTGATAGCCACAGGTTAGCTGCTTAAAGAAACAGGATTCTAAAGACCACATACAATAAATTAAGATATATGAATAAGATGCACATAAAACCTATTTAAATATGTAATGCAACACATCTGTGCACGATCCTTGGATAAAAGTTTTCTGTTTGTTCTTAAAAGTCCAGTATGATGTAGAGGAAATAAAGTCCAACCGTTCAGACAGCCAAATAGCAGATGAAACAGATGGACTCTGAACTGCCATAAAAGCCAGAAAACTCTCCTGCCTCTTTTGGCTCTTATATCATAACTGGCACGAAAAGTCCATTTTTCTGCCATTGTGGTTGTAAGTTGCACAGCCTTATGCTTTTTCTCTCATGTATTGACCCTTCAAAGTTTATATCATGGATGATAGCATAATAATTTATAAAGCATTTACTTAAAAATAAATGTGGAAGACTGAGCTCCATAAAACTAATTTGGGCTCGGTGCCCAGAGAAATCTCATATGGAGAGTTTCTTGGCTCAAATGTATTCACTAGAGCCACATATTAGCTAAACCTCTTAGTGGATTTCTAGTAAACTCTGTGAAGGGAGAGAAATGTGTCACAGGGCCAGTACTGATTAACATGGAACTGTAGAGAGGTTGTCCGTACTGCACTGATTTTGCACATGAATATACACAAGACAATACACATGTGTGTTTGCAAACACGCAGTTAAAACTCATGGTCACCCGATCCCTGTCGGCTTCTGTCTGGTCTTTGGTTTTTGAGTGAAACAGCTACAAAGTTCACTCCTATGTTTTGCTCTGGTTTCTCAATGCAAAAAAAAAAAAAAAAAAAAAAGGTGTGTTGACAAGTGACAACAGGAAGCGTGTTGAGAAAGGGGGCTCTTCTTTTTAGCAGAACACTCTTAGCCTCTTTTGAAAAGTCCAAGGTGCAAGCTGGAAGACTCTCCCTACAAATGGATGAAGCAACCTCCTACCAATTAGACCGAATCTTGTTTTGGGCTCCATCCAAGGATTCCTGGGGTGTGAATGCCTTTGCTACCCTGTTTGTTAAGAATCAGTGACGCCCTGGCTGGTGGTCTCTGTAAGTGGGCAGGACCAAGGGCAGACCAGACAGGTGCAGGTATAAAGCCCTGCAAAGAACTGGGAAGAGTAGGAGTTCCCGTCATGGTTCAGTGGTTAACAAACCTGACTAGTATCCATGAGGACGCAGGTTCGAACCCTGGCCATGCTCAGTGGGTTAAGGATCCAGTGTTGCCATGAGTTGTGGTGTAGGTCTCAGATGTGGCTCAGATCTGCCGTTGCTGTGGCTGTGGTGTAGGCCGGCAGCTGTGGCTCCGACTCGACCCCTAGCCTGGGAACCTCCATATGCCACGGGTGAGGCCCTGAAAAGACAAAAAAAAAGAAAAACAAAACAAAACAAAGAACTGGAAGGGTAGACCAGTCATAAGAAGGAATGACACTTTTAATCTCACAACCTTGCCAAATGGAAAGATGCACCTAGAGAGTATGACTGTTGTTTCAGAATCTACTGTTTGTTTTCTTCTTATTTCTTTCCTTTTGAATTAACACGGAGTTATTGGACATATGCATAAATATGGAGACACGTGTCTGTATTCCTTTTTCTCACACTTTTTCTGACTGTATTTCTTTTTGTGTACATGTGTCCAGCACCTTCTCTTAGGAGGGTTTGATGAAGTGACCACAGCCCAGGGAAAAAGCCTGAACTCAGAGGCTCAGAAAGACCTTGGCCCGATTCCTGGCTGCACCATACTGTCTGGATGACACTAGCTTTACTTTGAGCTCTGATCTTATTTGTTAACATAAGGAGAAAGACCTCCACCTCAGGGAACCGTAAGGAACGTTGAGACAGTGTGCCTACAGGTGTCTAACAGGGCAGTACCATTCAGAGTTAGCTCATTTTTTCTCCTCCCTCTTCTGGCCTCTAACAGTCTTCTCTCTTTGGCATCACTGTGCATTTAATCCCTTACCCCAGCAGATAATTTATGTAACCTTGGAAAGAAAGTATGTTTTAAAAGACTTAGTTCTTACTGAATACATTTAACTTTTTTAGGTTGCTAATTTAGAAATCTCAAATTTCAAACTTTTCAGTATCTTTGACAATAAGCGTTTAAAAATTGTAATGGACTTTCTTTTTCCCCAACCTCTGAACCCTCTTCCTAAGCTTGCATGCAGCCCCCTGTGGAAGCCTTGATGGAAAGCAGGGAATAGATACTTCCTGCTAACAGAACCATAAAGGAGGTACAGGTGGTTTGTTAACGTAGCTCGGCCAGTCAGATGCTCCCAGTGGAATGTGACTGCGGAATGCATGCCTCAAAGAGACAAGGAGAGCTAAAGTAGTTGCCACACCCTTCTGCAGGCATCTCTTGGTACCTCTGTTTCTTCCTCTGAAAAAGAGGCAATGATTATAAAAGCACCTGCTTCACAGGGTTGTGACTCTAAAATGAGTTAACACACATGAGATGCTATGGACTTGGTCCAGCGTGTAGTTTGTGCTTAGTAAGGGTTAACTCTGGTTGTTATAATGCATATCCTTCAGTTGACCAGTGAGAACTGTTCAGTTTTCACAACCTGTTTTGGGCTGAGGTGTGTTCATGTGTCGAAGTCCTGTCCTTTAGTATCTCAGAGTGTGACCGTATTTGGATAGAGAGCCTTTAAAGAGATCATTAAGGTAAAATGAGGTCACAGGGATGAGCCCTAATCCACTGTGACTGCTGTCGTTCTAAGAAGGAGATTAGGACACAGACACTCACAGAGGAAGGACTGTGTGCAGACACGGGGAGACAGCGGCCACCTACGAGCCAAGGACAGAGGCCTCCAGAAGAAAACAGTACTGCCTACACTTGTTCTTGGACTTGCAGACTTCAGAAAGTAACCTTCTGTCGTTTCAGCTGCTCAGCCTGTGGTACTAACGCTTTGGTGCTTTGTCATGGCAGCCCTGGCAAACTAGCTCACAGCCCCAGCTCGAGCTTTATCCTTGAAACTGGCTCCGATCTTGGGCTTCCTGTCCTTGAACCCCACTTATTCTCCCCTTTCTCTGGATACTCAGCCCTTCCCACCATTTCCTTGCCTCTGCTCGACCGCAGAACATAAATGTCCCTGGGTTCTTTCTCAACACTCTTTTTTTTTCTATGTCTTCTCACAGGCTGATCGTCCACTTGCCCGGCTCTGGCTGAAGAGTGCCAAGTCTATAGCTCCAGTTTCCCTCTTCCCGAGGAGAAACTGCACAGACTTCCAGTACCCCCTAGACATCCTCTGGGCTCTGCCTTGCTAACACCTCTGCCACCCAAACGCACTCTCTTCATCCCTACTCTTTCCCCGTTTTCCTTCCATCCTTAACGACCTCATTATCTTCTTAGTGACCCAAGCTATGACATCACCCAACCATTGTTTATTTCCTTCCCTCATCACTCCCTTGTCCCCAGGCCGCACAGTTTTCCAGCCTCACCTGGCCCAGTCACTGCACAAATCCAGCACTCATCAGCAATCGCCCAATATTTAGTAATTACCTCCCATCTGTTTCCCTGCTTGCAGCTTTGGATTTTCATCTGTCAAGGAATTATTTTCCTAAAGCACAGATAATATTATTTTCTTCTCAAAATATCTTAGTGGCTCTTTGTTGCCTAAATCAACAAATAAACCCAAATCACTTCCATTGGCATTCATGATTTTCTATGTTCTATTAAATGTTCTTCCTTTTCAACTTTAAAGAATATACTTAAGGAGTTCCTGTCTTGGCTCAGTGGTTAACAAATCCAACTAGGAACCATGAGGTTGCGGGTTCAGTCCCTGGCCTTGCTCAGTGGGTTAAGGATCTGGCATTGCCGTGAGCTGTGGTGTAGGTCGCAGACGCGGCTCGGATCTCGCGTTGCTGTGGCTGTGGCAAAGGCCGGCAGCTACAGCTCCTGTTAGACCCCTAGCCTGGGAACCTCCATATGCTGTGGGTGCGGCCCTAGATAAGGCAAAAAAACAAAAATAAATAAATAAAGAATATATTTAAAAAAATCAGAGTTCCCGTCATGGCTCAGTGGAAACGATTCTGGCTAGCATCCGTGAGGATGCAGGTTCGATCCCTGGCCTTGCTCAGTGTGTTAAAGATCCAGCATTACCGTGAGCTGTGGTGTAGGCCACAGATGAGGCTCGGATATGGCATTGCTGTAGCTGTGGCATAGTCCAGCAGCTCTACAGCTCCGATTCAGCCCCTATCCTGGGAACGTCCATATGCCACAGGTGTGGCCCTAAAAACAATAATAAAAAAAAAAACCCACAAAAATCAGCAAATGTACTTTACACTGCTGTACTATCAGACTATTTCAGAATCAATATAGGTGGTCAAACCTGCAAAAAACAATCATTTGGAGTTCCCATTGTGGCACAGCAGTTAACAAATCCGACTAGGAACCATGAGATTGTGGGTTCGATCCCTGGCCTTGCTCAGTGGGTTAAGGATCCGGTGTTGCTGTGAGCTCTGGTGTAGGTCGCAGACATGGCTTGGATCTGGCATTGCTGTGGTTGTGGCGTAGGCCGGCAGCTACAGCTCCGATTAGACCCCTAGCCTGGGAACCTCCATGTGCCGTGGGTGCGGCCCTAAAAAGCAAAAAAAAAAAAAAGCAAAAAGAAAGAAAAGCAAAAAAACAATCATTTATTTTCTGCAAATACATTGCCCTTGCCTTCTGTGTATTACAAGACTTCGCTTCAAAGTAGGTCCCATGTGGTAAATGGAACAAAGGAGAATTCCAGTATCGTTTATAAAGGCTGTTTTAAATTTCATGGACTCCCATTAAATTATTGTTGTTTTTCTACATGTATTGAGATATAATTGATATGGGTCATTGCATAAGTTTCAGATGTACAGCACAACGATTTGACTTACATATGTTGTGAAGCTATCACTGCTATAAGTTATCATGCGTCATCTCGTATCAATATAAAAGAAAGAAAAAAATCTTCCTTGTGATAAGAACTCGGATCTATCTACTCTCTTAACAACCTTCCTGTGTGTCATACAGCAGTGGTGACTCCAGTCATCATGGTGTGCATCACGTCGCTAGTGCTTACTATCTTGTAAATGGAAGTTCGTGCCTTTTGACCACCTTCCTCTAATTTCCCCTCCCCTTACCCTCTGCCTCTGGTAACCACTCTGATTTCTTTTTCTATGAAGTTGTTGGGTTTTTTGTTTTGTTTTGTTTTTCAGATTCCACACGTAAGTGAGATCATACAGTATTTGTCTTTCTCTGTTTGACTTACTTCACTTACCTAATACCCTCAAGGCCTATCCATGTTGTTGCAAGTGGCAGGATGTCCTGGTATTTTTATGGCTGAATTATATATATAAGTATACACACACACACAGCACAACTGCTTCATCTGTTCATCTGTCAGTGGGCACTTGTAAAGAATGCTGCAATGAACCTGGGGGTGCAGATGTCTCTTTAACATAGTGTCTTCGCTTCCTTCAGGTATCTTCTGAGACATGGAATTGTGGGATTATGTGGCAGTTCTAGTTTTAATTTTCTGAAGAGCCTCCATACTGTTTCCCATAGTGGCCGCACCAATTCACACAATTCACAAAGGTTACCATTTCTTCACACCCTTGCTGACACTTTTTATCTCTTGGCTTCCTTATGATGGCCATTCTAACAAGCATGAGGCGATATCTTACTGTGGTTTTGACCTTGTCACATCTTATCCCACGTGGAGCTGAGGATAATAATTTAGATATATGCATCCCTCTTTTACCCTAGGCCTATTGATAAAACTCCCTGCACCCACTATTGTAAATGGTCAGTGTCCAGAGGCACTCCTTGGGAAGGGTCAAGAGTCCAAGACAAGTCCTTTGCAGTCAAATGCATTTCCAGTGAGACTTGCATAAAGGTCTCTAAGGATCTGTGCACAAATGTAAGAACGTGTGTGTGGAATTCTGCATAGTAATGAAAAGGAAATGTAACCTCACTTCAGTCTGGTTCTTGATGGAATCCAAGATGCACAGATTAACAGTGGCAAGTGTTCAGCAGATAAAGGACAGAGTCTTGTAAGGAAAGGGGGAGCTGTGTGAGGGTTGTAATTTTGGAGTCCCCTCCACCCCGGAGATAAACAGAGCTGTGCTGAAGGAAGCATGAGGCCAGGGTGTGCAGAAGGAGAGGTGGGGCCTGAACCATCATTGTGAGCACTGAGAAAGGAGAATTCATGAGAAGAGATCCCAATCATGTGAACTTTCTAGATTGGGAAAAATGATCTCAATCTAGCAGTCAGCACTTAAATGAGAAAAAAAAAGATAGGAAAAGAAAAAGACGAATTATCTGTTATGTTTTCTATTTTCCTCTTAAGGATTTATCCAAGCCTTCGTCAACATGTTCTAAAGAACATTTTGGTTTTCTTTCTACTTTACTTGCTTTAAACTTTTAGACTATTTTGGTGTCATCTCTAGCATGGACCGAGAGAAGGTTTTTTAAAAAAAGAGTTTCTTGGGGGACCATTAAATATAGTTTTTAATCTGTTTCATCTGATTTTTATTTTAGTAATACCCAGAGGAATATTCATATATGAATCAGCCTGAAATAATGAAGCCTGGCATAATTGTATTTTTGGGGAAATAGGTCAGTTCACAGCTGCCACTAAAAAGGTAACATTTTGTAGCAGTAGTTCTTTCTGAATGTCGGTCATCAAAACTGTTGCTAAGTCACCCATTCCGTGTGTTTTTAACTTGATTGTAATGGTTAGAAATGTACAAACTTAGTTCTGGGAGGGCAATTTTTGAAGAACAAAGACATTAGGTTAAAATTTAAGGGAGTTTGAGGCCAAAAGTCCATCGATAAAATTACTCTAGCACACTTCATATGATTTGGGAAAGTTCATATAGGTTCTACCCCAGTTATGAACACTCGGCTGAGGAAGATTCATACACACAAATCCAGTATCTGTAGACTTCCGCCACCTCCTCCTGCCGCTCCCGCCCCCCAGGTTTTACCTGGGACACCTGAGAGGTCATGAGATGATGCTGCCACCTGGTGGCTAATAGGGTAACTAACATTTGCCCCCAAACTATTCCTCCCAGGCTTCCTCCATCCAGTTCAGTCCAGGTCTGCTCTTCTCAATGAACATTTACTGAGCTTACCTGAGGTCCAGGGATTGTGATAATTCCTCAGGAATAAGACCTGTCCCCGTCTAATTTTCCTTGGCTCTTTACCATTTACAATTCAGTTTATATTTAATCTTGTGCAATTGCTTTCTAAGGAATGGACTCATCCTCTTTTACCCTCTCCATCCTCCTTTCTTCTTTCAGTTCTTGCTCGGTTTTCTTGGAAATGCTTATCTTTCTCCTTCTTTATTAAGTTTCATTTGGGCATCACCAGACAATAATCATGACTTAAAGTGAAAATGTTATGTTGTTAGACATTGTTCCAAGGAAACTGGAAATCATATATTTTGTTTTTCCATGAACTTCTAAAGGTTTCCAAAGGGCCCAGGGTTTCACAATACTCTTTTTTTTTTGTCTTCTCATCTAATTGTATCTACACTATTTTTACTCCCTTTTCCTGAGGCACAAACACTGAAGGAAAAAAAAAAAAAATATATATATATATATATATATATTTTGCCTTTTGTCATTTTAGGGCCGCAGCCGCAGCATGTGGATGTTCCCAGACTAGGGGTCTAATCAGAGCTACAGCTGCCAGCCTACGCTGCAGCCACAGCAACGCAGGATCCGAGCCACGCAGGATCCGAGCCGCGTCTGCGGCCTGCACCACAGCTCACGGCAACGCCAGATCATTAACCCACTGAGCAAGGCCAGGGATTGAACCCGCAGTGTTCCTGGTCAGATTCGTTAACCACTGCACCACGACGGGAACTCCAAGAAAAATATTTCTAATTCTTCTCATGCATTTTCAATTTTCTTGCCATAGTAAATGTTGCTTTTTACTATTTTTCAGCTCATTGTGGGTTATATTGGCTTGCTTGAGATTATTTGTAAGGATAATCATCATTGATACAACTGCTTTTAGGGAAAATTCATTTGAGCTGAAACAAGTGGCTAAAAGCTTTTGAAATGTAGTCCACTTCAACAAGAGAATTTTCTGCAATTAAAAGACATAAATTAGGGGCTCTTTTGTTTATAATATAAAAAAGAATTGTTACTTCATAGATTAACTTTTCCTGGAATCTCTAAATAACATGAACTCCTGAATGCATTTAAATTGTGATTCAATTATAAAGTATTTAGAAATAGAAGTAGCTATAAATCTAGTGGGGATAAACACAGAGCTGGTTAAGAATCACACAATTTCAGAATTCCTTTTTCTTTTTCTTTTTTTTTGCTTTCGAGGGCCATACACACGGCATATGGAGGTTCCCAGGCTAGGGGGTCTAATCGGAGCTGCAGCTGCAGGCCTACACCACAGCCACAGCAACAAGGGATCTGAGCCACCTCTGTGACCTACACCACAGCTCATGGCAATCCAGATCTTTAATCCACGGAGCAAGGCCAGGGATCAAACCTGCAACCTCATGGTTCCTAGTCAGATTAGTTTCCGCTGCACCACGATGAGCACTCCCAGAATTCCTTTAATTCCACTGTGTCCACATATCTGAAATATTCTTATTTGCAATCAAAACAATTGGAGAGACTAATAAGAACCATGTAAACTTCAAATAAATTCCTAGACTTCCTGGTGGGATTGGTAAATCAAGGTATGTACATTTGTAATTTTGATAGATATTGCCAAATTTCCCCTCATAGAGATTATACCAACTATATTTCTACCATTTTTTCATCCCCAGAAACATCATTATTATTGGTTTATACAGTCAATGTTTATTAGATTTATCCAAATGTTTGTGGTTTCCTTTGCTATTCATTCCTTACTCATTCCTGACCCTCCGTGTGGGATCATTTTCCTTTTAAAATGTATATCCTTTAGAATTTCCTTTGGTGAGGTTCTGTTGGTGGTGAACTGTTTTGTTTATCTGAAAATGGCTTTATTTTCTGTCCTTCCTGAAGTAATTCTAGGGTGGCAATTATGTTCTCTCAGCATGTTGAAAAGTCTCATCCCTTGTCTTTCTTTGTTGCTGTTAAGGTCCAGTCCCAGTCTGACCGTAAGTCTTTCCAAGGCAATTAGTTTTTTTCTCCCCTCTGGCTGCTTTTAAGATTTTTCTGGAGTTCCCTTCATGGCTCAGTGGTTAATGAATCTGACTAGCATCCGTGAGGATTCAGGTTCGATCCCTGGCCTTGCTCAGTAGGTTAAGGATCCGGCGTTGCTGTGAACTGTGGTGTGGGTCACAGACGCGACTTGGATCCTGCGTTGCTGTGGCTGTGGTGTAGACTGGCAGCTACAGCGCTGATTCAACCCCTAGCCTGGGAACATCCATGTGCTGCAGATGTGGCCCTAACAAGAAAAAAAAAAAGATTTTTCTCTTTGGATTTTATTATTATTATTTTTTTGATTTTTTTTTTTTTTCAGGGCCTCATCTGCAGCATATGGAGATTCCCAGGCTAGGGGTTGAATCAGAGCTGTAGCCACTGGCCTAAGCCACAGCCACAGCAACACCAGATGAGCCATGTATGTGATCTACACCACAGTTCACAGCAACTCCAGATCCTTAACCCACTGAGGAACGGCAGGTATTGAACCCGCGTCCTCATGGATACTAGTCAAATTCATTTCCTCTGAGCCACAACAGGGACTCCTCTCTTTGGATTTCAAAATAATTGTTTTTGTTTTAGGGTAAAAAAACATTGTTTTACTTTGTTTTAGTTTTCTTGGATGTGTCTGTCTAGAGGTGGATTTTCTTTTTTCCTGTTTAGGTTGTTTTATTTTTTTCTTTTTATGGCTGCACCTGCAGCATATGGAAATTCCAAATTGGAGCTGCAGCTGCAGGCCAATGACACAGCCACAGCAACACTGGATCCAAGCCACATTTGCACCCTATGCTGCAGCTTGCTGCAACACTGGATCCTCAACCCACTGAGCGAGGCCAGTGATTGAACCCACATCCTCATGGACACTATTTTGGGTTCTTAACACACAGAGCCACACCAGGAACTCCCTTTCTTCCTATTTAGGATTTGACGAGCATCTTAAATCTGTGGATTTGTCTCTTTTTATTAGTCACTAGTTCTTATCCTTTTAAGTACAGTCTTTTACTTAATTATTTTATCCTCTCTAGGCTCTCACTAAGTATATATCTGACCTTCTTGTTCTATTTTCTGTATCTTTTATCTTCTGTTCTGCATTTTTTGTCTTCTGTGCAGCATTCTAGATAATTTCTTCTGGCCAACATCCAGTTCAATCATTCTCTCTTTAGCTCTGTCTAGCCTGCTGTTAAACTCTATTTGAGTAATTTCGGCTATAGAGGTTTTCGATTTTAGAAGTTCTATTTGTTTCTTTGTTAATGTCATATTTATAGTTTTTGCTTCCTTGGAGATATTTTCAAGTTAGTTTTTCAACTCCTTGATCCACAAAAATAGTTGTTCCATAGCATACGCATGCAAATTCCTGGGTCTGAGGTATCTGTGTGGTGGTCATGAACATGACCTCTTGGGTATCTGGTGACCGAGAGCATAAATGGCCAATGGCAGCAGCTGCTGTGCTTGGATATCTGTGACCACATCCATGTAGAGGACACATCTGGGCACAGCAAGGACCCTGAGGGAAGCCTATGCTGGGAGATATGAGACTGACTCCTTTGACAGATGACTTTGCCTCAAGGACTCCCCACCAGCCTTACTGAACTTTCTTAGAACTGCATTGCAGCTTAAGACAGTCCCACCTAGCCTTCTTTCCTTCCCCCTCTCCTTCACAAGAGCCAGAACTGCTTTGTGGGAACGACCCATCCCTTTATGCCTCCTTGTGTTCATTCACAGGCATTTCCCCTAATAAATTCTTGCATGTCTAATTTTGTCTTGGTGTCCGCCTCCTGGAGCCCCTTGACCAGTGCGGGTGGTACCAGGAATAACTCAAGACAACAGCTGAGAAACGTGAATTTGAGGTGGCCCAGCGCACCACCTAGTGGCCAAGAGGATGCATCTCCGTGAGTAGGCAGGGCACAGAGTCCCTGGCACAAGATGGAGGCTTGATTACAAAAGATCTCACGGGGAGGGGGGCGGGTGATCTGAAAAAATGCCCCTGTGCAGGGGCTGCAGCCATGATGTAGACACTCAAGTGACAGGGTGAGTAGTACCTACAGAAACAGGGAGGTGACTGATTACCGCTAACTTGTACCGATGCCCGTGGAAGGATAATGAGAAACGGAAAGCTGCTGATGGCTAAGTGTGAGCATCTCAGCAGTGACTTTTATTTTTATTTTTATTTTTTTTGTCTTTTTGCCTTTTATCTAGAGCCGCACCCGCGACATATGGAGGTTCCCAGGCTAGGGGTCTAACAGCAGCTGTAGCTGCCGGCCTTCGCCACAGCCACAGCAACGCGGGATCCCAGCCGCGTCTGCAACCTACACCACAGCTCACAGCAACGCCAGATTCTTAACCCACTGAGCAAGGCCAGGGATCGAACCCGCAACCTCACAGTTCTTTGTCGGATTCGTTAACCACTGAGCCACGAAGGGAACTCCCTCAGCAGTGACTTTTAGAGGGGCCTTTCTCTCCAGTGGTGGAAGAG
The DNA here is from genome assembly GCA_004024745.2 of Catagonus wagneri. Classification (NCBI taxonomy): domain Eukaryota; kingdom Metazoa; phylum Chordata; class Mammalia; order Artiodactyla; family Tayassuidae; genus Catagonus; species Catagonus wagneri. The sequence continues at coordinate 6,349,981 of PVHT020000140.1, read as the reverse complement.
CAGACCCAGTGGAACAGTAGGCTGGAGACAGCTGTTAGGGGCGTCTGCAAGCTTAGCCAAGGCAAGGGCCTGTTGGAGAAAACCTGAGACTCTGAAACACCGTATGGGGTCCTCTGAATGGATGGCCTGCCCCCACCCCAACCCCAGGCCAGCAGAGGAGGCCACCTTTCCACAGTGAGAGTTAGCACTTCTGCTGTATTGATGACACTGCAGAGACCCTTCCCTCCAAGGCCACAGCTGTCCCTCTTGGCAGTCCCCACCTCCTCTCTTGGCTGCCAGGATGATACTGGGTTACATCCCAGTCCAGCCCAGCTGCCAACATGCTGGGCATGATGAGGGAGGGAAGAAACGATATGCCAGAAGAATGACAAGAAGCGTCCAGCTTGGACAGGCAGGAAAGGGGGAGGAGTCGTGGACTTGAATGTTACAGATGCTCGGTCAAGACTGTGGAATGTGAGACTGGATAAGCAATTTCATGGGAGGTAGGATTTCACATCCTGGCAGGGACCCGAGAGGATGGATGGAGCAGACTCTTGCTGGTGCAGCTCCTGGGAGCCAGGAGGAAGGGACAACCAGTAGGCAGTCAGGTGGAAATGCCTGAGGTACCCAGGCAAAGGGCAGAGTTGTGAGAGTGAGGGAGTGAGCAAGCTAGCAAATGGGGATGCATGGACGGTCTCACTTCAGTGGGGGGCTGACCAAGACATTTTGATGAGACACATGGACTCCAGGGGATGGGAGATAAACCTGTGAAGATTCAGACCTCCCACAGGAGAGGAATTTTTAGAGTTCAGAGGTCAGGAACATCCTGGGACATCTCCTCCAATGTAACAGACAAGTTGCTGCATCTTGCATCCTCCACCACAGAGAAGGAGACACTGGCCCTGGTGGGGTGTCCTTGGGATCTGGCCGGTGCATCCCACGGCTGAGGCTATGGTCCCTCCCTCTACTGGACGGCATGGAAGGCTGCCAGCTTTGAGTGGAGCAGGTTCAGGCTCTGGTGCCAGCAGCCTTCCTGCCCGAGCCGTACAGTCCAGCAGACCCTGTAGCCTGGAGGAGCCAGCGGTGGGAAAAGATGCAATGTGCAGCTTGCACACCCCCGGTGGGAGAGTCACAATCTGGGATTGCAGAGGGGGTGTGCAGAGAAGAGCAGAGAAGCATTTGCTCCTTCAGAAAGTCCCTAGCACATTCCTGGGCCCCAGTGGAGATGTTCACCATCTTTAGGAATTGTCTAACCTTTGCAAGGTCCACCAAGCCCCAGAGGTCAAAATTATTAGAACACAGTGAATAAAAGACATGACTGGTAGAATGTTCAAGAACAGTCTGCATCCTCCTCCTTTCAGGAGCTGGGACATCACAGCCCAGCCCCAGCTTCAGCATGGAGCTTGGCTTAGCTCTTTGCCATCCTTCCCCCTGGTCATTCTCGTCTGGAGCTGCAGCCCTGCTGGCCTCTTCCTCTGTAGTTCTGTTCTGTTTGGGGTCCACGGAGATGCTTTCTTGTTTTTGAGCTCAGTTTTCATTTCTTGTTTCGTTTTTCTACTTCCTCTCTCATTACTGCACATTTTGAGTAAAGGAGAACCTCACAGCACAAATTCACTGCACACCTTGGCCGGATGTCATCTAGATGTTTGTTCTGGTGTTTGTCTGCTTGCTAGGGTGAGAGCCACCAGAGCTGAATATATGCTTGTGGGGAAGGCTGAATAGAGAAAGAGAAGTTGAAGGACAGGGTTAGGTCAGTGCACTGAGCTTCCTGAGCCCTGGACGTGATGGGTGGAGAGCATGTGGGGGAACTGACCTCTGCCCCAGGGAGACATGGTTTCTGCTGTGGAAGGAGGAGGAGAGGGCAGCAGATCTTGTATCTCCTATTAGGTGACAGGGACTTGGGGTGGTCCCCGCATGGTGGTTATTGCCTGTCTTTGTGAAGCAGACACGAGGCTATCAGATGAGAGGGGGAGGTGATGCTGAGGGAAGGAATGGATGTTTGTAGAGAGAGAGGAGTCCTAAAACAGGAACCGGCTCTTCCAATTTCTGAAAATCACTTAAAGGCTGGAGTTGACTTGAAAAGGCATAACATTTTGAGCATTCTGCAAACAAAAAGGGTTTTGAGTGGCTCTGTTTTAGGCATGAGACATAAAGAGAGTTCCAGCGTTATTTTGATGTTTAGTCGTTCTTGGAATGACATAACCCTTTTGATTGTGGCTCAAAAGAGTGACCATGGGGAAAATGTGCATTTCTTTTTCTGAGTTTTGGTGAAAAGAAATCCATAAAATTGCCTATAAAGTTTAGGTAGCCTGAAAACTAAAGGATTTGTTTATTCATGATTTTCTTGATTACTTTTATTTGATTTTTAAATTTTACTTTGGACTATTTTATAACAACTAAAAGAATCGTTTTGCCTGGGGTTGAATCTTGGCTTCTCAGTGTATGAACTATGTGAAATAGGGCAAGCAATTTGTTACCTTTGTGCCTCAGCTCCTTCTCCCGTAACAAGGATATAATAATACCATTTACTTCATGGAGCTGTTGTAAGGAACAAATTAGATAATGTATGAAAAATGTTTAGAACAGTGCCTGGTATCCAGCTCAGTAAAGTTTAGCTGCTCTGGTCTTTTTTTTTTTGGTCTTTTTTAGGACCACACCCACGACATATGGAAGTTCCCAGGCTAGAGGTCGAACTGGAGCTGCAGCTACCGGCCTACACCACAGCCACAGCAACGCCAGATCCTTAACCCCCTCTTCGGGGTCAGGGATCGAACCTGTATCCTCATGAATACTAATCGGGCTCGTTAGCACTGAGCCACAATGGGAACTCCTGATTCAGTCATTTTTAATGGTTAAAAAATATTCTATCATAATTTATTTAGCCAACTTTCCATTGAGAGATACTTAGATTGCTTCTAGTGTTTTCTGGTATAATAAACAAAATGTGGTAAATATATAAATATGTAGAGCAGTGGGATTTCTTATCTACTGTTAGTGGGAACGTAAATAAGTATCAACTCTTTGGAAAATAGTTTGACACCACTCTATAAAGTTGCACACGAACACACCACCTAACTCACTCTTTCCATGCCTAGGAAAAACTGTTAGACATCTGTGCCCGGAGATTTGTGTAAGAAAGTGTATAGCAACCCTCTTCTTGGTAGTCCTAATGGAAAGGACCCAAATGTCCAACCACAGTGGACTGCATAAATGTGGCCACAGACACAAATGAACTACCACTACGTCAACCCAGGAGGAACTCACAAGCGCTTGGCATTTGACAAAAGAAGCAGGTCATACCCTAAAATTCATATGGAATCTCAAGGGACCCTGAGTACCCAAAACAATCTTGAAAAAGAAGAAAAAGTTGGAGGTCTCACACATCCAGATTTCAAAACTTACTGAAAACCTCTAGCAATCGATAAAGTTTGGTGGGAGTTCCCGTCATGGCTCAGTGGTTAACGAACCTGACTAGCATCCATGAGGATGCAGGTTTGATCCCTGGCCTTGCTCAGTGGGTTAAGGATCCGGCGTTGCTGTGAGCTGTGGTGTAGGTTGAAGATGTGTCTTGGATCTAGCATTGCTGTGGCTGTGGTGTAGGCTGACAACTGCAGCTCCATTTCAACGCCTCGCCTGGGAACTTCCATATGTCATGGGTGAGGCCCTAAAAATAAAAATAAGAAAATAAATAAAAAGTTAAAGAAAACACAGAAAATAACAAGTGTTGATGAGAATGTGGTGAGATTGGAAGCTTTGTAAACTGTTGGTGGGAACGTGAGATAGAGCTGTGGCTGTGGCAAACAGTATGGCAGTGTCTCAAAAAATTAAAACTAGAACCACCATGTGATCCAGCATTCCCACTTTTGTGTATATATGATGCCAGAGAATTGAAAGCAGGACTTGAAGGGATATTTGTACATCCACATTCACAGCAGCATGTCCAGCCTCCAAAAGGTGGAAGCAACCCAAGTGTCCCTCAGTGGATAAACGTGTAATCAAATGTGGTCTCTACATACAATGGAATGTTTTTCAGCCTTAAGAAGTAATGAAATTCTGACACATGCTGCAACATGGATGGACCTTAGGGACATTATGATAGCTACCCGAAATAAGCAAGTTGATAAAGGACAAATACTATATGATTCCCCCTGAGGTACCTAGATAAGTGAAATTCATGGAGACAGAAGTAGAGTGGTTGTTGCTAGGGGTTTGGGACAGTGGGGGAAGAGGGATTATTGTATAACAGGTAGAGAGTTTCCCTTTTATAAGATAAAAATAGTTCTGAGAATGGATTGTGGTGATGATAGCATAATAGCGTGAATGTGTTTAATGCCACTGAACTGCACACTTAAATATGGTTAAGGTGGTCAATTTTATGTTATGTATATTTTACCACAATTTAAAAAAAGAAGCAGATCACCAAATAATACACACAATGAGATTCCACTTACATAAAATTCAAAAATAGGCAAAACAATGCTTTCTTAGATGGTAAAACTGGAGTTCCTGTTGTGGCTCAGCAGGTTAAGAACCCAACATAGCTTCCGTGAGTGTGCAGGTTCAGGCCCTCACTCAGCGGGTTAAGGATCCAGTGTTGGCACAAGCTGCAGTGTAGGTCACAGATGCGGCTAGGATCTGTCATTGCTGTGGCTGTGGTGTAGCCCGGCAGCTGCAGCTCCAATTCGACCCCTAGTCTGGGAACTTCCATATGCCTCAGGTGTGGCTGTAAAAAAACAAAGGAACAGAAAGAAGAAGAAGAGGAAGAGGAAGAGGAAGAAGGAGAAGGAGAAGGAGAAGGAGAAGGAGAAGGAGAAGGAGAAGGAGAAGGAGAAGGAGAAGGAGAAGAAGAAGAAGAAGAAGAAGAAGAAGAAGAAGAAGAAGAAGAAGAAGAAGAAGAAGAAGAAGAAGAAGAAGAAGAAGAAGCCCAATGATTTCTTAGAGGGTGGCACTACAAAAAAAAAAGGCAAGGAAATGTTGCTTAGAAGAGTCACAGTAAAGGACAATCATTTGTGCTGGGGGCAGGAAGGGATGAGGGTGGGACTTTGTGGGTGCTGTTTATATTCCATTTCTAGGTTTGTGTTATATATGGGTGTTTGCTTACTCTCTTGAGCTGTGTATATAGTTGAGGTGTTATTTACATTTGATCTATTTCATAGTTAAAAAGGAAAAGAAAAAGTTAAAAGCACTCACTGCTATAGATTATTCAATCAGACAATATTGTTGAAAAAGCAACTAATGGTTTGCTGGAAACCTCGCAGCCTTGCACCAAAATAGCTCTCAGAATTCCCCTGCTCTTTGTCCCTGGTGGATTTGGAGTTGTCAGCAACCAAGACCATGAAAGCCATGGGGCACTGAGGGGGAGGTGGCAGAGCTAAACGGACCACCAGCAGATGGGTGTTTGAAGTGAATCTGGGGCTTGATTTTGATGTCATTCCTCTACATGACAGTACCACATTCACAGTTCTTCAGCTGTTAGACAGCACCAGGGGAATTTCTTTTCACCTTAATAATTCAATTCAGCATGGAAAGGAAAGATGTACCTAATAAATATCTAACTCAAAACTCTGCTCAAAAGTGTTACTGGGCAGGTGTCCTCGGTCTTATAGCCCACAAGAATTTCCTGGCTACTCATCATGAGCCTTATCTGAGATGACTGCTGTGATTGTAGGTGAAAAAAAGTTTTTAAAGTATTATTCACTAGTAACCTGGCAACTTTTTGCATTCCAAGAACTTCAAGTAACATATAAACAATTTCAAATGCTGTTATTTCTTTCCTTTTGATGGCTGGGTAATATTCCACTGTGTGTATGTACCACATCTTCTTTATCCACTCCTCTGTTGATGGACATTTAGGTTGTTTCCATGTCTTGGCTATTGCATAGAGTGCTGCAACGAACATTGGAGTACACGTGTCTTTTCAAGTCATGGTTTCCTCTGGATAGATGCCCAGGAGTAGGATTGCTGGATCAAATAGGAATCCTATTTTTAGTTTTCTGAGGAATCTCCAAAGTGTTTTCCACAGTGGTTGCACCAATTTACATTCCCACCAACAGCGTAATAGGGTTCCCTTTTCTCCACACCCTCTCCAGCACTTATTGTTTGTAGACTTTTTGATGACGGCCATTGTGGCTGGTGTAAGGTGGTACCTCATAGTAGTTTTGATTTGCATTTCTCTAATAATTAATGATGTTGAACATCTTTTCATGTTTTTTTTTTGCCATCTGTATGTCTTCTCTGGAGAATTGTCGGTTTAGGTCTTCTACCCATTTTTTGATGGTTTTTTTTTTGTTTTTTTGGTATTGAGTTGCAGAAGGTGTTTATAAATTTTGGAGATTAATCCTTTGTCAGTCACTTCATTTGCAAATATTTTCTCCCATTCTGTGGGCTGTTGAGAACATGATTTTATCTGAAAGTCCATACAGTGTTCATAAGTAGGCAGAGCTCTTCGGAGTTGTTGGGGGAAGTACTGAGTCGGCTGCACGGGGAGAAGGGCGACTGGAAAGGATGGTCAGGGAACCACTCTCTGACCACTGTCACATGCTTCTTCCCAACTTGAGTCATGGTTCCACCTTTGCTTGGTTTGGACTCTACATTTGTATCTGTTATATGGCTCAATGCAGCTATAACCATCATGATGGCATTTCATTTGCTGTGAGAAACATGAGGGTGGAGAAATGCTTGGCTGTGGTGATTTTCTGCACAGCTGCCCAGACCCTTCTATGATGCTGACTTTCATGAACTAGAGAAGTTTTTTCTTTCTCTATCAGACCAGGGACACATCGGGGGGTTGGGCATGTTTTTTGTTTTTGCTTCTTCTCTCTATTGCTGTTGCTCCTTCCTTGGCTACAAGGAGATAATTGAGCTCAACAAGTCTTTTGCAGAGATTTGTGATTTTTTTTTTTAATATGTTTTGTGTGCGTGCGTGTATGTGTGTCTGACCTGTGAAAGGATAAAATGAGACTTTTGGAAACAGCCACTCCACACAACAGTGCTCAAGAACGGATCTTCTGGAAAGCAATTCACATCCCCCGTGTGCTCAGGGCCAGGTTCATAGGTTGTTGGGAAAGGGATTTGCCAGAACCTGTGTTTGTAAAGTCTTGACAGCCTGCCTGTCTAGTGCAGAAACGTTTTATTTCTATGAACCATTTTGAACGTTACATGTTCATAGTGAATCCATACTTCACAATAACAACAGCCAACCTGTCTCTCTGAAACTGGCTACGTAATAAAAGGAAAGGTGAGAGTGTGCCCTCAACAGACAGATGATCTCCTTACCGTTTTGGAGGGAGTGAGAGACAGGTGCTGCTCAGAGCAAAGTGGCTATGTTAAAAGATTTTGTTTTAGTGTAATTTATTTCAGTATTTACTTGAGCTTTTGGGAAATAGGAAAGGGATATATGATAGTACCACAGAGGAGGCATGATTTAAATGTGGTCCCATTGTTTGACATGACATAACCTGTAGATCTAAGCCTTGTGTCTTACAGTACTGTGCACATAATACGTTGAAAACCCACCTCCAGAGGACTCCTACAAATGCTAGTAAAACTGGAACAAATATTCTCTGTAATGGAGAGCTGAGTGCTCAAGAAAGCAGAAGTATCCCAGGCTGTAAGCACATGGCTTGAAGCAGCAGCAAAGAGTCCCTTGGAAAACAGGTTCTTGGGTTTAACTTTCCTGTAGGTTCAAGAGATGGGGCCTTGGGCCCGCTACAGATGGAGGAAGGAACTCAAATCCACACGTAAATGTGGCGCCCATGAAAGATAGTAACTTCAGTGCAAGAAGAGATTAGGAAAAGGTCCACGGTCCTAGCCCAAGGATGCCTGTTTATGTTCGTTTGTTGGTTTGGGGACACCTGGACCATGACAGTGTTTTTACTTTAACAGACTCTTAGCCAAAGAACCATTTAATTTTCCTCTTCAGGAAGAAGAAAACTGCATTGCGATGGAAAGGCCAAATTATAAGAATAAATAGAAAGCCAAACAAATGTATACATTTTTGGCTAAATCTAAAAAGCACTAGTGGAGTTCCTGTTGTGACTCAGCAGGTTAAGAACCTAACTTTGCATCCATGAGGATGTGGGTTCGATCCCTGGCCTCGCTCAGTGGGTTAAGGATCTGGTGTTGTCGCAAGCTGTGACACAAGTTTCAGATGTGGCTCAAATCTGGCATTGCTGTGGCTGTGACGTAGGCCACAGCCTGCAATTTGACCCGTAGCCTGGGAATCTCCATATGCCACAGGTGTGGTCCTAAAGAGACAAAAAAAAAAAAAAGCAGTAGCTATGTAAATTAACAACAACAATGACTAATTTGAGGATATGTAAACAATGTTGTAACTAAGGTACTAGAAAATATAACATAAAAGATTATAGGCGTTTTAAAATGCATTTGAGGAATTCCCTGGTGGCTCAGCAGTTAAGGACTCAGAGTCATCAGTGCTATGGCTTGGGTTACTGCTGTGGCTCAGGTTCGATCCCTAGCCTGAGACTTTCCATACTCCGCAGGCATGACCAAAAAAAAAAAAAATGCATTTTGAAATCCTGGTGATGTTTGAAAAGAGAGTAAGAATATTGATCTACTTTTGCTTTTAGTCCAACATACATCACGAGTATTAAGAGTAAATCCTGGGAGTTCCTGTCGTGGCACAGTGGTTAACGAATTCGACTAGGAACCATGAGGTTGTGGATTCAATCCCTGGCCTTGCTCAGTTGGTTAATGATCCAGCATTGCCGTAGGTCGCATATGTGGCTCAGATCTGACGTTGCTGTGGATGCGGCATAGGCCGGCGGCTATAGCTCCGATTTGACCCCTAGCCTGTGAAGCTCCGTATGCTGTGGGTGCGGCCCTAAAATGACAAAAGACAAAAAAGAAAAAGGTAAATCCTGAAAGAGTAAAATTAGTGCATATAACTTATAAATGCTGGAAAAATAATGAGCTATACACTCAGCAGACTAAACTCAATAATAGTAGATGCAAGAAATTAATAAAAAGCATAAATTAATAAAAGTAGGAAACAAAGAAACAACAGAGACAGCTTATAAAGCCCAAAACTTATTTACTGCAAAAACTAATAAGTGGTAAGGCCTATAAGCAGGATGGAACAACAAAAAATGAGATAAAGCACACACACAAAATGCACTAATATAAGACACATTGCCAAAGTGGGAGCAGAGATCTTGCAAACCAGAAGAGAGTGCTGTTCACAACTTAATGCCAATTCTGGGAACACAGATAAAATGGACAATTTCCCCAAATGAATGTAATTTATTAAGAGGGACTGGAAAAGGAACAGAAAAGCTAAATACCAATAATCATGGAAGAATTTTATCAGTAGTTAAGAATCAAGCAAAAAACCAATGTCAGAAGTGTTAAAAGGTATAACAAATAATTATCCAAATGATACAAGAATTCTTTTAAATGAGGAAACACTTCCAAACTCACTTTATAACCTCATACAATCTTGACCAGAACAATTGAAGAAAGGAAAATTACAAAGAATTTCATTTGTGAACATCATTACAAAAATCCTAAATAAATTTTGGCAAACTGATCTTCAGTGATATAGAAATAAAAGAATATGTCATGAACAAATTGGACTAATTGCAGAGTGCAAAGATAGTTTAAATTTAGAAAACTGTTTTTATGTTATTTGTCACATTAACAAATTAAAAGAGAAAAAATGAGAGCATCTTGGAAAACACAGAAATAGCACTTGATAAAATTCAACATCAATTCATGATAATATTTTTTTTTACTAAAACAGGAATAGAAAAGAACTTGCTTAACCTATTTTTTATTTCCCAAGAAAATTAAAATCTGAAGCAAATTTGGCAGAGTAGTGAGCCCACAGGCATTTGCAGTGTAAGTCTCTGAATTTGGTTTTTTGTTCATTTGTTTCATTTTGGTTTTGGGTCATCTGGCTGTTAGGTGGGAAAATAATCAAAATAATAGAGGAAATGTAGAAAGTTTGTAATATTGAGACACTGATGAAGGAACTGGAAACAAGTCACTAAAAAAATAAGTTAAAGAGCATAAGAGGACTAGTGTTAATATCACATTTTAGAGGGTATGTTAGTCTTTTCAGGCTGCTATAACAAAATACTACCAACCAGATGGCTTATAAACAACAGAAATTGTTACTTACCATTCTGGAGGATGCTAGCCCAAGACTAAGGCGCTGGTGGGGTCATGTCTGGGGTAGGGGCCGTCTTCCTGGTTCACAGACAGCCATCTCCCACTGTGTTCTCATATGGTAGAGTGGGCCGGGGACCTTTCTGGGGTCTCCTGTAAGGGCGCTGATCCCATTCCTGTGAGCTCTGCATCTCCCCAAGCCCCCGCCTCCTGATACCAACATTGGGCGTCAGGTTTCAAAAGAAGAATTTTGGAGGGATGTAAACATTCCATCCGTGGCAAATTGTTAGACAATAAAAATAAATGATCCAGAGAACTGTGAAATAGGAAAGAAGAGGTGAAAACTTACAAGACATAGAAAAAGATGGACTAGTGAGAACAGCGTAAGTTGGTCTAGATGAAAAGTAGAGGGAAACAAAATGGCAGTTTGAATCTAGTAAAATAGATTTGTGCAAACAAAGAGTGTTAACTTAAAAAAAAAAAAAAAAAATAAGGGGAAGTTCCCGTTGTGGCTCAGCGAGTTGAGAACTCTGCTAGTATCCATGAGAATGCAGGTTTGATCCCTGGCCTCAGTGGGTTAAGGATCCAGCGTTGCCATGAGCTGTGGTGTAGCTCGCAGACACGGCTCGGATCTGGCAAGCAGTACACTCCCCTTCGGGGCTAAGGGTTTTTCTCTTCACCTGGGGTGGAGAACTCATGTCATGTACCATGACCTTCTGTGGAGCCAGCGCTGTCAACCGGACCACGTCTCTAATTGTGGTGCAGGCCACCAATTGCTGGCTCTAATTTGGGGGCAAAAGAACAGATACACTGTCCCCCAAATATCACACGCATGGCACAACATTGCAAATTTATGTTGGTTAAAAAAGTAGTGTATGTGGCTGTGGCATCGGCCGGTGGCTACAGCTCGGATTAGACCCCTAGCCTGGGAACCTCCATATGCCGCAAGTGTGGCCCTAGAAAAGGCAAAAAAGACAAAATAAATAAATAAATTGGAAATTTTAATATGCTCTCTAAGTGGCATCAGAGTTATCAGAGATAAGGTAACACATAGGGAAAAGACAAGCTTACAAGCTTTACTTTAGTTTGTAATTGCACCTTGGCAGGCATTAGGACATGCAGCCTTTATTCATTCCTCCATTCCAAAATCTTTGCTGAGTGCCTGCTAGGGAGGCGTGAGACCCAGCCCCTGCCCCCATGGAGTGGCGGTGATGCCAGGGAGACAGAGTGCCATGAGAGCAATCCATAGGTGTAGAGCCTGGTGAACTGTGAGCACCTGGGAAGCCTCTGAGGAGGAAGTGGCAGTCACCCTGACCTTGGAGGAAAGGGGACGTTTGAATATGAAGACAGGGAGAGGGCTCAGACAAAGGCAGTAGTTCTCTTTCCTTGTGTGTAACTTGAGATCATTTGCAGTCGCCCGCCCTTGCCTTGAGGACCTGGACATAGGTCAGGTGCACTTGGGTTGGGAAGGAGGAGCTGAAAGCCTGCCGTGGAGAGCCCCTTAGGGAGCCCTTAGGATGAGCTGCAGGATAAAGAGGTGTGCAGGTACCCACTGCATATCGACTCCAGACGGCCTTGGAGTCCCAAGTCTCAGATGCCCACCATCCTTTCTTCTCATCCCGCCTCTGGCAACGAGCAAACAGGAATCACTGAGGAGCGTTGCCTGTCCAGCCCCTGACCTCCAGGCACAGGGGAAGTTGATGGGCTCTGCCGGGATCTCCACACAGTTACCCTGCGCAAAGGAATTAATCTAACCACAGAAACTTCCCCATAGCCAAAAGCTAGTACACTCATTTGTGAATAATTTGTAAAAACAAGGAGAAATCTTACTGGACCACTTGAAACCATCTCATAATACAGAGACTACTGTATTTAAATCATCAGAGGTACAGACTCCTTCCACTTTCTCATTTAGAATAACCATTTTGAGCAATTCTGTTTCGTAGAGAGCTGGGATAACCGTGGTCAATGACAGGCAGCAATTTCCCCTGCCGGGTTCATAGAGATTTCCATTGGGAAATTTGCCCTGAGGAACAGATTTCCTTAAAGGAATCTGTGCTAAAGGACAGATAATAAATAATGAACATGTTCTTTAGAAATGCTTGTAAAATTTCTTACATGCCAAGGTGGATAAAGGTGTTGATAGGTAGGAGATACATTAAAATTTTGGTGGCTGATGGTCCAGATCTTGTTACTCAAAGTCATGGGACTGACAGCTTAAAATCTCTGCAGAAATGCAACGCCAGCCCTATCCTAGAGGCAAGTGCCCAGGCAATTAGTGTGAACATGAAATTCTGAAAAGTCCTGGCTTAGATAACCTTGAGAGGAAGCTGTCAGTCACTCTGCTCAAACATCCGGGAGATTCCCCGGAGGAAGAAAAGCTGAACATTACTATTTGGTTTATTCTAATATTAATGTTAATATCAGACAGATCAGACAATATTCTAATTATTGCTCATCAAGCCCATGATCCCGCTAGTTACACGGTTTTCTTTGGTCTTCAGAAAAAATAGTAAGGAAATTCCATCTATTTAAATCCAACTTAAGCACTGGTTTGCAGTATGCACACTCTGAACACTCACGCCATTAAAAGTCACCACACCACTTCTGACTGCCTGATTATTAAAAGTAAAATACTAACCCTGAAAAGGCCTCAGCTTGTCACATCTTATTTTCCTCGAATGAGGTCTTACTCATTAAATGGCTGAATGTTTGTGAATAAATATCATTCCTATTTTTAAGATCCAAAGACAGATAATTAATGAACTATACTGATAATTACAGAATTTTAATATTTATAGACATCTGTCACTTTACATTTTAAGATAGTCTTACCATATGTGCTGCTCTCTTTTAATTCCAGTAATTAAAGTTTATGAACATATACTGTGAAAATGTAGCTGTAACATTGTCAAATTGATTATTAGAGGCTTTCTTACTGATAAGCTGTCTATTTTTTAAAGGAAAATTAACACGAAGTTTAAACTAGAATCTTGTTCCTCTTTTGTTAAAAAAATTTGTTGCACACTTTTCAAGTCTCTTAAGTTTAGGCTAAAATACAGCCCTGAGTATGTGACTATACTGAGGTTATATCTATACTGGTATCATTATTTAATATGTGAAATGTACCAGTAATTTACCAGAACTTCTGTCTAGTAAGGAAAACTTATATCCTTTTAAATCTTCACTAACTTGAGTTTCTCCTGAAGCAGCTCTGAAGACACTGCCCAGGTTGAGAAATGCCTTTCTGACTTCTTTGTTCTTCAGGTGCAGCATCCAAATTGATTATTGTGTAGTTGATGTGAGTGAAGTTGTTTTTCCCTTTCAACACTTGCTTTAAATATCACCACAGATTGGGTGTGATTCTCCAAATCCAGGTTGGATTGGAATCAGCCTTAAGCATTTAAAATAGTAGACACATTTTTACTGACGTTTTAGCAACAAAGGCAACAATTCCTGAACTATTCTCAGAAAAGTCTATCTCTTGATGTTGTTTGGGAAAGGAGTCCATCAACTGAGAGACAGAATATGCAAACGGACAGTGGCCAGACCACATGTAGACACTGATCGTTGATCCATAGCCTGCAGCAACTAGCCCAGGAATTCAAGCTGCTAGAAGTCAGACCTGCAGGAGCTCAAGCTACTTTCTCTAGTAGCAAGGCAGGAAACCAAACAATAACCTCTATGCCAACCAGTCCACAGTGGCCAAGACTTGATTAATAACTGACAGGTTTTAAAATTTTGTCCCTTTTTCCAACTTTGGAGAAAACCAGAAAGCCAAATATACACTCCTAACTAATCACATAAGGTGGCCCGTTTCTCATTAACCTCTCTACAGCTTCCTCGGGCCATCAGCCTTCAATCAGAGCATACCCAGAGCCTTTTTCTCCTCTCTGAAGCTTTTCCACTCCTCCACTGACTTTGTGTCTCTGCCAAAACACAGGTGATGATGGCTGGCTCCCTTGGCATAGCAAGCTCTGGATAGCCTGTGCTTGATCTCATTTGGTTGATCTCTGCACGATCAGTACATTAAGTGTATATTGAGTTTCCTTTATAAATGCGTATTCTGGTGGAGAAAATCTAAGGCCTTAACCTAACAGAGCAGACAAGCTAGTTGGGATGTTAATACAACAAGACAATAACATATAAAACCGAACCGTTTTTGACGTGATAGTATAAAATGATGAGGCTGATGACCACACACTGTGACTGAGTTTTGTTATATCATGAGCTCCTTTAGGGAGAACACTGTGACTTTGTCATTCAGCAAAATTCTCAGCATGTTTTGAACAGAAATGGAAAGTTCCTCTTTTATACGCCTCAGATGTCTCTTTGGGTGTGACTTTGGATCAGCCTGACAGAGAGGAGAAACGGTATCGGAATTCCCATTGTGGCTCAGTGGTAACGAATCCAGCTAGTATCCATGAGGACTCAGGTTCGATCCCTGGCCTTGCTCAGTGGGTTAAGGATCTACGTTCCCGTGAGCTGTGGTGTGGGTCACAGATGCGGCTCAGATCTGGCACTGCTGTGGCTGTGGTTTAGGCCGGCAGCTGCAGCTCCAGTTCAACCTCTAGCCTGGGAAAAGCCGCAGGAGCAGCCCTGAGGGGGGAAAAAAAGCAAGCAAGCAAGCAAGAAAGAAAGCTAGAAAGAAAAGAAAGAAAGAGCGAAAAAGAAACAGTGTCAGCAGGATTCTCTTCCCCACAGCACTTCCCCTAGGCAGGCTCCTTTCTCAGGCTTTATGGCGGCCACTTCAACCCCACTTCCCGGAAGCTCTGGGTTTCCCCCTCTGGGTTGCAAGACGCCCCAGGGGAAGACAACTGCAAGCTTCACAGCTCTCATCCCAAACTCAATAAAGGGTGTAAGCCCCCTTTTTCCCAGAAGCCTCAGCCAGTGGGTCTGCATATCCTCCTGGATCCCCCTGGATTCAATCCCCACCCCTGAAGCAAGGAAGGTGGGAAGTGGTGATTGACTTGAGCCTATGTGAGCTCACTCTTGCAATCAGAAGTGGGTGGGAGCCGTCTTGTGCAAATCTCATAAGCAGACAAGCAGAAGTGGTTTTCCAGAGCGAGAGAACATGGAGGGCAGACAGGAAGAATCACATGTTCTCTGCAATAACGTACATTCATTTAACAGATAGGATATTCTGAGCTCTACCCAATTGTGCTTCCAGACCACGTGCTGTGCTCCAGGAATTCAGATGTAAGATATGCTGTCCCTGCCGTTGAGCACCTTAATGTAATAGAGTGGAGGCAGAAAAATAAATATTTAAATGAAATAGTGTGATAAGCTCTGATAAGCTGAGGGCTCCAGGGAAACACAGAGAAGTTGCCCCTTTAAGGTAACAGTGAGCAGGAAGAGAAAAAAGAAAGATGGAGGTGAGGGGAGGAGAGACGTGAGGAAAAGCTTTCCAGAGAGGGCGGTGCCTGAGCTGAGTTTTTCCCACCTGCAGTCACAGCCTCACCTGTGTGGGAGCATCTTAGAAAGCACAGAAACCTAAGAAGGCATGGCCCGTCTGGGGAATTTAAATAGGTCAACATGACTGCAGAGTTTGGTGAAGCGGGGGGAGTATGTTGAAAGCTGAATGAGATCCTGACCATAAAAGGCCTTACCTGCCCAGTGAAGAACCCAGGATATTATTCTGAAGGCAGAAGGGAGACACTGAAGGATTTGAAGCCGACTTATGCTTTAAAAAATTACTCTAGAGAATGGATTGGAGATATGTCTTCGGAAAGTGGAGGGAGGGAGAGGAAGCAATGTAGAAAACAGGAAACGTTAGAATCTGTCCCAGACATGACTGGGACCTGAAATGAATGAGGAGTAAGAGAGTTGGAGATTAAGGGATAAACATAAAGAGCAATGAGGGAGAAGGACAGCAGGATGGTTTGGGTATCTATTGCCGTCTATCAGGAATGCTGTACCTACAGTCAAGAAGCTCCTTGAGGGAGTTCCTGTTGTGGTGCAGTGGAAACAAATCCAACTGGTATCCATGAGGATGCAGGCTCCATCCCTGGCCTCGCTCGGTGGGTTGGGGATTCAGCATTGCCATGAGCTGTGGTATAGACTGGAAGCTGTAGCTCCAATTCGACCCCTGGCCTGGGAACTTCCATACGCCAAGGGTGGGGCGCTAAAAAGAAGAAAAAAAATGAAGCTCCCTGACCAGGGCTGGGGGACCCATTTCCAAGATGGCTCATGGAACATCAGTGCACACGGCTGGTGAGTTAGTCCCTGCTGGCTGTCTGCCAAGTTGAGAGTGTGAACGTAAAACCAAGCTACCAACATTTCTAGCTGAAGGTAAACCTGGGATGATGCAATCTTCAGCTCTCTTTTTGATGTGTCTCCACCACACCATTTCCTCTAGCCCCAAGCTCTGCCATATTCTGGTACATCCCTTGAACTATGGCCTGGAGAATCCCCACAGCACGGGCCACTTTGTCCTCACTGACAACGTCCAGGACCTGGAACCAGCCTGATGCCTAGTAGGTGGGAATTTAAGGAATCCTAGGCTTGTGTCTAGAAGGTTTAGCGTCTTAAGCCCTTTTTATTCATTCATTCAAAAATTATTTCTGCTTGTCTTCATTTTGCCTAGCAACACAAGACCTTGCGTGTGACTTTTTATTTGGTATAGTCATTAGATTCTTGCCTTGTACTTTATGACTAAGGCCAACCTTGAACCCTACTTGTATCCAGCTTTCTTTCAAATTTCTTCAGTCTTTCTTCTGCCTCGTTCCTCTAAAAATCAAGCCCTACTTGTTCTTGTCACCTTGGAGTGGAGGGGAATTCAAGTCCTGATCCTTAAGCTCTCCAGGTCTCAATCAGGTCACATGAGCTGGAACGTCCTCGTGTGAATCACTGACCATGTGCTTTTTTCAAACGTCTGGCCCCTTCCTAGTTCTGGTGCTCAGCTGTCCAGGCTGCTTCCTCTGTCTGTTTGCTCTGGCAGGAATTACTCCAGTTCTCAGCTTCTTGCGGTTTGGACTGTTTCCTTGGCTTAGCCCAGATTCACATATGTTGGAGTCGTGGATCCCTCTAGTCAGTAATGTTTCCTGCCTTCTGCATAAGGAAGACATTTCCCATCCAGCCCCCAGTGGGGCCAAGTGGATGGGGGTGATGCATAAACATGGTTTCTGCTCTTGAGGCACATTGAACACTGTGGAAGAAACAGATAGTGAATCCTTAGTTACAGTGTTAGGGAGACAGAGCTGGAAGGGAGGGCTCTCAGGGGCACCGGGGAGGGTCTCATGGGAGCATCGGGCGGAGGGTGGGGGGCCCTACATCACCCTGGGACTCCTCTACCTACTGTTGGGAATAGACGACTTTGCTTTCATAACTGTGCTGTGTGTTGTCTTCCTGGGGTTTGTATTCCGCCTTCCCTCACCCGTGCTTTTTAGAGTATCTCTTCTGTTTTTAGTCTGAGATGTGTCTCCGTTCCCAGCTTATTGGCTAAACACGTACAAATACGTCCTGAGCTCGGAACAGAACAGACTCACAAGTTGCCAGCTTTCCCACAATGTTGGCGTGTCCCTGACTCGGCTGTGAGGTGGCAGCGGGAGGCAGGACTGAAGCCGGGGCAGCCTCAGGGTGGTGGTTTTAACTGTAAGGGGTCTCCCTGAAGGCCCCCAAGGTGGTTCCATGCCAAATGAGTTGAGTGTGACAAATCTAAGAGGCAGGAGAGGGCAGAGTTGTAAGAATAAACAACAAATTCTGTGACCAAAGAATCTGAAGGTGGGTTTAGGCAAGTGGGACAGGGACAATTCTCCAGTGACACGGAGAGTGGAGAATACGCCATAAGCCCTCGTTTTCTGTTTGCTCATGGACAGAGCTGCCCTCTGCAGAGTGAAGCGTGGAAACGTCTGTGCATGCTGCAGGGACGGGGCAGTGACTTCAAGAGATTTGGTTTAAATAGTGATTCCTTTGCATGAATGCCTTTCAATGTAGATTTTCTGCTTTCCAATATACACTGAAGCCCCAGGAAGGAAGGTGTCAGTCATAAGTCTTACATCCCAACATTTAACCCAGTGCTCTCCATACACGCTTTCTTTTTATGACGTGAAAGAAGAGAAACAAGAAGGGTTGATTGGATGGGAAGATAAAGTCAGGGCTTTGATGGGGAAGGAATGGGACCTCAAGGTCTGCACTGGGGGTACCTGGGTGGAGGTAATGGCTGTTTCCCTGAGTCCTGTGGGACTGCAGAGACAGCCCTCCCTGCCTGCCTGGAAGCCTGCAGGCCCCCTTGCCTGAAGATCAGATGGTAAGAGGGTGCCTCACAGGACAACGCTTTGGCTTCTGCACCATCTGCTGCACCTCCTGGCTGCAAGATCCATATTAGGGTCAGCTATCAGCACAGCCTGACTGGGGATTGGATACCAAAGTAGCTACAGAGCCTGCTACACGGGGCACTCTCCCAGCACGCAGGACTTAACTGCCTGCAGGGCCCCAGGAGTTGGCGCCAATATAGGCTCCAATAGGAGGATTCCTAGGCACTTGGGGAAAGTATTGGCCTGCAGAAGGTGATGTAGAGACAGCAGAACTGCCACAGCAGACTCGGCAGCAAAGAATCAAAGGCTCAGAGAAGTGGGTGTGCTGGAATAGGTCCCTGCATACGATCGGCCCCCCTCTGTTCCCTGGGGAGAGGAACGTGTGGTGGAGGGCACGGGCAGCACTGTGAGACTGGGTAGTGGCTCCTTTGCAGACCAAGGCTGACCGTGGGAGATGCTGTTATAGACCTGGTTCCCCCAGTGGCAGTAGGGATAATGGGATCCCCAAACTGGCAGAGGCCAGGTGGCAGCACCTAATTGTCAGGAGCTGATCGTTGGTAAGATTTCAGTAACGACAGTATGTTTATAATGACAAGGGGCGGGGGTGGCAGCCCATGGAGGCTGGTCTCTAGTGGGATCTGGGGGGAGGAGGTCTATAGTGGCTAAAAAAACATGGTATTTCCGAAGGCAAGCTCAATGGGCAGCCAACAAGGGTCATGCCTAGTATACTAAAAGTCTTAGTGCAGCTTTAAGTTTTAAAAAGGAATCAAGATCGGATGATCAGGAGACCAAGTCAGCCATCTCCAATGCCGAGTTACAACCTCTTGCACAATTTCAAGACCTACACTGGTTTTCAACCCAGAGCTCATTGATTGAAGGGGAGGCTGTGTCGCCATTAGTAAAGCCCCTGTATATATGGTGTATCGAGCACAGTCTGCACAGTAGCGAGTCTCCCGTGTTTCCCAAAGGAAACTAGGGCCATACGTGTGGGTGCTATATACCTACACTCAGGGAGCCTCCCACTTAGGGGAATGTGGGTGTCAGGAAATAAATTAGGTCCTTGATAAAGTCTGTCTCACATGGGTCCCTGTAACCCATCCACCCCCTCAGCTCCACCTCCCTGCCCACTCATAGTTATTTTCTGGTTGCAGGATACATAGTCAGGAGGATTGTACTTGGCTGCTGGCAGAATTCTCACAGAGATTCCTTGACTGTGGAGTAAGAACTATCATAGTAAGAAAGGCCAAGTGGAAGCTCTTAAGACTACCCCCTCCGACCATGATAGTAAAAATCTCATGTCAGAAAGATAGCAGAGATCAGGGCCGCCCTCAGAGAGTGAGCTAATCTGAAGTCTGACCGTATACTTCAAAACGGTGGTCTTCTTAGAATCCCACTTTACCTCACCAGTCTGGCCCCACAGAATCCGGATGGATCGTGACAGATGGCAATGGGCGGCCACACACCTAGCTTGCAGTCCCTGTATTGTAGCTGCTGTTCTGGCTGTGGTGTCTTTACTAGAACAGATGAGCTCAGCCTGGGTAATGGTGGGCAGCTATTCATTTGGAAAATACATTCTTTCCGCACTCATCAGGAAGGAGGGTCAGTGCTCATTCCTGGGAACTAGACTTTGCTTTCACTGTCTTGCCCCAGAACAATGCTATTCTCCCAACTCTAGTCTGCTCCTATTCAGTTTCAGGTTTGGGGGAATGGCGGTAACTATCTGAGGGTTTGTCAGCTAGTTCTGCATATTAAGATAGAACATAAACCTGGAAAATAGGACGAGAATTTCAGCTAAAGTCTACACTCACTCTTCCGTGGGAGGCTAACCCAACAAGCCTGTTTTCATCAAAGCCGTAAGACTCAGTTTGGATTTGGGAGATAGAAGTAAATATATTCCTATTAAATTGTCAGCAACAAGTCACTGGAAATCATTTAATGGTTGTAATCGGTACTAATGAGATTATAAAAATTGTCTGAAGACTTTGAAATCCTAGGTGATCCCTTTGCTTTAAATTACCACAGTTCCTCGGGGTAGAAAAGGTCTACACTCATCCTTTTTTTTTTTTTTCCATACAGGGGACACATAGTGGCAGCAATTTGATGACATTTACATATTTCACTCTTTCCTTCAACACTCATTAAGCTCAAAAGGCATCTTTTTGTCCACCAGCTGTTCTCCATAAATATAGAGAGGACAAATTACTGAGCTGTCATTTAATTAGTTAAGTAGACATTAACCCAACAAGGAAATACCTGTTTACGTAGCATGGCTTCTCAGACATAAATAGAAGCAGAAGTCATAGAGAACTTCTTTCCTGTGGATGGATCGCATGTGGGCGAGGGGCAGACCTGCCTTCTGCTCCTCAGGGCTCCTGTCCAACAGGAAACAAGAAAATCTCGCAGTAGGAGGACGTGGCAGCAATTACTCTCTGACTTTGCTGTTGACCTGGTGTGATGTCCATCAGTGGCTTTTGACAAAGGCATTTTGCCAGGAATTGTATGCTTTCTCTTCAGGCATAATATTGGCCATTAACTCTGGGCTGGTTTTACTTTTTAAAAATTGAACATAGTCAGCATACTACATTGCGTGAATTTCAAGATAGACAATGTGTGAATTTGATGCATTTATATATTGTACTGGTCTATCACTGACACCGCTTACTATCACCACCTCTCCTTTGTCTTTAGGGATCAAATTAATCAGAGTCTTACCTGGAAAGCAATAGTTTGCTTTTATTCCAGAAAACCTCATATGGATGCTAGAAGGGTCACTGACTGGTTTGAAAATGATGCAAAAGTTTTGGTGGCTTCATGTCATTATGTGACAAAACCTCAATGCAGGCAGTGCACCAAGGACAAAGAGTGAATGGATTACTTGTCGAACTAAATCCAATTTTCAGATATTCATTATTCCATGTCTGGTTCACACTTTCTTTTCCCATGCTTGTATGAAATCATCACCTTCCCCAGTCCCTTGTCCTGGCATGCACAAATTCACGTTCTGTATTTGCACTGGGGGCTCATTTATTATATGTGTGTATGATGTTCCAAGTGATTGTGCACATATTATTTTATTATTATTTTTATACCTCAATTAACCACTCTGAGCCACTAATCCCCTTTTGTGAAATGGAGCTTAAATTCAGCATGTGAGTAAAAATAAAAGGCATGTTTAATTAAGCAAGCAGTACCATGTAAATGACTTGGAAGCACATAAACCAGAAGGTAGCAGGTCCTATTTACTGGATGGTGCTCCTTCCAAAATGATCAACGCAGTGTATAGCTTCTGTGCAGCCTCTTAACTAAATATTTTTAGTTCTTTCATGACATTTCTGTGAAAATCAGAGTTTGTCGTACATTTAAAATATATGACATGGGAGTTCCCTTCGTGGCTCAGTGGTTAACGAATCTGACTAAGAACCAGGAGGTTGCAGGTTCGATCCCTGGCCTCGCTCAGTGGGTTAAGGATCCGGTGTTGCCGTGAGCTGTGGTGTAGGTTGCAGATGCGGCTCGGATCCCGCGTTGCTGTGGCTGTGGCGAAGGCCGGCAGCTACAGCTCCTGTTAGACCCCTAGCCTGGGAACCTCCACATGCCGCAGGTGCGGCTCTAGATAAAGGCAAAAAGACAAAAAAAAATAAAAAAATAAAAAAAATAAAATATATGACATGTATCTGAACAAAACTGGTTTATAGCTTTTCTTCTGCACTTGTCTGCAGGCTGATTGATAGACTGCGGGGGTCCACCTGTGTGGTCTGTGAGCCCCACTGCTCTGGGGTTTCTGCCTTGCCACCCCAGAGACTAGAGAAGTATTTGCCACATTTTTTAAAAGTTTTTTTTTTCATAGTTTAATTTTTTACATTTAATTCTCTGGATCCTATTTTGGCATATGAAAAGATATGCCTAGCTTTCCCTTCCCTGAAAAATTAGCTTATTTCCTAGTGTTATTTCTTGAATAATTTTCATTTTCTTCATTTATTTCGAATGCCACATTTTTCACATATGCTTTCTTAAACACCCAGGCACAGATTTTGGGTCTCCAGTTATCTTCTCGGGCCTGCATGTGGATCTTTCTTTCTTTTCTGTTCTATTTGCCAATTCCTTATTCTTTTTTCTTTCTTTCTTTCTTTTTTTTTTTTTTTTTTTCTTTTTAGGGCCATACCCGCAGTATATGGAAGTTCCCAGGCCAAGGGTTGAATCGGAGCTACAGCTGCTGGCCTACACCACAGCCACAGCAACTGGGGATACGAGCCACTTCTGCGACCTACACTACAGCTCACAGCAACACCAGTTCTCCTACCCACTGAGCGAGGCCAGCGATCAAACCTACATCCTCATGGATATTAGTTGGATTAGTTTCTGCTGTGCCACAGTGGGAACTCCCTTGTTTCATTCTTGCATCTGCACCATGCAACTTTATATATGCTTACTATATTTTAGTATTTGGTAGAGCAAGATCTACCTAATTTTTCTCCTACTTCCAAAATTTCACTGGCTATTCTTTGCTAAGGGATGTGTGCGGTATTTAGTGGGTTTTGTTTGGGTTTTGATTTCAATGCCTTGATTGTGAAAGGAGTCCCAAATATGGGATGTTTTCCTACTTGTAGTCTTATTATTACTATCAAAAGGCGATTTAAATAAGATAAAAAGGGAGTTCCCATTGTGGATCAGCGGTAACAAACCCCATATAACGTCCATGAGGGTGTGGGTTTGATCCCTGGCCCCAATCAGTGGGTTAACAAACTGGCCTAGCCATGAGCTATGGTGTAGGTCACAGATATGGCTTGGATCTGGCATTGCTGTGGCTGTGGCATAGGCTGGCAGCTGCAGCTCTGATTCGACCCCTAGCCTTGAACCTTCCATATGCCATGGGTACAGCCCTAAAAAAGAAAAAAATAATAATAAAAATAAATAAGATAATAATCATGATCTCATCTTTGCCATCTCACGTTCTGAGGGTGCTACCAATAGGAAACATTTTATAAGAACCCTTTTCTCTTGTGACTCAAGTTTTCCTAGTCTGGCATGCTGAGAATAGTGAACGGATATGGATCTCATCAATTAATGCAACACTCAAAATGTTTTCTCCAAAAGACACTTGCACACGCATGTTCACTGCAGCACTATTCACAATAGCCAAGACATGGAAACAACCCAAATGTCCATCGACAGATGACTGGATTAGGAAGATGTGGTATATATACACGATGGAATACTATTCAGCCATAAAAAATGATAAAATAATGTCATTCACAGCAACATGGATGGAATTAGAAACCCTCATACTGAGTGAAGCAAGTCAGAAGGAGA